>JAQHUG010000072.1:3965930-3977100 GCA_028555095.1 Dicrostonyx torquatus | reverse complement strand
ATCAGGGGTCAGTTCATGCTGTTTCTCTACAGGAGAAGGGGCACTACCACCCGATTATCGGGGGTCAGTTCATGCTGTTTCCCTACAGGAGAAGGGGCACTACCACCCGATCATCAGGGGTCAGTTCGTGCTGTTTCCCTACAGGCTTTGCTGTGATGCTCAGTAGTAAGGGATTAAAATGAGCTACCAAGGGAGAAAGTACATAATGCTGACTATGAAACTGATCGAGGGTTGAGACTGTAGCTCTGTGATATGGTGCTTTGCCCAGCACACACAAAGCTGTAGGGTCCACACCCAGTACCACCACAATATTTTAAAGAAAGCCGATTATCACTGTCAATAGTTAGAGATCCCATAGAACTCCTAACCCCTGTTACAACAGTGCACAGGTGGGGTATCTCACAGCCAGCGGCGTCACAGTTCCCTGAGCACCCCGTAAGACCTTCCTTTGCCATGGCCAGGTCTCAGGCAATTCATGACATTCTAGTGTTCTTGGTTCTCCTGAGATCACAACTCCTGCTGGCTGCCAGCCCCCATCACTGAAGGGGAAGTTTGTATTTTAATTTCTTACATTGATGCTGCAGAAATGTCACTTGCCACACTTAATTGAGTCCCTAATGCCCTCTGTATTTAAGTCCCATCATGAGGTGACATACAACAGCGAGGAGAAAATGATCCGATGAGGCTGAGGTGGTCCTGGGGACAGTAGTCCGTGGTGAGTGAATTGGGCCACAAGCATCTCCCAGCACTGGTTTTTCTCGTCCACTCTGAAACCCTTGGCAGTGTCGTGTGTTCCCCCCCTCCCGCCGCTTTCAGCTGAGCTGTCGACTTCCCGATGTCCATTTCCACCACTCATCTCACTTATCAGTCATGCCATGCCTCCACTTTGCATCCTCTGAAGTGCGTGATTCAGAGGAGGATGGAGAAGTCACCTTGAACAAGTCGGTGGGTGCCCATGGAACCTGAGATTCTGTTATTCTAATGAATGTCCAGGCAATTCTGTTGTGCCCTTGCCTGGGTACACTTGGGCTGGCAAAGCTGTAAAACCCTTGATTTGCTTTTGCAAGGGATTATGTAATCATAATCTTTTTTTAAAATTTTTTTTTTGATAATGAATATCCATTCCACACATAACAAGGTGTAGGGTACAGCTCTGGTTCCTTGCCTCCCTGAACATCCTGTAAGTTTTCCTGTCAGTGTGAAGCCCCAGGATGATCTTGCTGGGGACACTCTACAAGGTATTTAGACTCACACACGGAGTCGAAACAAAACACACAGCACTGGGGGGTGACGGCAGCCGCAGCCACAACCGTGAGCGAGCTTGCACACACAGCAATGACAAGCGCACCACGTGTGCGTCTGTGGGTCACATGCACGCTTGGAGGACAGCAACTGGGAATGCTCGAGATTAGAGGATGGATTCCAATTTTAGAGAGTGCAGAGATGTGAAGAGGCAAAAGGTCGTGCCTCTTAGAATCAGAGCTAAATGCCAAGCCGTTCAGTCTTTCCGCTTCTCGTGCTTCTTTTTCAACTTGAAGCGTTTTCTCCAGGGACTGATTGTACCACTGATTGGATGGTGGGGTTAACTGACTTTGTTTTTTGGGGGAGTGAATTATGTGCCCCACCCTGCGCTATCCAGATTTCTGCCTGAGTCATCAGGACAGTGCTCACCTAAGAACTAGTTGGAGATTCTCCATCCTGAGGCTGCCTGTCATTTTCCAGCCAAGACACTTATCAGCTCCCTCAGAAGCCCCTGGGTTATATTTCTCTCTGGATACTTCCCTGGCACGGCGGGGGCCTTCTGGGAGCTACCGAAGTGAGTGTCCTGCTGGGATGTGATGCTCCTTGCTTTAGTAATGTGCTGAGCCTGGTACACGATGATTTCCTGGAGAAAGTTGATGGAGTGCTTTGCAGCGATAAGCCACACGGGTCAGTGATGCCCGGAATTCTCCACTGAGAGAGGATGCCTGGTTCCAAGCAGACTGAATTGCACTGTGCTTCACACAGTTGGAGGAGGGGACGCTGGAGTGGCAATTCCCACTAGCTTTATCAGGAATTTTTCTCACCACTCGCCCAGAGCACAATATCACTGGAAAGGGGAGACAACATAAATAAACATGGGAAGAATTTAAATCACTTACATAGCTCCCCAAATATTTTCCATATAGAAACATTTCAGTTTCCAGGATTTTTCCCCAATTGTTTTATTGTTCTAAAGTACACAGATAACATTTATTATTGAAACCATTTTTAACTAAACAGTGATGCAAAAATATTTATAATGTTGTATAACCATCATCACCATCCACCTTTGTAAAGTTTTTTATCTGATAAACTGAAGTTCAAAACCTATTAATTATAGCACCCTCATTTCCCTTTCTCTTTATCCCTGGCAAACATCATTCCACTGTCCGGTATAATTGTCTTTTCCAAAAGAAATATTTAATTTAGAGAATGGTATAGCTGAACACTTTTATAGATGTTTAGAATTTGGGAGATTGGCATAATAATTGTTCATCTTAATTGTGTGCAGTGTGATATTTTAACTTATGCACTGATCTAATCAGGGTGATTAGCAGCTCCCTGTCCTTATCATTTATTTATCTCTGGAAGTTTGCAAGAAAAACCACTTCTTTCTAGCTGCATCTTCAAGGATGCTGCATCTTCAAGGATGACCAGACAATTAGTCTGGCTTCAAATTTCTATAACATGACTGAAACACTCATCTGATTAAGACAGGCTAATCTCAAATAATCTTTCCATTCATTAATTTAAAGTCAACCCAGTAGGAATCTCAGTTGCATCTTCAAAATCTCCTCTGCCATAAAAGATCATGCCGTGAAATCCCATCCTAATCACAAATCTTGCTCACACCCAAGGGGCGAAGACTACAGAGGACTCTAAATAAGAGGCAAAATTTGGGGTACAGGTTAGAGTTCTATCTGCCATATAAAGTAAAACATATATATCCATCTAGCAATCTGAGATCTCTGCAAAGTAGATATTAGAAAACATGTCAGGAAAGGACACCAAAATAAACTCAGCAGCTCAAAGCAAGAAGAACGTTCAGAGAACTTTAAGCAAAGAGAACATAAGCAAAATGTCAAAGGTACAACTCAAAACTGGATGTCATACAACATGCTACAAACACGCCTACTCACATGGGGAACAGCAAACAGCATGTGTGGTGGTAGATAGCATAGATACTGAAACATCCATGCTAAATGAGGAAACTCAAAAATTCATTGTCTCTCTCTCTCCCCCCTGCCCCATGTATGCACATGTGTGTGTATGTATTTGAGACAGGGTATCATGTAGCCCAGGCTGGCCTTGGACTCCTTTTTCTTCCTCCTCTACTTCTGAGTATGAATTCTGAATGAATGGCTTATCCTTTTATACTTTTAAATTTGAATTTAATTTGCATTTCTATTTTTCCATGAAGTATCTTAAGGTTTTATAGAGGTTAATATAATTCATTTAAGAATCACCTTGTTCAGGGGCTGGTGGGATGGTATGGTTAATGTACCTACCATGGAAGCATGAAGATCTGAGTTTGGATGCCCAAGTTACCCATAAGAGCTGGGTGAGGCAGTTTGTCCCAGCACTGAGACGACCAAGACAGACTAATTCCTAGAGATCATTGGCTTTGCCGGCTTAGCCAATTGGAGAGCTATGGGTTCAGTGATAGATTTTTTTCTAAAAAAAAAAAAATATGGCAGAAGTGATTGGGAAAGACACCTGATATCAGCTCTGATCTGCACACCCATATGCACACATATGAACATGCACTCTCATGTCTATACACATGTACCATATAATACACACGTGATGTTTACATTTTTATTATTATTGTATGTGGCCCTGAGTTGTGGAGTTAGAGGATAACTTTGAAGACTCAGCTCTCTCCTTTCCCTTCTACAGTGGTTCTAGTGATCAAAATCTGGCCAGGGGTTTTGCAGCAAGTGCATTACCCAATAAGTGATGTGGTCTCAGAAGCACTCTTTAAAAGGTTTTTTAAAAAGTAACTTTTAAGACAGTGTTTTTAAATTTTCCTCAGTGTGGTTTATACCATCCTGATGGTTTTGGCTTCTCCCTGTTCATTCAGCTGAAAATGCTTTATAATTTCACATCTGATTTTATTCTGTCTTAGTTGGTGTTTCTATTTTTGTGAAGAGACACAATGACCACAGCAACTCCTATAAAGGAAAACATTTAATTGGGGCTGTCTTCAGAGGTTTAGTTCATTGTCATCGTGGGAGAAAGGATGGTGGCAGGCAGACATGTTGCTGGAGATGTAGCTGGGAGTTCTTCACCCAAATCGGCAGGTAACAAAATGGCACTGGGCCTGGCTTACACAGTGAAACCTCAAAGCCCACACTCAGTGACCCACTTCCTCCAACAAGGCCACACCTAGTCTAACAAGGCCACATCTCCTAATTTTGTCATTCCCTGTGAGCCCATCAGGGACATTTTTGCTCAAACCATCTTCTTTGACCCATTTGCTGTTCCTAAGTTTGTTGTTTAGTTCTCATCATTAAAAGGCCTATCAGTCGCTAAAGGTGAGTTTTGATCTGTGTCCATGCTGGCTAGAAAGCACATCCACATGGGCCTGAATGCTTCCAAATTGATTATCAGCTGTTTTACAGCCCAGGTTGTGACCTTCTTTCCTAAATCCTCTGAGTTCACAGGAAAACTGCATTTTTCCTGTTGTTAAACGAAGTGTTTTATAGATGGCAATCATGATTAATTGGTTAACAGTGACTTTCAACCTTTGATGTGCTTGATGACTTTCTCTCAAGTTGCTCTAGCATTTGCTGCGAGACGATCAGCCAGCTGCTAAGTATAGTTTGTGATTGGTCGACTTGCTCTGGGTTTGCTTAGAACCCAACACGTGGTGCGAAGCTCTGCCATGCGTTGTTTTGTTATATTGGTGTTGCCACTACAGCTTTTTTCATTGACTTTATTTTATCTTTTAAGTCCTGGCCTATTTGTGTTATAATAAAGAACATGGGCCGGGCGGTGGTGGCACACGCCTTTAATTCCAGCACTCGGGAGGCAGAGGAAGGTGGATCTTTGTGAGTTCGAGACCAGCCTGGTCTACAAGAGCTAGTTCCAGCGCAGGCTCCAAAGCCACAGAGAAACCCTGTCTTGAAAAACCAAAAAAAAAAAAAAGAACATGTCATCACACACATGATGACATAAGTCACAAAACAATCCCACACCAGTTCAGAATTATGAATAATAAAAGTGTTATTTATTTAAGGGGAAAACTTACAGATCACTGAACAGAGTCTAGCAGTGGGGAACAGGAGCAGGAAGCAAGAGAGCAGACATGCACCGTTAATGCTGCTTTTACAGTATAAGAGACCACGCCCAAGTGGGCTGGTACCTTAAATGCTCCCACAGCACACACAAATAGCACCCACTTAAGAGTCTTTTTTTAAAAATCCAGTTTTAAGTTTGTACAGATTAGATCCTACCCAGTTAGTGGGATAATTGATACGATTAAATTTCAGTCTTTTATCTTGTAGAACCTCCTTCTCTCAGGTCTCACTTGAGTTCAGTCCTCAGCATAAACCAGGGTGATGACAGCCAGGCCTGTGATCACAGCTCCTCAGAGTAGAATGTATGGTCATCCTCGGTCTCATTTAGTTCCCAGACAACTTGGGTTAGGTAAGATGCTATCTCCAAACAATTGTTAAATTTTACATTCCATGCTGTCCTAAGTAGCAGGAGGTAAGCTCATGACCCACTGTACTTCCCACATCCCTGTTACTTCCTCAGTAATTATTTCAGTTCCTAGGTCCCATGCTAACACAATGCTGGGCTGGAGTCATTCTTCTACTTAATAATGGCTAACACATGAGAGCAGTGGGCTGGAGCTTTGCTACAGAACGTCAGTGTAGTTGTTCTATAATTCACATAAAGTAACACTGGTAATATCTTACTATGCCTAACCTATGAATTAAACTTCATCACGGTGTAGACATATACAGACAAAAGAACTATGAGTAAAGTTTAGTATAATCCCAGGCTTCAGCATGCCCTGGGGGCCAGGCAGTGCATCTTCCAAGGACAGAGGAGGACAGCTGTCTGTGTTGTTTGATGTCCAGTCTCTTCCTTGCTACCTTTTTCCTGTTCTTCTTTGTTTCATTTTGGATTAGGTCAGGGTTTTTTGTTTTTTTTTTTTTTTGGTGTGTGTGTGTGTATGTTGTGTATGTGGGTTGTTTTTATTTTGTTTATTTTTTATTGTTGGCTTCTCAACTGTAAACCTTTATCTGGGTGTTTTGTGGCAATAATGTATTTTATAGAGTCTACACTATGGAGTACATACCTCAGATTTATTGTTGCTAGGCTAGGGCAATCTGCTGCTTTATGTGCAGTGTAAAAGTTAGAAAACTTCATCTCTATTATCATATAGTTTACTTATATATAAATTATAAGCTCCATAATAAACTCCTTTTATTTAAACATTGAATTATTTTATAAAGTGTCTAATAAGAAAAAAATCATTATTTGCCATCTAAGTATATTTTAATTTCCTTTATAGATCTCACCCAGTATTATTTTCTTGCTGATAAGATGATTTCCTTTCAAACTTTTGTACTATAGGCTTACTGGTGAAGTCTTTCAGTTTTCATTTATTTGAAAACATCTGTATTTTACCTTTTTTTCCCCCAGAGTGAATCTTGCATGTTGCAATTGGCATTCTGTTTAATGTCTGGATGGTATTTCTAACCACAACCCCAAACTTTCAAATCCAGAGCTTATGCAATATTTAATCTATGACTACTCTCAATGGTTTATTTTTCCTTTCAGCCACTGTAGTTTTCATCCACACAAGTTCAATTTGAGTATGGTTTTTGAAGTGATCTTTTATCTATACCTACCTTTTTGACTATTCAAAATATTTCAAAATAGTTGTAGTAACTGTTATGGTGTTGATCTGCAGACTCAATGGGGGGAGATAGCTGGCGCAGATGCATTATGTAATGGAACTCTTAGGGACGTGAGGCCTGGTTGGTGCATGTTGGTCCTGGGGGGATGTAGGACTTTAAGGTTTATGACCTAATCTGACTTTTAGTCTGTTTTCTGCTTCCTGATCCACTGAGATGAAGATGCCACATGTCAAGCTACTATCCCCACAGTCTCTATGCCCCACCATGACCAAGTCAATACCTCCGAGACTGTGAGCCAAAATGAAACTCTCCTCTTTTACCTCTGTCATGTCTGTTGTCACAGCGATAAGAAGAGTATCTATGCCACTGTGCTTGCTGCTGACAGTAACACCTCTCAGTTCTGAGTCAGTTTTGACTCATAGATGATCATGCTTTCCTTATACCTTGAATATCTGGTAATGGGGCATTAGATGCCAGGCATTGGGTGACTGGATGCTGAGTGGTTTGCTTTCTCTATAACTATTCTTGAGCTTTTCTCTGGAGGTAATTGAGTTATTGAGAAACAGGTCGAAACTCTTGAGTACAGACTTGTGAAGTGAATCTGACTGGAGCCATGTTTGTCTGGAGGGTGATTATTTCCCACTACAGAGTAATGGTCTCTACAGATATTCTTTCTACTATGCCCCACATTTGGGTTTTTTCCCCAGGTGAGTGAAAGGGGCTATATTGTTAACTTCTGATAAACAAAGTCTGCTATTATCTAATATAATCCTTCAAAGTTCCCCCTTCAGCACTGTGTGGGATCTTCATATGCATGAGATGAAGACTCAGCTGATACAAGGGAACCCCTCCACGTCTCCAGGCTTCACTCTGTGCTCCCATCTCTTCTCTGGCTCTCTTTTCTGGAAAAGAAAACTCTATCTGCCTGGTCTTTTTGGCTCTTACCTCCATCTCTTTAACCCAGGGAGTCCACCAGCCTCTGCGTGGGTTTCCATCCCAGGACAAGAGTGAGTCTCACCTCATTTGCTTCTCATCTTGCCTGGATCTGTTATCCCTGGCTTGAAAATCAATTCATGAAGGTTCTTGTCTCAAATAGTTCGCTTTTTTTTAATTATTATTATTATTTGTGTATGTTAGCGTCAGGCAAAGGGGAAAATCTCTTCTTAGTGCTCCATCCTGGGCAGATGCAGACTTCTTCAAACAACACATTCTCGTGTGTACTTCAGATGACTCCACAGTCTCTGACTGACAGGCAAATGAGACACTGGAAGGCTGACGGTGGGAGCCCACAGCTAGCCTGTCTCTGTCTACGATGTGGACCCTGGTAGGAGGGCACACAGTCGTCCTCGTCTCTTACAATAGATATTCTAATAGAATCTTTCCAGCATAGAGCATTGCTCGAGGGTAATTGTATTATAAGCACTGATGGGAATTATAATCGCAATTATGCCAATTTCGGTATTTACTGCCCAGGGTTGCGAGCACTTGAGCAATTAGGATTTATTAAGTGTAGCTACTTACACACGCCTCTGCTCTAGAACCACTACTTCCTATGGCATTACTTTTAAAATGTCCAATAAGACATATATTCTTACAGAAGGCTTTTTTGTGTCTATTTTTCTGTGACAGAACAAAAAAGGGAAACACGCCTCGTGTCTGGTTTTACCCATCTACCAGATAACCAGGCCTCTGTGACACTCCTGAAAAAGATTTCAGAGAACGTTTTCTGAAGCATCTCCCCAGGCCTGACTCAGAACTCTCATAGGATTCGCTCACATCCTACGTGACAGCAAATAAGAGAGCTGATCACGTGAAAAGACAGAGGATGACAATTAGGACAGGAACTTAGGCATCTACAAGATGTCTTTATACTGTTCAAATTTATTTGGTTAACCATAAACCGCTAATATTTCACATGGATGTAGAACTAGATGGAGGTGGATTCGAATGTTTACCTTATTGTCACAGTAAAATGAACCACGGAAGTACCCTGGCTTGCCCCAAGTCCTTACATTTCTCTTGCCCTAAACTTCCTGCCTTCCTGGGTCCAGGTCTTCATGCTGGCCTGAGCATCCCAGAGACTGCCCTGTGGTGCTCATCAAGATGCTCACAGTGGAGGCTAATGGATCTCTCAGGTGTCAGTGGCCCGTTTCTTCCCAGCCTGGAGCCCCTGGCTCATCTACTAGAGAAGATAAAGGATTTGTCAGCTGTCCTGTGGAGTTCAGATGGGAGGTATAGTGATGCCTGGGAAGGAAATTGTAACCCTCTTATTGATGATTCTTTGTGATGCTCTTATTTTCTTTAGCCTTGGTTGTTGCTGCTGCTTGAGAATGCCGTTCATGTGTATGTATTGTGAGCAACCTCCACTCATTTATCCTTCCCTCCAGCCCCTCCCCATTCACATCTATGACCCCCATTCTGCTTTCATGTGCTCCTTTTTTTTTTTTTAATCCATTGTGTCTGTTTAATGCTGTCAGTATGTGTAAAGGTCATAGGATCATATACTGGAACATGAATAGCCTTTCGATAGCTGTGTCACCGAAGAAGGGTGTGTGTGTGTGTGTGTGTGTGTGTGTGTGTGTGTGTGTGTGTGTGTGTGCGCGCGCGCGCATGCGTGCATGTGTCTGTTTGTCTCAGTCTGTATGTCTGTCCGTCTCTCTGTCTGTCTGTCTGTCTGTCTCAGTCTGTCTCTGTCTCTGTCTCTCTCTGTCCTAGCAACCATCAGCTGTCAGTAACTCCCTTGGTTAAGGAATGTCATGCGCACCTCATGCATCCATGGAGATTTTTCTTGTTCGATTTTTGTACTGGTAGTTTACACACAGGCACAGCTCCTGGAGTCTGTGAGTCATGCCTGAAAACACCATTTTGCAGCAGATGTCGGCTGCCTCTGGCTCTCACAGTCTCCCTGCCCCTTCTTCCAGGATGATTCTTGAGCCTTGGGAGCACACAGAGTGATGCAGATGTTCTGTTGAGGGCTGAGCTTTCTACAGTCTTTTCTTTTCTTTTTAATTAATTAATTATTTATTATATATACAATATTCTGTCTGTGTGTATGCCTGCAGGCCAGAAGAGGGCACCAGACCCCATTACAGATGGTTGTGAGCCACCATCTGGTTGCTGGGAATTGAACTCAGGACCTTTGGAAGAGCAGGCAATGCCCTTAACCTGTGAGCCATCTCTCCAGCCCCAGTCTTTTATTTTCTACGTGTTGAGCAGACCAGTCATGGATCTCTGTGTTAGATAGCCATCTAACACAAAAGGAAGCTTTGCTGATGAGGACTGAGAGACGTGCTAATCTGTGGGTATAAAGCTAAGTTTGTAGCAGGGAGGCTTAATGCTTTGTCTGATCAGCAGAATATGAATAAGAGATTGCTTTTTAGACCCTCTGACCTACCCAGCCACAGGCTCTCGACCCAGTAAATGGTACCACATACTCCATTTTATGGAGTAAGGTTTTAAATCTAATCTGAAAATGGTTGGTGACTCCCATAACATTTGTATAACTCTTGCACCAGTGGGCATATGTGCCCATTACAGTAGCTCGTAGGGCTTACAGCTGGGTAAGGCTATTGAACTTTTTCTCCTCCAGTAGCATAAAGAGAACCTTCCAGTACTATGCAAGCTATTATGTAGAGATAAAGCTTCCAGGTTAGTACCAATGTTCCATGACTCAAGTATGTGGTACCTTCAGCAAGAGGGTCTTAGCATCAGATTTTCTAAGGTTAACCTGGATCTGTGACTATTCCCTGTAATGCCTGTTGGGGGCGGGGGAGAGAGTCTATGGAACTCTACAGATCAACAGCTTGGAAGGAGGTAACCTAAACCTGGCCCTGGGATTTTTAATTGGTAGCTTATGAGAACCAACATCTGGGATAGGCGTTGGCCTCTCTGTGGTAGGATAACTCTGCCTGAAATTTCTTTGACAAATGTATCTGTCTCTATTTTAGAAAGCTTTTACAGAAGCAGGTTTCCATATGGCATTATCAAAGGTCTTTACTGTTAGTTATCTCTTCCCATATTCTCCTTCTACCCACACTCTATATCATTAATTCTTCCTGTTCCGCTGTGGAATAATCCTTCTGTACACCGTGAATATGTATTACTCTCATTGGTTAATAAGAAGCTAAGAGGTCAGTAGCCAGACAGGACGTGTAGGCAAGACACTAGACACAGAGGACCACATTTTCATTATCTCTTTGTCCATGGATGGACATCTAGGCTGTTTTCACTTCCTGGCTCCTATGAACAGAGCAGCAATGAACATGGGTGAG
>JAQHUG010000072.1:3947912-3964377 GCA_028555095.1 Dicrostonyx torquatus | reverse complement strand
AAGCTGCGTGCAGTAACTCTGTTGAGCCCAACCAGAAACACTCCAGAGTCATTATGTGCTTGAGTTTGAACTTCTAGTTGTTGGGCGTTCAAAAACCTTTTTGTTGCCAGTATGTCCCTAAGGCCCACATCTAGTCATGGGACTCACAGTTTCAGGAGTTGGGTCATGAATCACCTAAGCTTACATAAGTATACTCCTGTGAAAGTCACAGGATGGAATCAACTGATGTTGTTGTAATGGTTAAAATGTATCCCATCCTTAAGTGAGGAGGCACTGTGTTCAGGGTCTCAAACTCCCACAAGGAGTTTTCAATACCAGAACAAACAGGAGAAGGCCAGGAGAATGATATTAGTAAGTACTATAAACTAACTTTAATCACTCTAAGAAAACAAAACAAAACAAAAACAAAAAAAAACCCAGCCTGAACATCCCCATTCCCTTCCTCATCAAGGCCCCTGGGTACCATTTCTAGTAATGTTGTAAACACACAGAAACTCCCTTCTTAAGACTTTTCCTATGTTTCTTCTCCTCTGTACTTTATTTTCCTCACCACTACATAGATTTAAAGACAGTGGCAGTGTGGCACGGAATTTTTCATATTTAACACAGATATTTACCGATAATAGTCACATTGGAGCTGACAGTAGAAAAACACAGGGCAAATAATTTTTATGTCAGTCCGCAGCATTTAAGGGTATAAAATAGTGTGATATAGGTGTGGCATTTGTCTTTTTGTTTTTTTATACAAGGTTTCCCTGTGTAGCCCTGACTGCCCTAGAACTTGCTCTGTAGACCAGACTGACCTTGAACTCAGAGATCCACCTGCCTCTGCCTCCCAGAGAGTGCTGCCCTCTGCCTGTACCACCACGCACCACCACACCCAGCTTGGCATTTATCTTTTCTCTCTCTCTCTCTCTCTCTCTCTCTCTCTCTCTCTCTCTCTCTCTCTCTCTCTTGTCTTTTTGAGACTGGGTTTCTCTATAGCTTTGGAGCCTGACCTGGAACTAGCTCTTGTAGACCAGGCTGACCCCAAACTCACAGAGATCCACCTGCCTCTGCTTCTTGTTGGGATTAAAGGCATGCACCACCACTGCCCAGCTGGCATTTATCTTTTTAAGAGAAAGTTTTACTGTAGTGAGGAGCTCTCTCTTGGTCTATCTCCCCTCCTTGTTCGATGTTATCATTCATTTATATCTGCAGCTTTTTGCCTTTACTTCAAATTTCAGTTTTTCCACTTCCCATGGCCCTGACATCAATTTTCTTGGTTGTTGCTATGGGTACATTAGCTCTTCTAGAAGCAACTGATCTTTTAAATGTAATTCCCAATGTTGAAACTTGCAAGAAACACTAACATTTAGCTTCTCACCAGGTCTAGAATGGAGAGAAGTGCCAAACAGGTTGGTGCTTCTGCTGCATTGCAGTATGGGAGATGGTCAATGAGCAGAGTTGATTTCCCTGCCCCCCTCCCCCCAAGTTCCCAAATTCAGTGGCCAAAACAGATTACTCCAAAGAACCAATGCAGTGGGAACACTCCCCCAGAGCCTAGGGATGGACAGCTCTGTCAGGCCGCCACTCCAGGTGTGGAACGAACACATTGCTCTTGTCTTTAGATTGGGACAGATTTTAGAAGTCCAGATGTTCTGACGCCTCTGTAGGCTCAGGAGGCAGTCAGTCCTGGCTGAGGCACATGCTGGGACGCTTACGTCGTCACGCTTTGACCTGAGCACATATGGAGAGAACAATCCCCGACGCCATGAATGTCACCCTGCTCTCCTTGTACTGGAGAAAAGAAAAAGAAGAATTGAATGCTGGCCAGTTAATAATGCAGCCCACTGGGTTGTGCCAAAGACGTTGACTCTGAGATTGATGTCTGTTCCCAAAGAGGATCTGTGCCTTCAGGAAACGCAACAGCCCCCCTCCACCCCACACACCGTTTGTCTTTTAAGGCTCAGCTACCTTGAAGTCACCTCTCTATACCAGTGACAACACCCCAAATTAGTCTCCATTCAGAAATTACCTCCGATGGAAGCGTTTTCCTCCCTGGGAAAACGTTCAACCTATTTAACTGGAGAAGAGCCGTTGCCAAGAAGTTACCCTGGAGGATGACAGTAATTAAATGATGATAATATTTGGGATCTTACAGGTGTAACAAAGGAGCCTTTCTTTGTCTCGGGTGGGGACAGCTTGCTGGTGTCTGGGAATGGAAGAAAGCACGGGTGGGGTGCCCTTGTGAGGGTGTGAGAAAGGGGAAGGAGAGCAGGGGAAGGCAATTCCTGTGGGTGAAAGGAGAGAATGATGCCACCAGGGATGACAGAGGCTTAATGCTCATCAGAGGTGGGCCCTGGGGTGTTTCATCCCAAGACATTAGAATAGGTGAGAGGTGGAACAAAGCCATTCTCCTTGTTAGATGGTTTACTGTCTGTGGAGGACGAACAAGGAGGGGTGGAGGCTTTCAGAAGGGAGAAGGTAGGGTGTATTTGAGCAGGTCTCCCGCTGTCCACTTGGCTGGAAGCATAGTCTGGAGCTGCCTTCAGCTGTGGCCCCTTTTCACATTCTTGTCTGGCTGAGAAGAAAAGCCTGTGAAGATGGAAATTTAAGGCCTACTAACTAGACCCTGTCTTTCTAGCCATGTTACTCTCTAAATTATCACTCATCCATCTAGAAAGGAAAGCTGCCCCCTGTCAGCCAGCTTGCCCACCAGCCTGCATACCCCTGTGTGTATCAAGAAGGCAATGCCCAGCCTGAGGGCCCTAGATATGTGAGCACACCCCAGCTGTTTTATCGGCTGCTGTGTGTATTGGTCTCAAAAGCCAGGTTGATGCAGAGTTCACAGTGATGGATACATCCTGCGAATCTCAAAAATAATGCCATTTGTGCCCCTTCCTGAAGCTAAAGCCGAGTCATCTGTTTTGTTCAACAAGAGGATAAGTAGAATGTGCTCAGGGCCAGGGTCCAAGCCTGTGGGAAGAATCTGCCTGCTTCCGTCATTCCTGCAAGAGTTCCATGCAAGCCCTAGTCCCAGATCAACCTCTCGACACACTGCTGGACTTGAACTCCGGCTGAGGCAGTTTGAACCTTGGCGAGTCTCTGTGTAGTCAAAAGATTGGGCTGCCGCCTGCAGTACCCATTGAGGTGGGAGAGAGGATCATGCCAGGAGCAGGAGAAAAGCAGAGAGGACTTAGACCATGGCATCTTCCCCTACTGAAGAAAAGCAAATTTGACATGGGCTGGCTTTCACATCTAGAGCTGTCTGCCTTTGAGGTGGAATAGGGAAGGAATGGGTAACTCCTGAAGGAGGGCGAGGGGAGGGAATATGAGGGAGCCTTATCTTGCACCCAGGGCTCTTATTTATTTATTTGGTTTTTTTTTGTTTTGTTTTGTTTTCACAGTCCCAGGTTCAGTTTTATTTCCTAATACAAGTTCAGTCTCTGGAACACTGAAAGGAACTATTTCAAAGCTTAATTAAAACACAATTTACAAATAGTTAATATCTTCTGAAAAGCACCTCCAAGTTCAGAATAAAAAAAAAGTGTACATAATTTATTTGTTTATTTCATTTTAAGGTTAAGACATATTCATTATAGAAAACACACAAGGATCTTATGGAGGAATTTGCATCCGAATAACAACGAAGTTAAAAGTTAAAAAGCCTTAGTCTTTTGGAGGACTTTAGCATTTAGTTGTAGTTATACATCCTGCTTTTTCCCCTCCTAGCAGTTATTTTGAGGGCATTTTCCAAGGATATTGCATCATCTGCAAAATCTTGCCCTTTTCAAAAGCAGCTGAGTCACAGCCTGCAGCGTGCATCACCTGTAAGCTATTTGAGTGTTCCCTGACGCTAGGTATTTAGATCAACGTGGCTTCCTCTTACCCATTCTAGACAAGAAAAGCTCCAGTGCTTGCAGTTTGGGTGCAAGTAGGGCTGCTAAATTCATTCTCTGTGTCTTCTACAGCCTAGCAGGCACAGTATCACCCTGGGCAGGCTATAGCATCCATCGGGTGGCTGGGTATCTTTGTATGTGTTTGTAGTATCTGTCTATGTATGAGTGTATGGTGTCTCTGTGTTTGTGCATGTAGTGCCTGTGTGTTTGTGTGTCTCTGTGTGTTTGTGTAGGGTGCCTCTGTGTTTGTGTATGCTATCTGGGTATTTGTGTTGCCTGGGTATGTTTGTAGTGTCTATGTGTCCCTGTGTGTGGTATCTCTGTATTTGTGGTGTCTATGTTTGTGTGCATGGAGTCATATGGAGGTTCCCAAGGGAAGAAGGCACTATGACCTTGTCTCAGGGAGTCCCTTGTAGTTTGGATTTCTGGTTTCTGATCATCTAGATCCTAGAACCAATCTTCCCAGTAGCTGCGACCACCCACAGATGAGCAGTGGGTCCCCATCATGAGATACTTGTTGGCTGGCTTGCCAATAGTTCCTGGAGCTATAGGGGGATGCAGACATAGGGAGTTCTAAGATTTTGCCATTTTCTCAAATTCCTAGGAGGAAGTTTCCTTAGTTCTTTGGAGAAGAGTAAATGTTCATTTTTCTCTCTCTCCTGCTGGCTTCCCCAGGAACATCTAAGTGAAAGACTGTAAGAGTTCTCCATGGTCCTGTGGAGAAAGACCCCAAGAACACAAAGGAAAGACTGGCCATGGATTTAGGAAAGGGAACTCAGAGGCACAGGAGGCATCTACCCTAGTTAACTTCAAGTTGGCCACAATCACTGAGTCAAGTGGGGATAACACACTGACCTGGCTTCATGTACCCTCATCGCAAGCCTTTCTAATCAGTGTTCAGAGTCTGAGACTCTGACTGTTGACAGGCAAAGGGACATCTCTATCACTGGGAAGTGCCATCTCTCAGTAGACAAGAAAAGATTGACAATGGAGTTTGTATGTTCATGTTAGTTGAGTCAGGTTCCTCACAGTTTGAAGCTGGGGCAGTAGGGCTCAGGGCAGGATCTGAGTGTGGCAAAGGCACCTTGGGGCCACCTGGTACGCACTTGTGACCTCCTCCACCTTCTTGTTGTACCCCTGTGAACTTGGTGCTGCTACTTGTGTGCCGCCTTCCCTTTGACCAGCTCTAGCAATGCCAGCGATTTGGACAGGCCACACATAGGCATGGGTCACTTCTCCTTGGTCCCTTGAAACTGTATATCAATTCTCTGACCTTTGTGCCAATGTCACCAGAAACCCAAACCTTATATGGAGTCTTCCGTGTGTTCATGACTGCTTCTTTTGTGTGCATGTGTGTGTGTGTGTGTGTGTGTGTATTCATGTGTATGTGTGTGTAAGCCAAGTTTGGCATTAAATGTCTTCCTCAATCATACAATATTCTGTTTTATGAGCATATTTGTTTAGAAAGCCATCCTACTATAGGGTGACCTCATTATAATTAACTATAACTTCAATGATTCTATTTCCAAATAAGACACATTCTGCAATACTGAGGACTGGGCTTCAGTCTATGAAATTTAAAAGAATACAGTTGGGCAATGAATGACACCCTTGGTGATCATAGAGGGCATCTCCACATTTGTATTTAAATACGGAATTTTAAATAAGAAATTTAAATAGGAAATTTTAAATAGGAAAGATCTAAATAGCCAGCTATTAGGAACTCAGGCTCCATATTCTAGGGGTAAATAATAACTCCCTTGTGCATAGATGATGCTTATATGGACCTGTGATGACAGAGAGGGGGCCTGGGCCTGACATGGGCTTTTGAAACCTCAAAGTCTACCCCTAGTGACATACTTCCTCCAACAAGGCCACACCTCCTAATCCTTCTCCAATAATGTCACTCCCTGATGACATAAGAACCTCTGGGGTGCTATTCTCATTGAAACCACCACGACTATGGAAAAGTTTCCCCCACCTCCATATATATGCATATATATTCACTATTTGGAGAGAGAATCCATGGGGTTTATTATAGGGCTCTGTGACCAATCTCTCTTTCCTCACTGGAGATGATACTGTCATACAAAAAGGGACTATGAAGAGCTAAGATGGCATGGTAAAAGGGAAAAAAGTTGGGGAACTTGGGCAGAAGTGTAAATGTGAATACTTGATCTTTGCACTCACCAAACAAATCAAATTAAAATTCCTGGGTGGGGGTGTAGCTCAGCGATGGAGTACTTGCCTAACCTGCGCATGGCCCCAGGTTTTATTCCTCACTGTCCAAACTGTATAACATATTTCTCACCTCTCTGTCTTCTTAATACCGCACCTCTTCTCTCCTTCCAGCCAGCTGCTTTTCGGTGTCTCCTCCCTACCTCAAGGCTTCCCCTATGTGTTTGGAGGGAGGAGAAAGGCAGTTTTGCCTGTATATTGTCGGGGTGGTGGGCGAGGGAAGTTTCACCTGAGTGTAATTTGGGGAGGAGGTGACATTATTAGGTGGAGTGGCATTGCCTCATGGGACTTTCACCACTGCCCTGGAACCAGCATTCTCAGGACACCGCCCATCAGAAACTAGAGGTGGGATGACAAGGAGTCAGACCAGTGCAGCCACACCCTAGCCTATTCCCCCAGGAAGATGTGGGAGGAAGGACCCGAGTACAAAGGGCTGTGTGCATATCTGGGAGCTGGAAGGATGCTGGCTAGAGGCTTGCGGAGTGGAAGGAGGGTGAGGCAGCTGTGACTCACGCTGAAAGAATTGGGGTGTTGGAGCTTATACATTGTCAAGGGCTGGAAAACAAACTTGGATGACCTCAGATTTAGCTAATGGGAACACTGGTTTCCTTTATGAAGTACAGCCAAATTCATTTAATTTCTACTTCAGCATTGCCAGCCAGTATTTTTCAGTTCTTATGGTAAAGCCCCGCCCCACTTCTTTTGATCACCTTTGGAGTTTCCCAGCAGGCCCTTTAAAAAGCTCTATCCAGTGGCAATGTCTTAATTCAGCAAGGCACCTGGATGTTTATACCACTCATAAACATGTTTTCCACCTTCTCTCAGAGAAATAAAGGAAAATAATGGACCGTCATCCTTGCAGCACCGGCTTATTGTCCGTGTTTATAGCACTATGGTATATACTGCTCTCTGACAGTCTGCCCCTAGGTTTACCTGTCCACCAACCATTCCGCCCAGCCCAGTGATGCCATTCATTAGCAGCTCAGCAGGAGGAGCTCAGAAACAGCACAAAAGGCAAGCGGAGTCTTTGTTAGCACTCCTGGCTGTGTTGCATCATAATTACGGTTTTTATGCAGCCTCCGAATCCTTTTTGTTCCCCTTAGGCGACAGTGCAGAAAGCAAACGTTTCTTTCATTTTTATGTGCTTCAGTGTTAAAACATGTATAGACCCTGCGAGCTGACAGTTATTAGCAAGTAAAGAATAGTTCATTATCTAACCTAGTTATTGTGACCATATTTCATATCACAACAGGACAGTTGCGCCATGCCTCTTCCATGGAGGCTGTAGAAGAAGCACATCTCCGTAGTTTGAGAAATGGGATGCCGTGAGGGTTCCTGGCTGGCTGCCATTTTCCCTCTCCTGCTCCCATCTACCCCCACCCTGATGAATATTCAGCCTGCATCCTTCAACCAGGAGTTTGAATAGGATGCTTCCTGTTTTTCATACTAAAGACTGACGGTTGTCCTGGGTGAAAGGGATTGTTTATGAGAATCTGCAGCTGGGAATTCCTGGGTATTATTGATTTTTGTTTGCTTGTTTTTAATTATGACCCCAGTCCTGAAGACAACACATGTTTCACAGTTTCAAATAATGTCTTGTCTATGAGTCCAGGTTGGTTACTGTTATCTGTATCGCAGGAATTTAAAGTCTGTCTACCTCTCCTATCTCACTGTAGCAATTCAAAGACAGACACTGGGTCTTATTAATTTCATCTTTCAGGGTGTCTACAACAATGGTCAGATCCAAACGAATGCTAAGTCACATTTGTTGGCTGATTAGACATTTCTAACAGTAGTGTCCAGAGTGAGGCAATCTTAACAATCCATCATTAATCTTCGGCTAAGGAAAGGGTAAGGCAAGATAAAGCCTCCTTGTTCTTTGTGTGCCTTTTCTTTTCCGCAAAGCTTTGATTACACCAGCATATTACAGGGATTTGGGGTTTCTTGTTTTGTTTGTTGTTATCCCAACAGTGGGTTCTCCTGTGCTGTGCCCAGTGTATCTCACAGGTGGACTTGCCTGTGGCGACTCTGCAGATGCTGCTTGCACAGTTGCTGTGCGGCCGGCAGATCGCTAGGAGAAGGTGTGAGGCACACCCTTCCTGGTGGTTACTGGATAGACTGGACCATCACAGAAAGTTGACAGTCGAGCGGTGGTTTTTGTTGTTTTACAGACCATTTATGGGAGAAAGCCTGTTTGAAAGTGCACGCTGGATGTTTAAGACATGCCACTTTTCAGTGGGAGGAAACGTCTGGAGGCCTTTCAGAGCTGAAAGGGTATCACGGACTTAGCTGAACTGTTCTGATGGCGTTTGCCTTTGTCATTGGGGAGAGGAGCTATAAACACCTTGGTATTTCCTTAGCAGCCAGTTCTTTCAAAGGGTTCAAATGCACATTGCAAACATCATTTCATGAATCTTTAAATTAAGCCCGGGAAAGAGATACAATTAGCATTTACCAACACACTTCAGTGGCTTCCTGCTGACCAAAGACTGAGTCCCCACAGCTGCCCGCACCCTCACCCCCACCCTGTCTCAAGCCCTGCCTTTCAGTTACAAAGAATGATTACAGGTTTTAGCTTCCCATGAAATCTCTGGCCTCCAGGCCTTGAGTACACAGTTCTTGCTAACACGAACACTTCTCCAGTGTCCATCCGTCCCTCCCCGCTCCTGGCCCTCCTCTGTATACAAGAATGCTAACCTCCTCTCTTAGTAATGGCTTCCCGATTCCTACCCCTGTTGGGTCTCTGCTGTTGCTTTTCCAGAGAAACTAAAAATTCCCAGCACAAACGTTTTCAGAAGAGCTGCTGCTTTTCTGGTTATTTTAGACATAAATTGGAAAAGTGTGAATTCTAGGTTGTGCTCTTGGGTGCTCATCTGTGTTTCTCTGTTTAGATATTTGAATTGGTATGCTGTCAGAAGTAGCTGCCAAAACAGTTTCGGAGATGCCAGGAAGAGCTTGGCCAACTTCTTGACTCATAGCTTAGTCGACTTTTGTTAGACTACCTTAACCCTCCAAGGAAAAAGTACACCACACTGCCACCCTGAACTATTTCTTTTTTTTGACACACCTATTAGTAGATTGGCCATTCTAGATTCACTATAAGAAATTACTGTAAATTCGCATGACTTTCCTGATTACAACCAACATTCTTTTTTTACATAATATCACTCAAAATAAGTACCATGAAAAAGCTGGGTAGTCTTTCAGCTAAAATTAGCTTGTTTGTGACTGTGTTATCTTAATTGCATTAAATTAATTTATTATACTTAATAATGTTTAGAGCAGCAGAGAGTCAAGGGACTAGATGCAAAGGACCATTCCACTGTCAGTGTGAAAATAACACCCCAGAAGTTCCGTGTTCCTACCTCTATGGTGGGAAGCAGCAGTATTAGCAACTACTTCATGGGGTGACTGGGAAGCAGGTGGAGTTTATGCACTATTTCTGTGTCACCAAGTATCAGACAGAAACAATTCACAAAGAGGAAATATTTATTTTGACTCTCTGTTTCAGAGACTTTTGTCTGCTGTGGCTGGATTCATTGATTTTGAGCCTAAGGCATGGCGGAACATCTTGGCAGCCGGACTGTGTAGAACAAGTCTGTTTTAACTCATAGTAGCCAGAAAGCACAGAAAGCCAGGTTTCCAGAGGGGCTAGGGAAAGATCTATCTGTTGCAGAATATTTGTTTAACTACGTAGGGATGTGTTTCATTTGTTTAATTACGTAAAGATGTGTTGTTGTTTGCCTGGCCTGCCTAAGGCACCTGATTGGTCTAATAAAAAGCTGAATGGCCTTGAGCAAGGGCGGAGGTATAGGTGGAACTTCTGGGCAGGGAGAGTTAAGTAGGACGAGGGATTTAGGGCCAGACAGACAGACAGGGAGGAATCAGGGAAGTAAGACGTACAGAATGAAAGGAAGGTAAAAAGCCACAAGGCAGAATGTAACTGAATAGAAACAGGATAAATTAAGTTAAAAGAGCTAGTGGAACAAGCCTAAGTTAAGGCTGAGCATTCATGATTAATAACAAATCTCCGTGTCTTTATTTGGGAGCTGGTTGGCGACCCAAAGAAAAAATGCCAACATTTATCCTCCAAGGACATTCTCCCAGGGACCCACTTCCTCCAACTAGGACTTATTTCCTTCCTCTTATACCCTCCCAGTAATGTCATCATTTGTGTGTATGAATCCAAAGGGTTTATCCATTCATTAGGTCCAAGCCCCTATAATGTAGTAGCCTCTATCAACACCCTCACAGTCACAGCCAGAGCTACATTTTACTAATCTCCTAGCATTTTTTTTAGTTTTGTTATGTTGATACTTAAGATTCACCACCACAAGGTGTTAAATTAAGCTCTCTCTCTCTCTCTCTCTCTCTCTCTCTCTCTCTCTCTCTCTCTCTCTGTGTGTGTGTGTGTGTGTGTGTGTGTGTGTGTGTTTATAGTATTGCACAGGCTTCAAAGTAAGATGTCAGCAAAGGTTAGCTATTTCCTTATTGTAGACACTAGAGGTGCCCTCTCCACTTGCACATTGGTCAAAATAACCACTGGTGGGTGTCTCGGAAGTGACAGCAGTTACATGACAGTGAACATTATAATTTCACTGTTTTCTTCCCTGCATTGTTAGAAAGATAAACTGAGCCTCAAAAGTCTCACCCATGGCTTCCTGATGGTAGGGGTACAGTTTCTTCAAAGTTTGAAGCCCAGTGGGCCATAGCTCAATGTAGATTAGAGCCCCCACCCTCTGCCTCCTTGTGGTGTCTTCTGTTTATTCCTCACTGTTATTGGAATGGCCACCTCCTCCCCTCATGAACTTGCATCCTAGGTCCTCACGCCTGTGTATCTTGCCCATCCCAGGAATGTTTTATTGAACGGAGCATGCAGATGACAAACAGCCTTTTCAAAGCGAACAGATGAGAAAATAGCTACAGAATTCTAAATTTTAAATTGACTTTCTTTCATTTCTATGGTCATGATGGAAGTATGAGATGGGAAGAAGCACACTTTCTTCTTAAAAAAAAAAAAAAAACACCAAAACAACTGATATAGTCATGGGCTTTTACACAATGTCCAGCTCTTATTTTATGTGTCTGTTTGAGTCCTTGATGTCATTGTCTTTTTTATGGGTTGCTGCTAGCAAAATTGAGTCTACTAGGAGGCATTATTTGGGTCTTAGTGACCAAAGCCATGGTGGGTAAACTTCTAAAGACTCTTCTGCATATGAAAAAGTAGAAAAGCTCTCATAGATACAGTTTTGTTATCTTCCACCTCTTTAAGAATATGCACAAGTCACAAATAAATGAGCACTGCCCCCCTCAGCTTTGTTGTGCTGGGAAGGGTACACTGGAGACTGAGCCCAGGTTCTCACCCATATGAGAATGCACACTGTAAATGAGTTATAATACTAGCTCAATTTTGCCTTGTTTATTTTTGCCAGTTGCCTACAAAAAGTATCTTTTGATCCCAAGTGGGAAACTGTTTTGAAGTCTTCTCAGTGACCTCCCCTGCCAAACACACACCAGCTTAGACTCTCCATTCCTTAGCTATCATCTTGGTCTCTTGGCATTTCATCTACCATCCCAGAGAACCCTGCTCTGGGAGTGAAAACAATCGTGGTTCTCTAGAGCTGTAGATTTGGCTCAATGGTTAAGAACAGAGGACCAAAACTTTGGCAGGATCCCAGTACCCATCTGTAACTCCAGCTCCAGGAGCATTCAACAACTCTGGCCTCCATAGCACCTGTACCCATACATAGTTGCACACACATGTAATTAAAACAAATCTCCTTTAAATATTCTGGATTCTCCTTTCTCATATACCATTTATATTAAAGGACTAGGAAGGAAAGAAAGTTGGTTGGCACCTGACCCCACAGCTGCCTGAACTCTACAGTCCTGGGTGTCTTTTCTCCATGCACCTACTAAAGACCTTGACTTTCCCTAGGTGGAATTTGAACATTCTCAGAGCCGTACCAGTTCCTCATCTACTTGAGGGAATAATGGAAGAGGTCTAAATATATTCCCCCAGGACAAAGAGATTCCAATTCTTAAAAATTCCATCCTGCTAGAACTATTAAAAATCTATCCCATAAAAATATATGACTTAGATTATGTGCTTATTCAGATGGTAAACGGTAGGTATTATAATTTATAATGTGATAGCTATTTTCCTGGGACACGCCCTTACTCCACTACCCTGGAAACAATTATAATCACGTTCATAGAAAGAGAGCCCTGAATTTCATGCACTTGGAAGTTCCTGCCGCTGCTCAGCAATTGCTTGTCCCCAGGAGTAGTCCATCGAACCAGGAGTGATGAGTGGCAGTGGGGAACTTGACCTCTCCTTTCACTAGTGACATTCAAGTCTTCTGTTTAAATATGGCCATTGTCAGAATATTTTTGTTGCAACCAATTTGGAAGCAGGGTGTTTAGTTTCGCAAATACATAAAGGATGCAATCAATTTGTTCCTAGCTTAAAGCATATTTGCAGTGTATACAAGCTTAACTTAATGAATTTTGAGAACTTGAGGAGGATCCATAATGCTTAAATATAAGATTTGAGTTAACTTGCAACTAAACCATTTCTTAGGAGGTTTTTTTCACCCATTGTAGGATGACCATATTGTTTGCTGGAGGTATTGAGAGGGTAATGGAAACAGTTAACATGAATGAATGGTTCCAAATCAGCCACCAGTAAAATAAAGTCAAAGATTTTTCTGCATTGCAGGGGTGGAATGGTGGTTAATGGAAATGACCCATAGAAAGAACTTTGAAAAGTACTTGGGATAAAAATGAGTCTGAGAAAATTCGAGGTAGTATTATCACCGCTAATAGTAAACAGGCTTGAACTGATGACCAGTGTGAGTACATGTTACAGTCTTGGGTCTCACTTTTCTCCCTAGGTTCTGGTGAGGTTCTCATCCTTTCCCCTCCAGTTCCTTCTTTCAAGGCAGTGCTGGGTACCAGCACTAGATGCAGTAGATGCACTAGATTCAGTAGATGCACTAGATGCAGTAGCATGAGTGCCTGTGGTGTCCAGAGGGTCACACAGAGCTTCATGAGGTTCTACAGATGCCCTGTCTCAAACAAGGTGTAAAGGAGGCTGACTCCTAAGAGTTGCCTGTGATCTCTTCCACATCTGCACATACACATGTGTACTCGCCACCTCATCACACACCTTTACATCTGTGCATTCACATGTGTGTTCCCCGCCCCATCACACACCTCCACATCTGTACATACACATGTGTGTTCCCTGTCCTGTCACACACCTCCAAATCTGCACATACACATGTGTGCTCCCCGCCCCATCACACACCTCCACATCTGCACATACATATGTGTGCTCCCTGCCCCATCACACACCTCCACATCTGTACATACACATGTGTACTCCCCGCTGCATCACACACCTCCACATCTACACATACATATGTGTGCTCCTTGCCCCCATCACACACAAGCAAAAAAAAAGAAAAACATATTGTTGACAAAATGGGCACATGAATTTACAAATAAATACACACTAGACAATGCAAAGTATCTAGATGTTTGCATTCGGGAAACATGGGACCACTCATTTCCTGAGCAACTGTTTCTAAGGGCAAAGGTGAATCCCCAGAACTGCACTTCTTCCCTTCCTCCTCTTGGGGTCAGAAATAGAGCTTTGTTCTCAGTTCACTATTTCAGTTCAAACATTAGCCTCTCCTATGACTGTCACTCCAAAAATGTCTTCTAGCACTTATGAGACTTTGTTTTTGCTTTGACAAGTATATGGTTTGTCCCAAGCAAATCTCAAGTCAAAATTCAAACCCCAATATAAAGTATAAGACAAGGCCTACAGTTTGACAAGTGACCAGTCCAAATGCAAAAATTTTCCCTCCCCCCCAATAAAAAGTCTATGCAGATTTAGATCACAGCCCCTAGTTCAATTACTGAGCACAGATAGACGGGGTGTACAAAAGGCACTGTGTGGGCTCCAACATGCACGGGCTGAAAGGGCTGCCCTAGAACAAAAGCACACACTAATTAATTCTGCTTATCTTAAAACTTCCAATGCTGTTAGAGAAATGGATGGTGGAAGGCTTCCTGAAAAAGTTTCCCAAATATTTTGAGACTTTTAAAACTAGAATCAAAAATAGTATAGAGTTGGGATGAAGGGCGTTTGCCACCCTGCCAGGCTAGTTTCGAAGCTTTAAGACATTTGTTTAGGAAAAGCTAATTGGAGGAAATGTTGGACCATTTGACACTTTGAATTATCTAAAGCACAGTCCAAATGAACTGGACTGGAAATATATTAATTTATTGCTATCGTGAAAGTATTCGACAACATGTTTGTACAGAGAGAAAACAGAAGAACTATCTTTTAGAATGTGGCTCCAAATTAAGGCTCGTGTGATTAAGTCGTGGTGACGTGGCGTGCCCCCCGACTTAGTCTGATGCATAGCTGAGATTCACACGGTGTTGCCAGCTAGTCTAGAGGCTATGACCATGCCCAGGGGGAGGAGGATGGGCCTGGACCAGGCGCCTTGGTCCTAATCCAGTGGCTCTGACAACCAACAAGCCGCGCTAATTTAAGCAGGATGTCACTTCAGTTTGCCTCGGTGCGCATAACTCCGTGACAAAGTGAGCACAAATATAGCAGACTGGACATGCAGGAGTCGCGTTTTACAGGGACGACAAAGCATCCAGCAAAGCCTTCGACTTTCTTTCACGATGACCGCTTTTTGTATTTTTATAGAGGAGGAACTCCAGACTGGAGCAAACGGTGTAACACAATCTTATATTGTCTTGGAGGAAATTAACCAGGGAATTGATTCCTTCTTGACCGTGACATTCCAGGAATCTCTCAAGTGGGTCGAAGGAATGAGTGCTTTCTGAGGGTAATTTTAGCTACCAGATATGGGCTTCGCAGGAAGGAGATGCAGACGCTGTGTGCATGGTCCCCTTTGGGTACATTCCTCCTGCCTTCTCTGTGTGATGCATGATCTACACATTTCGGAAATTTAAGTGATTTCAGTGACATTTCAAGATCTTGTTCGCCATGAGTGACAGCTGAGGAGAAAGCTCGGAAATTCAGTTGTGCAAAAGAATTAGACCATATGCCGGAGGATTTTGCTGTGTCCCAGGATGCACTTAGGAAGGCTGAATGTTCAGCGTACCTCTTATGTGAAGAAAGATTTATGGTCCCACCACTGCCTGGCTATAAGTCAGATACGTCCGGTTTATACGTCCGGTTTTATTCAGCAAGGTCATCATTAACTGCACTTTGTTCTTTAGCCAAACTATCCTCCATCAGTGTGAGAAGAGAGCCTTGATGGGTCCTGGGAGGAAGAAACATGAGGCAAAAGTTGGTAAATTAAGGTTTTGGTTAACATACAAAGAAATGGATTTCATTGCGATGTTCTCATATGTATAAAACCTTACAGCTTTTATTTTTATAAGATTTTATAAGAGTTATAAAAAAGACCAGAAAAATGGGTAAGGACATGTCGTTCACTGTGATTCCGTCATTAGGATGGGAGGAACGACTGTGTGTCGGGACCTTTTATGCATACAAAGACAGTTCATTTCCAACTATAACATATGAAAGCACGCTACACAAATAAAAGCTCATCCCCAATGACTAAGAAGGCTCATGGATCTTGCAGAGGACTGGGCTGTGGCTCTTAGCAACCACATGGCACTCACAGTTGCCTGTAACTCCAGTTCCAGGGTGTCTGACGCCCTCTCCTGGCCTTCATGGGATCACACACGCAGGTGGTAGACATAAACTACACTCAAAGGGGGAAAATAAATCTTATTTTAAAAGGTGGGTTGATTTTGTTTTGTTCTGAAACAGCATATTCATTATAACAAAATGAAGGACAATTTCAGAATTTTAGGGACAAAAGAAGTTCTAAACACACACACGGGTTTAATTTCTTTTCAACTCCTCATGAAATGACAAAACAATGTAAAGATTCTACTAGTTAAAAAAAAAGATTCTACTAGTTATTCAAGTCTAGAGCTGGTTCCCAAAGGCTTTGTGTGTGTGTGTGTGTGTGTGTGTGTGTGTGTGTGTGTGTGTGTGTGCGCGCGCGCATTTCTGTACATCTTATGTTGGCACATACAAGCGTTTTTTGTGTTTTCTGGAATATTCTTTTGAGTGAGCACAGTTCTGTAGGATACCTTCTTCCTACAGAGTATGCTTATTGCCCGTTATACATGACCCAGATGTCTTTTTTTTTTTTTTTTTTTTTTTTTGGTTTTTCTAGACAGGGTTTCTCTGTGGCTTTGGAGCCTGCGCTGGAACTAGTTCTTGTAGACCAGGCTGGTCTCGAACTCACAAAGATCCGCCTGCCTCTGCCTCC
>JAQHUG010000072.1:3918804-3947721 GCA_028555095.1 Dicrostonyx torquatus | reverse complement strand
TCTTAACCTCAGTTTCTCTCCTAGAACTCAGTCCATTGCATGTGGAGCAGACGCCTAATCCTTCCCAGCACTCTCTGGGATCTGAGCATCAGCATCAGGCAGTTCTAGTGCCCCAGCTACAGGGGATGAAGGTAATCAAACTCTCTGTCCCTAAGCAGGAGTCTCACAGCTTTTGTCACCAGTCATGGCCCTCTGGTAGGCTATCGTGTTTACTTATAAGTAGAAGACAACCAGAGACTCTTGCCAATTCTTTAAGGTCTTGCTACCATGGATAGAATGCCAGCAGAGGCATGGGTTCCTAGCAGAAGAGGATACTTGTAAGGAAAGGAATGTGACTTGGGAAAGGTCTGTGCAAGGTGGGAGCAAACCTCTTAGCTGCTACATCCTTTGTTTTCTCTTTTACAAGTAGACTTCCATCTGATTTTGGTTTATTTAGTGTTTCTGTTAAAGAATTTTTAGTGACATTCACTTGTGTTTGTGTGTTTGAATGCTGATACATGTGTGCCATGCTATACCAATATCCTTGGGTCTTCTTCAAGAGCGCCATGTATTTATTCTTAAGGGATGAGTCATCACTTCAGCCCCTTGGTATGTTTTAATGATAAAGCCACTAAATTTGTAGGAAAAAAAAAACCCTCCTCCAGACCCTTAGAGAGCAACGTTTCTGCTCTGGGAAAGGACTTCAAAGATCCTGTTCCTGACCATCATGGAGGGAAATGGCTAGAGTTTTGTAGCCAGAAATTTATGGATAAAGAATTCCTTAAACCCCAAAAGCTCATGGAGAAGCACCAGAGTTCTCAGATTCGAGCTTTCAGAATCAGAAAGCCTCCACTTCCTTTACTGTGCCTTACCTGGGGAGTCTAGAAGTGTCTGAGAATTTGCACAGATGGATATGCAGTGCCTGGACATGGCGGGAGTATAGGAATCAGGTCAGTCGTCTTGAATGCATTCCCTCAGAGAGTCAACGCTGATGTTAAAACCCTGCTCTCAAAAATACAGTTGAGAATGGAGGTTCTAGTGATGTCCAGTTGAGATGAGGCAGCATGTTCCCATTATCTGAGGGAGATCATCCATTTTAAGACTCATTGCCTTACAGCTGTAGATAGTGCCCAAATTCTCATGTATACTGTCTTTCCTTTAATGAATATGTCCACACAGTGAGTACTTTCCTTATTTACTAAGTCCTCTTTGTGGACTGTGGGCTGTAATTTCTGAGATCTGAGATGACACAGCATACATGAAGATCTTCAGTTTTTTTTCTTCTTCTTTGCAATTCTGGGAGTGGAAGACACAGTCTTGCTACAGATCTCAACAGCTTCAGTATACAGTGTTTCCAGTTCCTCTTGAGGAATTTCCACTTCTTCAGGTAAAGGAAGCACTTCATGGGTTCTCCTGGTGGGTCAGAACCACCAGCACAAGTATTCTGATGCTGTGATCCTCTGTCTGACAGCCAAGACAGCTACTAAATGACTAGTGGGAGGGTAGCATATACACTAGGGATACACTGGACAAATGAATAATTTGCTTCCCATGGGGTATGAAATAGAGTGGATAAGACTTCATCACACTGCTCAGATCAATGTAGAGTTGTACTTAAGGAAAACTTTATGCTTGGAAATTTTTCATCTTATATTCTCAGATCAGGCTTGACAGTGGGTGACTGAAGCCATGGGTAGCAAAGCCATGGAAAAGAGGATGAGAGACCCCCAAATTATGCTACGACCAAGGGCAGCAGCAGATATACCAAAGGGAGAGGTGCTAAAAGTCAGGAAGATCTGGCTACATCATCAGAAGAGCCGGGATACCCAAGCTATAGGTGAAATTCTAAGAAACCCAGGATTTTCTAAGAAAGCAAAGAGACAGAGGAGAACAATTTGCAATATTCAATTGTCCCAGTTTAAATCCTGACTTGATCCTACTTAAAACCACAAAGGAAAGAGATAAGCAACTGAGAAAAAGCTGAAAAGCTAAATTAGTTTTGATTCTAGCCAAAGAGATAACATTACATATTTAACACCCAAGTTAGACCTTTTAAACCCGCTATATCATAACCACGTTCTTAATCCCATCTCTTGTGCTTGTGTTATCCCTTTCTCTCTAGTGGCTTCAATCACTGCTCCCCACTTGCTGCCTTATTAGTCATAGTTCTCTGCTCCACCCCCAAATATCCATCTGTTCCTTTTCCTTGTGCCCCTTAGCTGTCACTAAATTTCTTTCCCTTTCTTTTCTACAGGTCCCTTGAGTGTACGCATGCCCAGTGTCTACCTAGTCTGCTCCTGAATTCATGCTTAAAGTCATTATCATTTGTCTTTGATAATAAATTCTGCTGGAACTGAGTTTATAAAGTCTACTCCCCTCCACTCCGATGTTTCAATGCCCTCCTTATCTCTGTGATACTTCTTGACACAACCAAGCCTCCACTCTCCTCTAGTCTCTCAGGTTTCAGCTGTGGGATCAGAACTTTTGACAGGCTTGGCTCACTGACTGCAGCTACTGAGTCTCCCTGCCATTCACTTACTGAACTTGGAAGTTCGATTGAATTGTCTCTGTCTATTTTCAAAGACAAATGAACAAATTACTATCACAAAGCCAAGATGGTGGCCTGGGCACACTGCCACCATGTTGGGGAGCTTGTGCAAAGTGAGAAAACACTCAATCTCTCCAGAGACTGTGATTTCTGGCAAAAAAAAAAAAAGTCTGATTTGTATTGCATGTCTTTGCATAAATTAGTCTCACTTTCCTTCTTACTTACATTTCTCGGAAGCAAAGCTACTTAGCCTTTGGGAAAATGAGAGTCAAAACTGAACCATGGTGGCTATCAGAATGAGGGATTGTTGGCTGTAATGATGCCTGGTAATGGCCTCAGATCTGACTGCATAGAAAAGGCTTATCTTGGTTGCTCTACAGAGGGACATGTCTTCCTACACTTTTGCAACGAAAACACGTTTTGGGGGATGCTGATCACTCCATCAGCTGAAGACCTCTGTTCTCTGACTAGGAAAGACCTTCAGCTCTGGTGCTATAGACCAATTTCCTTTCTCTCTTGTGCCTAAGTCTAACTTACAGGCAGATAGAAACAGGCTTCTTCTCCTGAAATGGTTTCTCACACTTCCTTGAAATACCACTGGTAAAGCGTATGGATGCCAAGTACAGTGTGGCACATGGGTCAGGGGAATCAAAGCCCTAAGGGAAATCTTTCTTTGCTTAATACAAATACTTGTTTATGTCCATCTTGGAGTATTATGAAATGAGACATTCTTCCTAGGCCCTTTTGTGGTTTATGCAAATATCCTCAACTCTCACTGTAGTATTTACCTTTTGATAATGACATCAAGTACTTGTTTAAGAATAAGGCATTGAAAGGAGGCTTTCTATTGTGCAAGATTCAATTGGCCCTCAGAACTACTATCTCTGATTTGTCTCTTTTTGATTTCTTCTTAAGAAGCCATTGATAATCTAAGTACCACTACATAACAAACCTTCCCAAATATCAGCAAGCTAAAGCCGTAAAGATTTCTTCCTGAGTATATACCCACCAGGTAGTTCTTTGAATATACCTTGTACTGGCTTATGTCTCTAAAGTCATGAGGTAAGGGATGGCTGTAGCCTGGATGCCTGGAATGGCTTTAGGGGCAGGTATGGCTGTTGGCTGACTGTCAACTGGAACAATGAGATCATGGAAACACTTGTTTCTCATGGCCAGTCAGCTAGCCCAGGCTTGCTTTTCTCTGCGGCTGGACAGGACTTGGAGGATGCGAGCACCAGCGCGGCTGAGAGCTGTGCCAAAACCATCTCTACCCCGTTCTCCTGGAGAAAGCAAATCGCAAGGCCAACTTGAGGAATGGAAAACTAGACACCATCTCCTCAGAGGTGTTTGTATAAGAATGGCCGTATGGCAGTGACGTTTCTAGATACAAAAAATAAAAATAAGAAGGAAGAATAAATCAGAAAGTGCTATACTCAGCATGCTGCACACAGGAGCAGGTCTAACTTTTTAAAATTTACAACTATTTTACAAATAGACTTATTCCAAAGCTGTCCAGCAAAGGGAGTAATTGAGTATTGTGATTTACTACACTAAGCTGTTACAAGAGTTTTAACAGTCTTTACAGTGCCTTAGAAGAATTCGGAACTCGCATGGTAAACAGAGTATCTTCATGATGGGGGAGGAGAGGATGGCGTTATGGTGTGCTTTCTGGAGATAAGTATGATGGAAGTTCTTTATCCTTGAAATACCATCTCCTCTACACAGTAACAGTGCATGTTCACATGCACCTGGCCTGTTATCTGGGAGGCGATGTGGAGGTCGTCTGGTCTATTCGTTTTCAATAATTCTCACTTCCAGGGGACAAAAGGCTTCTATGTATGTGGCCCACAGATTTTTCTTTGCTGAGAGTAAGGTGTAGACGGGGAAGAGCAGGGACTGTTGGGAGAGGAAGCCTTTGGAAATGTCTTTGTGACAGTTCTACACCTTCCACGTGAGGACAGTTCAATGAGAGCATTTTGCCAATTTGCCCATTTTGTGAGAGGGCTTTGATATATGATGTCGCTGAAAGTAACTGTTGGTACAGGTTTGAAACTTCTGGAGCCCAATGCCTCAAAAAATAACCCAGTTACAATATGGGCAAAGGACTTGAATTGCCATTACTCCAAAGGAAAATATGCAAATTGATATTGCAAATGAGAAGGAAACACAAAGCAAAGCCTATAAGAGTGTATCTGGTGCCCATCAAAATAGCTGTCACTTTTATTAAAAATCCAGAAACTAACAAGCATTGATAGGGATGTGGGGCAGTTGGAATCTCTGTGTATCATCAGTAAGTGTTAAGTTGGGAGCGTAGACCACAGCCCCTTGCATCTATCCCAGGCCTGAGAGTTATATTGGTCTGGACTCCAAATCCCAGCATGGCAGGCCACTTCCACAGGGTATTTAAATGAACTCCCAAAAGAGGAACATGTGGTTTCTTTTCCCTCAACCCAGTGGTCGTGCATTTGCAGCCTCCTGGTTCGCCTTGGGACCACCTCAGAGTGCAGAAATTCCATTAAACCTGGATATTTCTTAATTTGGCTTCTTTTGATTTGGCTTGATTGGGAATTTGTGTCAGCAGAGAGCTCACATTAGGAAATATTCCTAACATCTTAGGAAATATTCCTAACAGTAAGAACAGCCTCTCTGGTCTCCCAAACACTTTGATTTAGAATGACAAGATGACCTTGTTTATGACTCCTGAATATATACCTAGAAGAGCTGAAGAGAGGAACCATAAGCTCTACCACAGGGTGAACAAGCTGTGCCACAAGCCCTCACCTCCAGAGACGAGGTTACTTTGCTGTACCTTCCCACCATATTGGATTGTGTGCTCTTCAACTGTGAGGAGATAAACTCTTTTCTCCTAAGTCACTCTGTCAGGTACCTTGTCAGAGCAATATGAAAAGGATCTGACAGAAAATTGGTAGCAAGAGGTGAGTTCACTGCTATGATGAGCTCATTCATTCGGTTCTTAGACCCTCAGAACTGTTCTGTGGGAGTTAAATAAAGGAACTTATAGCTAGGGAATAGAAAAGACCTAGAATGCTGTGCACAGTGCTTAATAGCCATTCTCATGGGGATTCAGGAGACCAGCACACTGTTAGATGTACCAGCAATAAGGCCATTCATTACCCTGCAGTTTTGTAGGAGAAAGAGATTCTACTGGGACTAGAGGTTCTTTTTGTTGTAGCCTGGCAATGAAGCTATTTCTCCCCACGTTCTGAGAATTTGAAAGAGGATCAACTAACAAGTAACATGGGAATTTATTTGGTGGGGAAAGCTTCAAGAGAGCATGGTGTTCAGACTGTGGCGTGTTTGCTGTTTGCTGCTTTTTAGTCAGATTTATAGTGTGACAGAGAACAAACCAGGGTCGAGTACATAGATGTGGAAAACATGCACGTAGGAGCTGTCTTCGTTCCATTTCTGGTTGACCTGATAAAATATCCGTTAAAACATTGACTCGTGCTTCCGTGTCACCCTCCCCCATTGAGGGGACATTGAGGAGGCAGAAATTGAAGCAGTTCAGGTCATAGGCACAGTCAAGAGCAGATAAAGAACGAACACGCTCATGCTTCTCAGCTATGGCTCTCCTCATCCACCCAGGGCCCGGCTCATGAAATAGTTGTTGCCCACATGTATCGTGGGTCTTCCCACCTCTCCTCAATGAATGCAACCAAGACAATCTGCAAGAGTCATTCCTTCAAGTCCAACTGACGTAGACAGTGTCTCCTTGAGACTCTCAACTACTAGATGACTCTAGATCACATCCTATGAACGGTTGCTAATGAACCATCAGAGAGGCATAAGATCATTTAAAGCTACAGACAGACAAAGCAGGTGTGTACAAGTGGCTGTGAGCATTAGAGATTAATCCCACTCAAAAGAAACCTCATACTTTGCCTAAATGACTTGAAGGTAGGTAGGACCCCATACATGGAAGGTTCCCAGAGTATAGATACATCAAACTTGAGAGGATGGCCTCTAAAAGGAGGATGTTTGAGCGGGATCATTTAGGATATTTGCAACTGAGAAGGCACTCAGAGACCATATACCTATAGTACATCAGAACCAGGCTATAGGGCTTTGTCTTGAGCCAGTAGCAGAACTTGACATCACCCCTGTAGTGATGGTTTTGGCCACATGCAGAATGCAAGAATTACACCGCCAGGGAGCCTTGCACCAAGGTTCTAGAAAAACAACAACAAACAAACAAATGGATAACTTCAGGAAATGTGCTGCAGGGTCAGATTCCTAGGAAGGAAACTGAGGGAAGCTCATGTGTAATTTTGGACACTGTAAGATGTTGGATATACCGGGAACATATAACTTGTATTAAAGATAACTATAGGCACTAAGAGGAGCTGGCCCAAGAGAGAGGCCATTTGCATTGTAAATGGGTAGGATAATAGGAGCAGATCCTCCCCAAACTGTTGGAGGTCAGAGGATCCCACCAGAAGCCTTGGAAACTGGACATGAAGCTTCAGGATTTGACATTGTCTCAATGGGGTTTGGCCTTGCTTTAGTATCTCTATGTATTTGTAGTCTTCTGTTTCTTCCTTTAGCAGTGGGGATATTTGCTCTGTCACTGTATATTAGAAGCATGTGACTTACGCTTTGATTGTATAGGGTCTCACGGTTCAATTTGCTTTGAGGGTTGAGACTATTAAGATTTCTGAAGTTGGACTGAATACAATTTTGAATTTCAAGACGACCAGAGCCTATGGGGTCCAGGGCCAGAATGTTATGGTTTGGATATAAAATGGCAGATTCTGTGTTTGATACTTGCTGCTGAGCTGGTGATGCAAGTTCAGGAAGTTGTGGAATTTATTGAGCAGAAGTGGGTCACTTATGGTGGGCCTTGAAGATGACATTTGCTTCGGTGTTGGCTCAAGCTTTCTGCTTCTTAATCTTTCAAGATGTGAACAAGCTGTACTGTGTGCTTCTGCTGCTACAGCACAGAACAAGCTGTTTTGCCACGCCCTCCACTCTACTCTGTATGGTCTCCACCACAATGAACTTCACTCTGAGAAAACTACTCTTCCAAACTTGAAGAGATATTTGTGCTTTTATGTTCATAGTAGCGCCATGTACAATGGTTAAGAAATAGAAGCAGGAAACCATGCAATGTAAGTAGATGAGCAAAATCACACTCACACACTCATACACACATGCACACATACATACTCACATGCACACACACATACACACACTTACACACACTCACCGACACACTCACACACACATGCACATACACACATACATACACACACCACACACATATACACACTCACACACACATACACACACACTCACCCACACACTCACACACACACACGCACACACACACGCACACACACACATGAACACACACTCACACACATGCACACACACTCACACACATGCACATACACACATACATACACACACCATACACATATACACACTCACACACACACACATGCACATACACACACATGCACATACACACACATACATACACACACCACACACATATACACACTCACACGCACGCACACACTCACACACACACACACACAAAGTGAGGATAGCATTCAGCCTCACAGAAGGAAGTTCTGACATGTGCTATAACATGGTTAACTCCTAAAGACACCAAGTGAGACAGGGCAGACACAAAGACACAGCTACTGTACAATCTCACTCTGAAGCTCATAGAACAGAGAAACTTTCAGGGTAAAGAAACCAAAGTGGTTTCCAGGACTGAGGGTTAGGGAAAAGAGATTTGGTGCTTAATGGATAGACTCAGCAGCAGATGGTAAACTAAATTCCAAAGGAAGATGGTGCCGACCGCCCCACATGACTGCAATGAATCCCAAACAACACCAGACACTTTTAATCTGTGAGGGAGCTCAACCCTTAACCATTTATGTGTGTGTTACCAAAAATCTAAAATATATAAAGAGAGGGATGATAATCCCCTGCCAAACTCAATTTTTTTTTTTTTTTTTTTTTTGTGAAATGTAGGTTTTGTTCTTCTTTTCTTTGTAAAGTAAAACTTCATTTCTTGGGAGCATTATTAGGTTCACAGAAAATCAGAGAGGAAGGTACAGAGACATCTCAGACACCCTTTGTCCCTCCCCCACACAGCCTCTCTCCCACCACAGTGACCGTTTGTGTGACTGACAAAGCCGGTGTGCAGTGTCACCTGAAGGCCACAGCTGACATCTGGCTCGCTCCTGGTGTTGGACATTCTTCAGGTTTAGATGAATGGATCACGATTTCCCTCATAATACTTCACTGCTCTGCAATCTGCTGTGTTCTGCTGTTCATCTTTCCCTCCTCTGTAGCTTGGCAAACACGAACCATTTCACTGCCGGCATTGTCTTACCTTTTCCAGAATGCCACCGAGTCGAATCATACAGCAGATGGTCTCTTCAGATTTACTTAGTAATAGACATTTAATTTTCTTCCGTGTCTTTTCACAGCTTGATATCTCATTACTTTTTAGTTCTTAATTATCTGGATGAACTGAAGTTTCTTTGCCTATTCATTCACTGAAGGACAGAGTTTTTGCAATTAAGAATAAAGCTGTCACAACACCCATGTGTAAGCTTTTTAGTAGTTGTGGGTTTTCAACATCCTTGAGTCAGCTCCAAGAATTGTGATTTGTTTGCATGGCAAGAGTATCACACTGCTGTCTTCTGGAGGGGCTGGAGACTTCTTGCTCTGTCCAGTCGGAAATGAAGGCTCTTGTTGCTCCACACCCTTGCCAGTATTCAGTGTTGTCTTTGTTCTGGACTCTGTTCATTTAAATAGCTATGAGATGTATCTTATGGTTGACTCACATCTCCTAGTGGTCCATCTTCCTGGTGGGGCATCTTCCTGAGTCTTGCCATTGGTATTTCCTCTTTAGAGAGGTACCCGCTAAGGTCTTTGGCCCATTTTTTAAATTTCATCATGTTTTTTGTCCCACTGATTTTTTTCTATTGATTTTAAGACTTCTTATTTCATTGATTTCTGCTCCATTTTCATTTCTTTTCTTCTGTTACTCTAGATTCCATTTGCTCTTTCTGTTCAAGCTTCCCAAGGTGACCGCCCAGGTGATCGACTTTGGAGCTCTTTTATTTTCTCGAATGTGCATCTGCTCCTGTGGGTTTTCTAAGACGGGTTTCCCACGTGTCACACATTTGGCAGGTTATATTTTTATTAGTTCAGTATGTTTGGGGAGTTGTTTTCAGATGTCTTCTAGGAACTATTTTAGAAATGTGATGACAAAAGTCTTGTCTGCTGAAGTGTGCTCTTGATGCTTTCTGTTGACTTGAAGTGTGTTCTCGATGTTTTCTGTTGGCTCAAAACTTCCTAATGTGTTTTATGGCCCCACAGACTGTCTTGGTGAATGATTTCTAGGAGCTCTGAAGATTAGATGCTCTGCTATTGTGGGATAATGTAGACACAGATGTTAACTCTCTGCAGTCGATGCTGTTCAGTGGGGTTATGGCTCAATTGTTAACATGATTCTGCATGAGCCTGAAGACTGATAATCCATATCCCTAGAAGCCAGATAAACACCAGGCGGACATGACTGCTTGCCTGCAATTCCAGCATCAGAAGGTGGAGACAGAGGACCCCTGGAGGAATCCCTGGCTAGCAGGGATAGCTAACTCAGCAAGTTCTGGGTTTGACTGAGAGATCCTGCCTCAAAAAGAATGAGGTGGAGAGGGAAGGAGAAGGACTTTCAAACATCAAAGTCAGGCTTCCACCCGCATGTTCATGGGGGCACCTAAACACACATATGTGTCTATAAACACACAAACATGCTTGTACACATATACACATAACACAAGACAAAAAGACATGGACCACTAGGGGATGTGGGTGAAACATATATAATATGCCAACATTAACAGGAAAGAGAAGGAGCCGCAGTAACTTTAGACAGCACAAACCTCAAAACAAGAAATGTCATCAGGGATAGAAAGCATCATTACATAGTAATAATGGACCTGATTCTCCAGCAAACTGTAACAGTCATTAACACGTGTGCCAAACAGTGAAGTATCAAAATAATGGGACAAAATTGATGACTCAATTGTTAACATGATTTTGCACAAGCCCAAAGACTGAGAAGATGAGAAGATGTCTTGGGCATTTCTTCCCCAAAAGTAGATCGATCAAGCAGATTAAAAATAAATAAATAAAAAGCAAAAAGAGGCCAGGTACTGATGGCTTACAACTTTAATCCCAGCACTTGGAAAGCAGAGGCAGGTAGATCTCTATGAGTTTGAGGCCAGGTTGATTCTACAGAACAAGTTCCAGGACAGGCTCCAAAGATACACAGAGAAACCCTCTCTTGAAACAAACAAACAAACAAACAAATAAACAAGAGGACACTGAGAAAGGGACGACCGGAAAAAGACATGGTGTTTCCAGTGCTAGAATCTTGATTCCTAGTGTCAGACTCACTGGTGATCTTGCTCTCTTTCCAGTCTCAGGAACCCAGATGGAAGAGTTCCTCCCCTGCTAATGAACAGAGTCTCCTCCAGCCTGGGCCATCACAGAGAGCTCGGCTCATCATTCCCCTTGAGATTCAAAATCTAAGGCCTTATGATGCTGGTGTACACTGAGACAGAAGTCTCCCTGTAAGGGGTGTTTGTGTGAACTGTGGGCTCTGACATCCACCAGCCTGGCACGGCCATGGCTTGAATACAGCTTGGTAGCTGGAAAGCTAGCAACTTAGAAAGACAAAAGGTGAAAGGCTTGGCTCTGGCCTTCCTTTTTACATGTAGATTGCCCAGGAAGGAGTTGCTGGCTGGCTCCAAAGCTGGTGAGATATGCAAATGTATGGATGAGAGGTGTGGTGTCCCTGGAAAAGGAATGTGAATAGAGAGTTCCTGAGGGTGGAGGAGCAATTCAGGTTTGGGTAGAGCTTGGGGAGAGAAATAAATGCAAGGTCATGCTGTAAAGGACCAAGAAGTCCTGAGCTGCCTTTGAACAATGATGGTGTGAAAGCCTGTTTCTTCCTCGTGCCTCCGAGAACACACTTAGGGCAAAGCACCAGTTTCTCTGTTGGGGCGATGGTCCCCGACAGTGAACTACAGGGCCCAGTGAAGAACAGGTTCGCACAGACTCACTGCCATTAGTATAGAATGTCTCCCATAATGTAGGGCATTGTGCCTTTTCCAAAAAAAGAACAAAAGAAAAAAAAAGGAAAATTTGTGCTAACAAAGGACCTTACTACATGGGAAAAATGAATGCTAACGTTTCTGCTTGACTGATAATCTCTGATGTCACCCTTGGGAATCCCTAGCTTTCAGGATGATTTATTTGTTCATGTTTGGTTTTCACTCCCATAACGGGTTATCTGGCAAACATAACATGGACAGTGGGAAGAGCTCAGATGCAGGAAGCAGAATGATGAGAGGGTGTCATGTTGTCAGGGGAGGGCACTTTTTTTCTGATTGTGGCAGTGAAGTTTGTACTCCAACTAAGAAAGAACAAGAGAGGCAGGAATTGAATTCTGATGGATAAATGGGAGAAAGCTGTTCAAGGCATAGATGCACACAGTGATCTTAGTCACATGGTTTTCAAGTATGAAAGAGAATCAGATAAGGAATATGGCAGTCTCTTGTGTTCTTCTCAAAAAGAAGTCCCCAGGCTCTGGCCACTTGGCATCTCTCCCATTTGCAATGCCTGCCGCATGCTATAAAACAGACTCTGACTTCTTGGCAAGACAGCGTCCCAGAAGTTCTCCAATAAAGTCACTACAGTGTTCCTGTAATTCAAAAGATATTTAAGACCAAAGATGTCCCAGGAAAAGTCAGAAACAGCTCGCCTTCAGCTCACTCTGGGAGCCAAATGCTGGCCCTCAAGAGTTTGACAGCTGGGAAGAAGGGCAAACAAAGAACCTGAAGTCTTGAACCTAGTATTCAAATTAATACTGTGTAGCAAGAGCGCTGCCCTCTACCTGGGCTCTTGGATGGCCTGAGGGTTTTTGTTGTGTAGGTAAAAGTCTGCCTCCTTCTCAATAGATGTCTATCTATGGACAAGCTGATTCAGCTACTGCCACATCCTTTTCAGAGATTCCCCAAACCCACGAGGAACCCTAGCTTACCTTGCCTGGCGCAGATATGCATTTATGACCGGTGTCGACCTGTTCAGTCACAGTGAAGCATGTGGTTGCTTATGTCACTGGATTTGCAGCATAAGAAAGAGTAGAAAATCTGACAGCACATGAACAGATCTTTAGCTTGTCTTTGACTAAGGGCCAGAGGAGTGCATGAGGTAATCTGAGTGGTGGGGAATCAAAACTTTATGATTATGCCGACAGAATTTTATGTCTTTACCCACAAAGATGTGACATAGTTGGCAGACAGCTCTGTCTAGACTTGAACAACTTCACCTTGTTAACACCCTTCCAGCCTTGAGCTTTTCTAGACGTGGCTGGCTTCACTCTGGTAAGAAATAAAAGCAACTTGAATGACCTACATCAGAGGGATGTGCTTTCTAATTCATTAATTAAAGCAAGTTCTTCAGGGAACCCTTCCTTGTGTTACCAGTTGCTGTGGCCTCTCTTTCAGGTTTCCCATGCAGAAATATTTGGGAACAAGGCTTTGGGACAGAAAACCTGTGGGTCTCTCGCAAGAAGAGGCTTCAAACGGACATTGGCTAAAAAGACTAGAACCAGGCTACAGAAATCAACTGCTTATGCTTTTTGCCGCATGGAGGTTGATGACCTCCTGTTATATGACAGTCAGGGAGAAACATGCAACCCCTTGTGTTCCCAATGCTGCCTTACATGCTTCTCTACAGGCTAAAGCCATGGCTTCTCATGTCCCTCTGCCTTCTCTCTGCAAGAGAGATTACCTTTGATTTTATTCATTCTCATTTTATCTTGAAGGAGATTTCAGATGCATCTCTGTAAGATCTATAAACGTCCCTGTTCAAGAGTCAACAAGAGAGGGAGAAGTGAATAGGGTTAAAAACAATTGTTGTCTGTGACAGCTTAGCATTGCACACCCTTCAGATTCTTATTTTGTACTTAAAAAATAATGGGAGGGATTGGTCACTATGTATGTATATTTGTTTGTATGTATGTATGTATGTATGTATATGCATGGGTGTATGCTCCAGTATGCATGTGCTATGTACGTTTATAGCTGTATTATATTTGCTCATGTATGTGGATGTATGTATTATATATGCTCACGTATGTGTGTGATGTGTGTAGTGTGTGTAATGTATGTGCATGGATGTTGTTGTATTGCTCAGGTAGGTGTATATGTTTTTGCTCATATATATGTGTAGTGTGTATGCTCACAAATGTTTATTTGTGTGAGTGCTCAGATACAAGTGTGCCAAAGCACACCAGCAGCTGCTCTAAATGAAAATGAGCGTGTAAAAGGGCCTCTCATGTGTCTTTAAATAACTCTGGTTATTCAGGTGGTTCTGAGACATAAAATTAGTTTTGTTTTGGATTTTTTTGGTTGAACTCATTGTACTGTTGTTTTGTAAAACAAAAACTACTGGATATCGGCAATTTCTTACAGATCAATCAAATTCATCCTGTCTGATGGCTGCTTGGACTTCGTGGTTTCAGGAACTCTACAGGGGCCAGAGCATTAGATGAAACCGCCTCCTTTATATTAAACGAATCATCGAACAATAAAAAATACAATTGTGCAAACAAAAAAAAAATAGGAAGTGAAGTTTGTATGTCAATTTGAGCTAAATGAAGTAAGCAGGAAGCAGAGGTGACTGCACACACAAAGTCTCCGTGACCGGAAGTGGCAGGTAGAGGTGACAGCTTCTCCAGCTCCCCTTCTGGAAACTCATCCCCCTTCCCCCCCCCTCCCACACTGTGTTGACTGAAGAAGAGCTATTTCCTGAATCCCAGACATCCACTGAATTCTCACCATCTCTGCCGGAGACAGGCTGGGGCAAGGTGGGGGTGGGGGAGTTTCATACAAATTTGTGGCCACCAAAGCACGTGACTTGCTTTTGTGTGGTCTTTTGGGTTGCAGCTGAAACTGAATGTATAAGCAGACAACCGCAAGCCACATCTAAAAGCAGAGCATAGGCCCACAGCCCATGGCAGATTGCCCGGGAAACCCCAGTAAGGCACAGTAACCAGCCCAGAGGGCAGCATACTGTCCACCACATTTCTCCATCCCGAACAACTTTGGAAACCAAACTATAACTTGGGACCAACCAGCCCAGTGGGCCGGACTTGACTAACAACTGATAGCTGGCCTAGTTTCCGTTCTCACTTCTGATTCGGTATCAACCAGAGAAAGCAAGCACTGCTCCCTGACCAACCCCACGAGAGATGATGCTGTCTTGGTTTCTTTTTCTGTTGCTATGATAAAGACCAGAGCAACTTAAGCGGGAAGGGGTTTAGTTTTTTTTTTTTTTTATCACAGTTCAAACCCAGTCTGAGAGGGAAAGTCTCAGGAGCTTGGGGCACTTGGTTGCCTTGCACCTCTGTGTAGTAGGAGGCTGCTCTTTTGCTTCCCAGCCACTCAGACCCAAAATAACAAAACAGAAACTGTATTCATTGCAATACTGTTTGACCAATAGCTTAAGCATATTTCTAGCTAGCAATTTTTAAGCAATTCTTCTACATTTCTGAATTTTTGTAGAATCTTGAAGTGTTATTGCATGCATAAACAAAACATGAGATTTATGAGTTTTATTTTAAAGGAAGAAATGGGGTAGACCTATCAAAACTGATGCTTAAAAACGAGAGATAGAATCTGAAGCATATAAGCAGTGGGGGGCTTAGACATGTGCATTCTTAATATGGGTGACATTGTCCTGAGAGTAGGCCAAAATAGTTTCTGTGCAACAAACAAAGCTTAGATATTATCATGGTCTATGGCCTTCTGAAAGGCCATAGACTGTAAATGTTTGAAATGTGTGTAGTGTTAAACTTTCACTGAGGGACTGGGAAGATGGCTTGGTAGAGGACATGTTCGCTGCAAACACAGAACTAGAGTTCAAATCCCAGCACCACATAAAAGTTTGGGGGATGTGGTGACCTACCAATAGTCCCATCACTTGGTAAGTGGAAACAAAAGACCGCCAGGGCAAGCCAATCAGACGAGCCAGAATCAGTGAGCTCTGGGCTCAGCAAGAAACCCTTGTCTTGATAAATAAGGTGAAGACACTCAAGTCTATTATCTGTGCCCCCCTCTGCATGAACATCATACATACATGCGCACACCACACACACCCACACAGAGATGCAAAAAAAATTTCACTGAGTGGGGAAAATGAGAATTGTCAGAGAGAAAAGGAAGTCTAAGGAGGGGTTTGGGGGTGAGTGGGAATTAAGAACCAGATACAGTGGAAGGAGTGGACAGTGTTTAGGTGTGTTTACATGCAGGACAGAGCTCAGATAAGAGAACAGTGGGCAATGAAGGCCAAGTCACAGCTGTGGGTCACTGGGTTTGTAGCCCTACAACAGGGAACAAATGACCGCTATTCTGGTTCCTAGAACCCCACACCCTACCATGGCCCATTGCGTGCACACCCCTCAGAGGTGTGAATGATAGTGCACACGGTGTAGAGCGATGTCAGCATTCCACTCATGGCTCTAGCCTACATAGTTATTGGGTTATCGTTCCCACCAGCCCTAGCTCGCTGTCCTGACTTAATATTTGTCATTGTCACCTTGTCAGGAAACTGCATCTTTTGCCTTCTCATCTTTGGCCTGTCCACGTGAAACAGGTGGAGACAGCACTTGTACTGTCATGGAACAGAACTGACAGAATGTATGTGGTGTGTGTGTGTGTGTGTGTGTGCGTGCGTGCGTGCGTGTGTGTGTGTGTGTGTGTGTGTGTGTGATGAGGGTGGGGTTTGATTACAGGCTGTGGTCCATGTAATCCAACAACGGAAAGACCAGGAATCTAGTAGTTGTTCAGTCCCTAGGACTGGATGTCTCAGCAGTCCCAATCTGGTGCTGGAATCCCATACGATGCCTAGAAAGCAGCTGGTCTGCAATATACACTGGAATTCCCCAAACAGTAGGTTCTAATATTGGTGAAGGGATGCCTTGGAAACAGGACAAATGAACTCGTCAGCAGGAGGGAGGGCAAGCAGGTTACAACCAAAAGCTTTCTTCTTCTTTGACCATTTATGTGGGCTGCCACCAGAAGGTATGGCCCAGATTTGGGCTAATTCTTCCCATCTCAAATGACAGAGACAAGAAAGCGTGTGGGTTTTAGTTTGTCCTCGACATTGTCAAATTGACAACCAACCATTACAGCTCTCATTACTCCCGGCTCCACAGGTAGTGTGTCCTTGGCTCTGCGCCCTTTGGCATTTCTGACCAGCCTGTGAGATTTTTCTTGACATTTCCTTTTTTATCTAATTCCCTCACTATTCTCAGAACCACCCTTTATCAGCCGTGCCCAGGCTCTCTCAATGGAAGGCCTGTGTTTGTATTTTGTTTATCAACTCAGATTGGAGTGAGGTGGGTGGTTAGGGCCACGGGAGAATGGAAGTCAACTGCTAGGCTCTCAAAAGCTCTTTTGGCTGCCACCACGGGACTGCCTGGCACACTTGTCTAGTGTATTTGCATGGCTTGCTATTTGTTATTAGATTAGACAATAATATTGTGCTGGGACCCTTATGCACAGAGCATGAGCTATCAGGGTCCAAACATAGCTGGGGCAAACCAGTTCTTACTGGTCATGCTCTATTGCTGTTTTTCTCAGCTTTCCTAATGCTGCAAGACTTTAATACAGTTCCTCATTTTGCCATGCCCCCCCCAACCAAAACATTATTTTCATTGCAACTTCATAACTGTAATTTTGCTACTGTTATGAACCGTAACGTAATTCTTTGATATTTGACCCCGGGGAAAGGGTCATTCGATATCAGGATATCTGATATGTGATCCCTGGGAAAGGGTCATTCGACCCCCGAAGAGGTCTTGACCGGCAGGTTGAGAACTGCTCCTCTTAGGCTAATGCTAATCATCTCGTATTTCAAGTATTGGCGTCTTTCCTGCGTTGAGTATTCTCTGGCTTCAGAGTGACCTGATGCCTCCCCTGCCTTACTTTGCTAGCTGACTGAAGCACAGGATGAGTTTGTCTATAAAGGCCCGAGACAGCAGTGACTGTCCCCAGCTGCAAGAATCACTCCTTGCCTTTTAATAGCAAGCCACACGCGTGCTTCGTCACAGTCCTGGCTTACTTAGTGTACCTCTGGTACTAAATGGCTTTAGATGGGAGATTTCCTTTAGACTGTACCACCCTCTGCTGCACACGCCACTGTTATCCAGATTTTAGAAATGTGGGAATGGAGGCTATAAATAACTTAAACTCGTACATCTAAGAAATTGGTACAGCTGAGTTCTCTATGTGACCCTGGGCTTAAGCTCTTCATCTCTGCACCCCATGGCCTGTTTGGGTGTAAGCTGGTTGCTCCCACTGGCTTCTAACATCTTGAAGATAGGGGCCGTGACTTCCATATTTCATAGATAAGTGCCTGGAATATGGTAGATGCACAATAAAACTTGCTCAGTGATAGGTGGATGGATAAATAACTGACTATATTCTAGAAAGAGCCTGTGTAAGAACTAAAGTTTCCAGATATCAAGAGAATACAACCATTGCCTGGAGAGTTGCCTTAGCGGCTATGTAGATTAGCTCCTCTTCCAGAGGATCTGGGTTTGATTCCCAGCACCCACAAAGCAGCTCATAACTGCCTGCAGCTCTAGTCTCAGGACATCCAATGCCCTGTCAAGCCTCTGTAGGCACCAGGCATGTAGCACGGGGGCATTCATGCAGCAAAATTCTCATGCACATAAAATAAGTAAATGATTTAAAGCAAGAGAGAGAGAGAGAGAGAGAGAGAGAGAGAGAGAGAGAGAGAGAGAGAGAAGAAAGCTTAGTGAGTTGGCTGAACGAGACATTGGCTCAGAATCTTGAACTTTCCCCAGTTATTTTGAGGGGTGAAGATCTTTTCTTCCACATAGATAAGGCTGATTATCTAACAATGTCTTTTTTTTTTAAATTGTTGTTGTTGAATATAAACACATGTACTAGCCACCTATACTATAACTTTATTGTAAAAAAATTGCAGGGGAGTTAAAAAAAAGATTTTAAACAAATAAGATAGGCTTAAAAACATGTTACCATATGTGGAGTGGTTTATAGAAAGAAAATTTTCCCCCCGAAAACATACTTCTAGTAATGAGTGAATCATTAGATAGATTTCTAGGATAGGGGAACGGCTAGAAATCTGAGATAAAGATCAGTGCTGCTTATCTTTTAATATCTTCCGCTTCTCAACTTTGCTCTTAAAATGACATGATCCCAGACATTCAGTTTGCTTGAGTGAGCCAGTTTTACAGGAGAAAGTGACTTCTAAATGATTTCTCTATTGAACCCTCAAGTGCTAGCAGCAACCTGGGTACTAGGTAAAGGGCTGAGATGGTTTAATTACTGTATTAGCTGGGATTTCTCTTAGAGTGCTCGGATGACTGTTAAAAAAAAACAAAAACACTTTCTTCAAAGACGTTTTCATTAATAGCTTCATGAGGCCAAGTACTGAAAGGCAATCTCTTGAGTGAATTCCCCCAAATGAGAGAAAGCCAAGAAAAACGGGCTTCTGTGGCCCTTTCCCCCTGAAGTTCTCCTCGAAGTAACCTTCGTTCAGCAGTCTTCAGAGATTTGATTGGTCAAGGTTAACAGGTTGGGAGGGAGGAATTTGCAGTTAACCTCTGGGTGGGCACAGACTTTCAAATATCAGCAGCATAGAGTAGAGCCAGGAACATGGGTTTTCCAGGCTTCACATTCCCTCGCCCAGGGAAGGGTTCTTAACCTTGGCTGCATATTAAAGTAACCTGGGTATGTTGGGGTGCAGTGTATGTGTCAGGGGGTACCCCAGATTCTGGTTTACTTTTACCAGTGAGTAACCGGAAGCATCTCAGCAGAGCCCAGCCTGAGAGTCATCATGGAGGAATTTTCAAGTAACCCCGAATGACTGCTAACGGAGTAACAAGAGGTGAAGCTGGCCTTTGTCTTTGCTGTTGAAAAGGACCCCCAGAATGAAATCAGGTGAAGCACGGTCCACACTCCCCAAGCTGGTTATCTGTATCATTGCTGCTGGTTTCCTCCAGACCGGAAGGCATGGGAGCACCTCAGAGGATGGGTCAGAAAGAAAGACTGACTCAGGGTAAACCTTTGGAACTGAACTCAGTCTGCTTTCCAGCAAGATCCTCAAGTATTCATTTTCACAGTGAAGCTTGAGAAGTCTGACCCAGACAGTGTCCACATGCAACAGAATTAACGGAAAAGGCTTGCCTGTTAGGAGAGCCATACAAAGCCTACAAGTCACACAAGACTTTTGATGCTAATTGGCATGTCTTCATAACAGCCTTCACTTCTGGTCATTCTTCAGTGATTAGAAAGTACCTGTTGGTGGGGCCTTTTCTTCCCCCATCTTATCTTATCTTGTAGGGGTGGCTGCAAATGTGTTTGTGGCTGGTTGTAGCCTGCCTGGTGGGGATCCGTCTTATCACACATTAGGCCTAGCTAGAGATTATAGGATTGACCAACAGTGTACACACGTCAGGTGGGGGCAATGCTATGGGGAAGCAGGTACGGTTGGCTAAAAGTAAGCACCATGTCTCCTCTGAGGGCAGAATATATGGGAGACAGGAAGGTACAAATCCCATCTCCAGGGAAGGCCCATGTGGAAAGGGTGCTCGAAGGAACAGGGACTGTCAATCACCAACTGGGCCACTCAGAGCCTTCATGTTCTCACCTGTAAAATAGAAAGAATAATAGTTGGTAATCCATTTTAAAGGACTATGGGAGTGTCTGGGGGAGGGGGGCTGCATCTGAAAAGACTGTGTGAACTCTGAAGTGCCTCACACCTGAGAAACTGCCTCCACCGGTACAGATCAACTGCGGCTCTTGGGAAGCCTTCTATATAGAAAGGCAGCTTCGTTCCCTGAACTATCCTGGGGCCTCTTCTGACTGCTGAACTAGGATTTGACCCAGTACAGCTCTCACGGTCCAAAAACTTCTAAAGGCTCGTTAGGCAGGTTGGAAAGAAGACGCGGTACCATCCTTGCTGGCTTATTTTCATGTCATACAGTTTCTCATTTATTGTTAACATTTTTTATATTGTTAAAGGTAAGTTAATCATTACAATCATTACTTGACAACAGGATTTTTAATTTCTGTGAAGTTTTATATTCTGGAATACATGCTATGCTTCTAATTGTGACTCAGAAATAATCCGGTAGTACTTAGGCTTAAAATTAAACATGAGCACACACCTCTTTTTTAGTGCCTATTGATAGAAATAAATGTTAAAGAGCTTAAAATTTTCTAAGGTTTTGTGCACATGGTTTGTGACGCTTCCAGCTAGAAGTGAATTTTTTTTAACCATATCTTTATCAGGGGAAGGTGTGTTTCAGTATCTGTGATTAAAAAGCAAAAAAATGGTATTGTAAGTTGTAATTTGTATTGAATTATTTTGATTATTGATACACACATGAATATGTACATACACACATTATATATATATATATGTATGTGTGTATGTATATACATGCATACATACATACACACACACAAGAATATCCGTCTCTATATATGCACATACTATATTGGACAACCTCTCTAGACACACACATATACATATATACGGGAGTATCTCTCTTTGTATATGTGTGTGCACATGTATTAGAGTACATCTCTCTCTCTCTATCTACACACACACACACACACACACGTGCACACATGCACTAGGTTAATTCTCAGGCATCTCATGCTTCCTAGGCAAGCACTCTGCCACTGACCTATATCTTCAGCCTTAAAACAACAATAAAAACAAAACAAAAAAAAAAACCAAAGAAAAAGAAAAACTTTCTAGTTTGAAGCAGGCCCTTGGTGAGTTGACCTGGCTGCCCTTGAACTCACTCTGTGGCACAGCACAGGCCAACTGTGAGCTCTTGAGCCTCCCACCTCTGCTTCCTGAATAGTAGAGATTACAGTGGATAGTACCAGGCTCAACTGAGGTGATAAATTTTTGTGATAAATAACCATTTGAATTTTTTTATACTTCTCACCATTATCCCATTTTTTTTGTTGTTGTTGTTGGTTTTTGTTTTTGTTTTTCCTACCAGAGTACTTTAACATATCTGTCAAACTATTGTCTATTCCAGGTGAGAGTGTTTGGCCAAATGGAATAGGAAGTGTGTCTCCTCCCTGTCCTTAAAGGGCCTTGTATGCTTATAAAATTAGTCACAGGGTTGTGGCTGAGAATAAAAATGTGGTCAGGCTATAGTGGTGCATGGCTTTAATCCCACCACTTGGGAGACAGAGGCTGGTGGATCTCTCTGAGTTTGAGTCCCAGCCAGGTCTACAGAGTGAATTCCAGGACAGCCAGGGCTACACAGAGAAACCCTTCTAGAAAACAAGACTTAAAAAATGTTATTATTAAGTACCCATAATTCCTCTTGCTTTAGCACTGGATGATTTTAATTCCTTTCATTTTGTATTTGAATAAACTCAAACTCGCTGGAACTCTAAAGCAGGCTTTGCTTACCTGACAAAGGAGAGGAGTGACATGAATCTATGCTGTCGGCCCAACACCCCATAGTTCTCGCATGCTTCTGCCTATGCAGTGTTTGCACTCTTATGTAGAATTTGCAGATATCATATTAATAACTTCTACCCACTGAGCCATGTCATATGTATTCTTTGTGAAGAAAAACAGAAAGAGAGTACACAGTCTTCTCTGGATTGAAATATGGACCTTCTGCCCTTTGGGTACTAGCTACTATTGCCTTCTGAGCATGTCATGCAAACAAGTGTGTGTGATTACTATACCAGCACCAATAGAATTCTATCAGTCTCTGTTAGATGCATAGAGGTGATAGGTTTGCCAGAATCTGTGTGTGGAATATTTAGCCATATGCTTGTGCTGATAATGCTTCCTACCTGTTTGCATTACATGTTCTGAGGACAATAGCAGGTAGCTGGCATCAAAAGAGCAGAGGGTACATATGTTAAACAAGAAGAGACTGCTCTCTCTCTCTCTCTCTCTCTCTCTCTCTCTCTCTCTTCACAAAGAACATCTATGAGATGGCTCTGCAGGCCTAAGTACTCGCGGCACAAACCTGGTGGCCTGGTTTCTGTTTGTCACAATCCATGGAAAGGTGTAAAGAGAAAGCTGACTCTACAGGACTCAACTCCTCTGATCTCCACACGTGTGTTGTGGCATGCACACTCACATGCATGCACACATGCATACCCAAGAATAATAATATTTTTAATTTAAAACAATGTTCTCGCTTCTCTTGGACTCTAACGAGAACCAGGGGCTTGGTGGTGGCACAGTACAGAGAGGGGACTTAATACAGGGTTGTGTGTAGGCTGTGTTAGTTTGAGGTCTGAATGGGGTCATGAGGTCGCAATGAATCCATGCTGATGTTACAACTGTTATTTAGGGTTTCTATTACTGTGAAGAGACACTATGACCATGACAACTCTTTTTTTTTTTTTTTTTTTTGGTTTTTTGAGATAGCGTTTCTCTGTGGCTTTGGAGCCTGTGCTGGAACTAGCTCTTGTAGAGCAGTTCCTACAAACTCACAAAGATCCGTCTGCCTCTGCCTCCCGAGTGCTGGGATTAAAGGCGTGTGCCACCACCGCCTGGCGACCATGACAACTCTTATAAAGAAAACATTTAATTAGAGTGGCTGGCTTACAGTTTCAAAGGTGAAGCTTGAGCAGAAGAAACCTCAAGGTTCACCCTCACAGTGCTCACTTCCTCCAACAAAGCCACACCTACTTTAACAAGGCCACACTTCCTATAGTGCCACACCTTTGGGATTATGGGGACCAATTACATTCAAACTACCACAGATACCCTTTCCAGGGACTGTCCATTTCCTTCTAGAAGCTTTGCTTCACCCTACATATTATTTCTGTGACTGAGAGAAGGAATGAGTGGTCCCTCAATGTGGGTTTTCCTTGGAAACCTGAAAGCAAAGATTGTCCATGGCATCATCAATTAAGGTTTTGTGTCAGAACCAGCTTGATAGTAAAACACACCCTGAGAAACACTAATAAGTCATGAATTCTTACAAAGTGAATTTGCATTTTAACAAAATTACAAAACTTAAAACAAAATTGATGAGTAAGATATGAACATGGCAATAACTTTACCTTAACATTGATTCCAAGCACAAACGTGCTCTCAATTCCCAAGGCAGGTCGGGGTGGAGAAAAGGTACTTGTAGGAAGTGGCTGGAAGCAAAATAGGCAAAAAACAAGACTGGCTAAGGCAAATGTAGTTGTGCAAAATTAAAGTGCTGAACAATGTCTTAGAACTGAGTATTTTCTCAGGTTAACTATTATAGGTCACAGCTTAACTCTTGTCTAGTTTGCTAAAGATGAATCTGATGGCTTTCTCTGAATCCTTTGAATAAGGTCGAAATCCTTTGTGAGATTGCTGGTCCTTTGACTTCAGTATTGTGGGCCTTTATAGACCATCTCTGGCAGTTGGGTGGTAGTGGTGCACGCTTTTAATCCCAGCACTCTCTGTGAATTCGAGGCCAGCCTGGTCTACATAGCGAGTTCCAGGACAGACTCCAAAGTTACACGGTGAAACCCTGTCTCGAAAACAACCAAACGGAAAAAACAGAGAAGTACAGCTCTGGAATAAAAACCTGTTGCCCTCAACTTCAAGTAAGGTGTGATAACTGAGTCACACTGTATGCCACATGCAAGATGCCAAAAGCTTCCTGCCTTCATTAAAATATTAGTAACTAATATGTATATATTTATGTATGTTCTGCTGTGTATTCAGAGCACACATCCTTTGATTTAGCGTTCATAATAACTCAATGGGTTAGCTTCAGTTATTCTTTTTTATAACTGAGTAAATTAGGCTCAGAGATGGCAATTCAATAACCCAAGTATGTTTTACAAGGCTATAAGTCCACACAAACAAGAAAAACCCAGTCCTCTGTTCTCCACATGTCTTAGCAAACTCAGTCATGTTCCAGGTAGCCTGGATTCCATGCCTGAAAATGCCAATGTCAGGAGACAATCTAGACTCATCCTGTGTTTCCAGGTGAGGCTATGACTTTTTCCAAGTCACTGGGTATCTCTAAAAGTAACCTTGAAATCAATCCAGATGTTCTCCCTTTAATACTGCTACTTCTCCATTCTGTCAGGCGTGGTTGTTTTTCAACTCTGATTTCTACACACTTGGTCTTGCTTCCCAGAGAACAGTATGCGTGTTGGAAGACTTTCCATCAAGGCCTTAGAATCAAGAAGCGATAACATATTTGATTGAGATTTCTGGAGATTCTGTTGCTATTGTTGATCAACCTCAAACGCGAGGGAGAAGGAACCAGGGAAATCAAGTACAGTTTAACATGAAATAATCGTAAATGGATACAGCGGTGGCGTGAGCCTGCGTGCACAGAAGAAAGGCTGCGTTCTTCCTGTGGTCGCTAGCAGACCGCAGCACAGAGGGGAAGTGTCCTTCAAGTGCCCCTTTGACCAACGTGAAGACAAAGGAGTCTGTTTTGTTCCGGAATGTGAGAGAGGGCTGAACTTGGCTTCTCACCTGAGAATCGCCTTGTGCTCCTGAAGGCTGATAAACAACTGTAAACAATAGGCCCGGTTAACTGGGCGGTCTCTCTGATCCGGGGATCTCAGTCACAAGCCCTGAAGGCTGGCACAGCATCTTTTTCCCCCAAGGATCATGGCCCAGTTGTGTTTACTTGCTACAAACTGAAGTGAGGAAGCTTCCAGCTTCCTCAGGAAATCTCTAGAAATTTCATTTCCCCTAAAGGAAAAAAAAAAAAAACAAGACCAGAGGTATCAAAACCTGTAATCCCAGTGCTGAGGAAGCTGAAGCAGAAATGAGTCAGAGGAAGCCTGAATACAAACATTGACCCTGTGTCAAAAACACGAAATAAGCATTATATTGTTCAATTATAAGGAGTTCATTTGTTTTGTTTTGTTTTTTGAGACAGGGTTTCTCTGTGTAGTTTTGGAGCCTGTCCTAGCACTCCTTCTATAAACCAGGCTGACCTTGAACTCACAGAGATCCGCTTGCCTCTGCCACCCAGGTGCTGGGGATTAAGGGTGTGTGCAACCAACACCCAGCTAAGGAATTGATCTTAATTAAGGAATTGATGTTAATTGAAATTTTGAGCTCAATCTTGTAAAAAGAAAAAAAAAATACAAACATGGAGCTGAGTGGGAGCAATGAAATAATCCACCAGAGCCCTGGACTCTGGGTCATAAGAAATATGAGACATTAAGCCACTGATGTCTCCATGTTTTTCCTGTTGCTTTTGGCATTTTTCAATGAGATAAACAGAAGCAAATGTCACCCTTTAGGAATTACTAGAGATGAATGTAGCAGCCGTAAGACGTGGGTGCTGATGGGAATACAAGCGATTTTGTGTCTTCCGTTATCTGTCATCATATTATCGGTGATGGCATCGCAGATACATAATCCAACAGCAATAGTTGTACAGCTCCGAAGGACTGAGCCGTCCTGGAGGGATAAAGGCCTGCAGGAAACGGCCACGCCGGTCTAATTAAGTGTAATTGTGACTAAGCTTTCTTCTCATTAATCATTGCACAGCGTCTGCGTCCGAATCCTGGCTCCAGTCAACTGCGTGATACATTCTTGGCTGTGATCTAAAGGCCTGGGACTGGGGACTGTGGGAAAGAATCGGCTTTCGCTCAGATATTACAGGGTCAGGTCAAAAACTTACCTCCTAGGCCCCTTGAACATGCTGTCTCCATATTAACAGTTCAGACTGCTGGCAAGCCCTTGGGGGAGATTCCCTGTGCAACTAGCAGGCAGGCATGCTGCCTGGAGAATCCCCCAGTAGTGGGGCAAAGCCTAGCGCTGGTCCCTTCTAGGTTAGTGTTCCATTAATAGCTTCTGCAGGTCATTACCAGGGACCTCCTGGAATCTATAATAACACACTGTGATGAGATCATAGAATTTATGTCAGGGACACAATGGTGCTAACGTCCTAACCCTAGAGTTCTGGGTCTTTTTTTTTTTTTCTTTTTTTTTTTTTTTAGCGGAGGAAGGGGTGGGTTCGAGACATGGTTCTCTGTGGCTTTGGAGCCTGTCTTGGAACTAGCTCTTGTAGACCAGGCTGGCCTCAGACTCACAGAGATGAGCCTGCCTCTGCCTCCCGAGTGCTGGGATTAAAGGCGTGCACCACCACCGCCCGGCAGAGTTCTGGGTCTTGAAGCACACGGAGGCATCTTATTTTCTTTTTCCTTTGTTGCTGCCAAGGGAAAAAGGTTGTTTGCCAGTTAAAACCTTGCTCAGATCCCACCTGCTTGTGCTCTGATTCTGAGCTGCCAGTGTGACACTGTCCACCCATAGAGACTGAATTAGTCAAGATGCGAACACCACCTGAATCTTACCTCTCCACTGAACCCTGGACACAATTCCCCTTGCTCCCTGGGCTCCTAGCTGCTGGGTTCTGCCACAGCATGCATCCTTCATGCTCTACTCTCTCATGTGGCCCTGATGTCTGATTACTGTCCCAATGGATGGTGACCTGGGACATGGAGTGGTTCCTTTGCTTGCCCATTCCCTTCATCCCTTTTCCTTCCCTCTCTCAGTTTTTTCTTTTCTTTCCCTCCTTCTCTCTCACCAGGATGTTATTATATATTCCCAGGCTGCTCCCCAAATGCTGTTATTAGATTTGCACACAACCCTTGGCAAAATTATATATATAATTTTATTATATTATATATATTATATAATTATATATATATAATATATATAATATCCAGAGTACCCCATAGCCGGTGTAAGAAGCACAAGTTAATTGCACATGGTTCCCATTCCTTAGTTCAAGTTGGAAACTACTGCACAGTGCACCTGTTGAATAGAGGTGCAGACTGACAAATCTCGCTCCCCACCCGCTGTTTGCAAAGGCTGGGACTCGGCTAGCAGAGAGTCCAGTGTCTCACATGTCCTTAGTGGGAGGAATGAGCTCTAGGAAACCAAGGAGTAAGTGAGTAGGAAAACCTCCACAAAATATGGAACGCTAAGCTGGGTATTCAGGGGACATCTGCAGCAAAGTGGTTACAGGTGGCACTCGAGTGCTCAAGTCTGGTAACCTAAGGCCAGAGAAGAGCAAAACCCAGCGTCAGGAACCAGAAGCCTTTGGAAAGTGCTTCAAGACATTATTTTTGTACGCATAAGCATTCATTAAATAATATCTGTGGACCCAAAAGTCAGGGAAATAGCGCTAAGATAGTATCCTACCTGTGAGCTAGTGATTGGGGCCTTTAGGAAAGCCTGTGCGTTTTTTCTCACCTATACACTTTCCACCTTAGAACCTGGATAGCTGAACATGAAGGTCAAGAGTCTTGATGCCTTACGGCCTGCATTTAGGTTCCAGCCCTGCTATTTGCCCACTGCCTGGCCTTGAGAACGCCAGCCTGTCTGAGCGTCACTTAGTTGGGGACAGAACCTCTGCATGGGGTGTTGTAAAAAAGGGTCTTTGTGATGAGCCCTCTTCCTGGTGGTCACTATTATTTTTGACTGTGTAACAGCTGAATTTTTTTTTTGACTTTTCTTTTTTTCTCAAGACCTTATCCTGCAGATTAGACCACACTGGACTAGAACTCACTATGTAGCCCGGACTGGCCTTAAGCTTTTGGTAATCCTTCTGCCTCAGTTTCCCAAGTGCTGGAATCATAGGCAAAAGGCACCACACCTGGTTTCATGATTGATTGCTGTTTTGGATTCACCTTCATAATTTTTTCTTTGTCTTTTTTATAAGTGGAATGACAATACAAGGAAAACATTCTAACCATTATGTTTATAAAGGGAAGTGTCTGGCACATTTCTACATAAAAGCCAGTAGACACTGCTGTAGTTGTATGTAGTAGGACTGGCCCAGGGTCATAAGCTGAGTTTGTCAATAAACTGAGATTAAAAGCCCAGTCTCCAAAGATTCCAGTTAAATGCAGCATCAAAATACCTTCAACCTATGATTTTTCTAGTTAGTTCCTGTTTGTTTGGATTTTGAATACTGATGCATAGTGTGTACATGCTGAGATAGACTTAAATTTGTGATCCCCCTGCCTCGACCTCTAGAGTATGTGTCATCTTACTTGGCTTGAATTGTAGAAGTTATTTATTTTATTGTTTTAATATTTATTTATTTATTATGTACATAATACTCTCTCTGTGTGTATGCCTGCAGGCCAAAAGAGGTTGCCAGACCCCATTACAGATGGTTGTGAGCCACCATGTGGTTGCTGGGAATTGAACTCAGGACCTTTGGAAGAGCAGGCAATGCTCTTAACCTCTGAGTCATCTCTCCAGCCCCTGTAGAAGATATTTAAAGCAATTCTCAGAGCCAGGAATGGTGG
>JAQHUG010000072.1:3889909-3900714 GCA_028555095.1 Dicrostonyx torquatus | reverse complement strand
GTGGCTCGATGCTTTCTAAGGTTTTCAGGTTGTTAGCCCACTCTGCTCTCAGGCTTGCTCTCCCTTTCTTGGTAAGTTCCCTACTAGGATTCCTAGCCATGTGTGCATTCTGATTGAATTCTTTGCCATGAACACAGACCCTGGACACTTTAGCCAGTGCTGTGGAACTCAGATTCAGGCCTCTAGAGGTAGAACCTGCACGCAGAAGCTGTGTTGAAACGAAGAAGGTCCTTTCGCCACAGGCTGCCCTGTTTTCTTGCCCACCCATCTTCACTTCCCCCGGTCCGGAAGATCACACAGAACAGATGAAAGGCTGTTGGCTCTGTTTGTAACCACCCCTCATCACAGGCAGGCCCAGGATGACTCAGGAATTCCACTCCTGGAATGGAGGAGGCCGTCTCCTCAGGCTTCCTTCACGGGTGAGGGAAGACTCTGTGCCAGCTCCTTCACCTTCCATGGTGTCGATCTCACACTGTTTATCTGAGAGTCAGTGTGCATGTTTGGGCATACGTTCATCTAGAAGCTATATGCGGGCCCCTCACCTGTACTCAGGGAGTGATGACAAAAACACCTGCAGACATCCCCAGCTACAGTTGGGATAGATTTAGACTCCGAACTGACCCTTAGCACTCAGCTGCAAGAGCTTCTGGCTCAAAGATAGTGTTCTAATGGTGTAGGAGGGATCTTCTGTATTTTGTGTTGCTTTCATTGGTTAATAAAGAAAACTGCCTTGGCCTGTAGGATAGGTCAGCCCTTAGGTGGGCAGAGTAGACAGAACAGAAGGCTGGGAAGAAGGGAAGTGTGCAGACGCCATGATGCTCCTACTGGAGATAGACATAGGTTAGACTCATGCCGGTAAGCCACAACTCATGGTGATACACAGATTACTAAATATGGGTTAAAGCGGGATGTAAGAGTTAGCTATTAAGAGGTTAAAACTAATGGGCCAGGCAGTAATTTAATTAATACAATTTTTGTGTGGTTATTTCGGGTATAAGCTAGCCGCGGCGAGACACAGCCTACCCGCACCTCTTACAACATTCTAACTTTGAGGTGTTTCCAGTGAAAGATGATTTGAGACGATATGTGAAATACGGGATATAAAAATTAAAACCCATGGGATTGTATTCACTAACTAGCTACAAGAAATATAGTAGCAACAGTATACACTTTCACCCTTAGGCACTCTAAGTTTCAAACCCATTTTCCAGACTTTTCTCCGAAACCTGCTGCCACTCTAGAAGGACCCTCGGTGACTCATCTCACTCCACCACCTGTTGGGACATGGCAGCTGGTGAGGAGCTGAGAAGCCCCATCACAGGCCCATCATTTCCTGGATGGGGTAAAGGACCTTTCCAGAATATTTTCCTCCGGGGACATTTTGCCTGTAGCAAATTCTCCTGTGCAGTTGGATGGATTGTTGCTCACCGCTTGGAGTTCGCCAGCATCCTGAAAGGAGAGCACAGAGCTGATTTCTAAACATCGGAAGCTAGCACTAACTATAGAGTTGATGTTAAATCACAGGAGCAAATCCGAATTTTGACCATCCCTCAGAGGCCACTCATTCCTGCGGCTTTGCTACAGTAGGAATACCCCTCCCCAGAAGCTATTATGCTAACTGCGGGGAAGGCATAGTCATCCTTATCTCTACATAGCAGCTGTCTGGTGTTTGTGGAACATTGTGGAACTCCAGGACTTATTTATTGAACAACGGGATTTGTTTGTCCTGGTAAATGAAAACGTCTGGTCCACAGAGAGGGCTGAGGGGCTGCGCTCCTTCTCCTTTGTTTCTGGGTCTGTAAATCAGTATGGAATTGGTTGGGCTCCACCTCTTACTGGGTGACTCTAGCTCGCCTTGCCTATCTGGTGCTTTATCTTGTCAAAATTCCTTTGAATGTTATCATTCCCATCTATCTTGACTCACAGTTGGGGCCCTTGACAGACTAAGTGCTTAATCCCAAGTCAAAGTCCCTAGACTTTTGGTCCCTCCTCTTTGTGACTCTGACTTGTGAGTGTTTGAGGGTTAGCTTGTTGTCTCAGCCCTGGAAAGGGTTTCCTAAAAGGTAAGGACTGTGAGGACCGTGAGTGAGTACTCAGCTCTAAGCAGGACCTCTGTGATTCTCTTTGTATGCCTGGTGTCCTTTAGAAACAGAAAGGAAAAAAAAAAAGCAGCATTAAATTAAAAGTGCCTCCTGCTGCCCCCAAGATATGGTCATCTGTAACCAGTGCCTATCTCTAAAGCCTTTTGAGAGAATAATGGGAAGGAATGGGAAGCCGGTGAATTCCCCTTGAACTGCCCCAGCCTGTAATTTGAAGCAAGGCCCAGCAGCCCAGCAGAGGGAAATACCTGAATGGCAGAAATGTCAAAGGGGAAACAGGTCAACAATGGCATCTGATCCCTGGGGGTGAGGTAAGCTATCTGGCTCCACAGCCTGGTAGCTTTCCAGTGAACCAAAGGTCTGTCTGGGGCTGACTTTTTCACCCAACCAAGTGTTCGCTCTTCAGGAAAGCTCTCAAGAAGCCCTGTAGAGTAACCTCCCTGCTCAGGCAACTGTCATTGTCACCATTGTCACTAGTATATTCCCAGAGGTGAAGAAAGAGAGCGGGTGCCAGAAAGTGACAGTCTGTGAATGTGTCTGGGTGTTGCTCTCCGTGGAGCATGCCCTAGTGCCGACTCTGTTCTGAGCATCCGTGCACAGTTCCTCCCAGAATTCTCTAAGAGTGCTTCAGCACACAGCTTTAGGATTTTTCAGATGAAGAAAGTGGGGCATTGAGAGCCCTGAAGATGCAGAACCAGGGTCTACAGGCAGACTGCTGATGGAGGAGCTGGAGGGCAGGACACAGAGCTGTGGATACCCACTGGGTTTGTTCTAACTGGCCTCCACAGCCCTGGTGACAGTGGCTAGTCTGTCTCACAGTCATCATTCCCAAAGGTTTTAAACCTCACTCTCAGCTTTTCCAGAGAAAAACTGATAGCCTTGAGTATTTCTTTTGCCTTTTTTATAAGTTTTTACTGTATGTGTAAAAAAACCATTTTTTTCCTTTTGTTTTTGTAGAAACGGTTTCATGTAGTCTAGACTGACCTCAAACTCACCAGGGAGCCAAGGATGACATTAAACTCCTGATCCTCTTGCCTCCAACCTATCTCCCCAGCACTGTGATCACAAGCACACGCGCCCCATCCAGCTCTAATGTGTGTTTTGAGGGAATAAAGCATGCTTTTATATGAACTTGCAGGAGTGTGTATCAAAAACATATTCAGTCAATTGAGGGCACTAGAAGAATGGTCAAGTTGGTTCCAAAAATATTTTGAGTCATTTGAGCAGAAAGAAAAGAAATGCCAGAATAAGAGTCCCTCTTTAAATGCAAAATGGTTAACGTTCTGTGAGGCAATTATATCATGACCCTAAGGGTGGGAGAACAAAGTCTCTACCAGTAAAAACCTACAAAAAAAAAAATAATAACTCACAGAGTATCAGGCCTTGACCGAAGTTAACGACAAGGGTTAGAGATGTAGGAGAGAGGTTGTCTGGTATCTCCAAGGCCCTGGGTTCAACTCCTAACACTACCCAAGAAAAAAATCAGCTAACAAGCCAACCAGGTGTACGTTTCCTATGTGGCTTTCCTAACCATATTTCACATTAAAATCACTTGAGGTTTTGAAGCCCTGAGGCCAAAGTTCTTGTATTAGTTTCTTATGGCCACTACAATAAGCCACTTCAGATGCAGTGCTGAAAGCAAGCTAACTTTATTCGCATACTCCCTCTAGAAGAGTGGTTCTCAATCTGAGGGTCTTGACCCCTTTGGGGGGAGGTCACGTATCAGACATCCTGCATACACAGGTGTTTACATTATAGTTCATAACAGTAACAAAGTTACAGTTATGAAGCACCAAGGAAAATAATCTCATGGTTGCATTGACCACAACATGAGGGGCTATATTAAAGGGTGGCAGTGTTGGGAAGGTTGCGAACTGCTGCTCTAGAAGTTCTAGGAGAGCACCTGCTTCCAGCCCTTTTCCAACTCAGAGGCTGCTGGCATTCCTCATTTTGGGCTTCTCAAAACCAGCAGCATGGTACTTTCTCTGACCCCTGCTTCTATCCTTGTCTCTCCTCCCTTGGACTGGTTTTGGTTGTCTAGTTGGCTGAATTAAGAGCCACACCAGGGAGTTAAATGTATGCTTGCTGCTAGGGAAGAGTTTCCAGAGAGGATTTAATGAGAGCAAGGATAGAAACTGGTTGGACAGGTTAGGGATAGAATTTCTGTCTTTGGCTAGAAGCCAGAAATGTCCTTGCTTCTGCCCGGCTGGAGGGATAAAGGCCAGGAGGCTCTGGTTCCACTTGGATTTCTTGTCATCTTTCTTCTCCTTTTATGCAACCTGCATTAGCAGCACTGCCTAGACGCTAGACGTGTGACCAGGGACTGAGAGGCAGCTGGACATCAAGGGTGGGCCAGCTGGATTATCTGGGTCCCAGTCTGATGGCCCATCCCTCTTCTTCAACCTAGAAAGCCCTATCTTAGGGTTTCTCTTGCTGTGAAGAGACACCGTGACCAGGGCAACTCTTATAAAGGAAAAACATTTAACCGATGGTTTATAGCTTCAGAGGTCCAGTCCATTATCAGCATGGTGGGACCTGGTGGTGTGCAGGCAGACATGGTGCTGGAGAGGTAGCTGAGAGTTCTACATCTTGTAGGCAACAGGAAGTGAACTGAGAGTCACACTGAGTGAAGTTTGAGCAAAGGAGACCTCTAAGACACTTGTAGTTGGAATTTTCTTTGGGCCACCAGCAACTCTCAAGTAAAGACATGGAGACTTATTATGAATTATGAAAGGTCAGCTTAGCTTAGGCTTTTCCCACTAGCTCTTTTAACTTAATTTAACCTGTTTCTAGTCCTGTACATTTTGCCTCAGGGCTTTTTACCTTTCTGTCATTCTGTAAGTCCCACTTTCCTGCTATCTATGTGTCTGTCTGGCTGCCCCTTGGCGTCTCCCTGCTGTCTCTGTTTCTTTTCTCCCCCAGCCTAAATTCCTCCTTCCCTTGCCCAGACATTCTGCCTATAGCTCCTCCCTTGGCTGTTCAGCTTTTAATTAGACCAATCAGGTGTCTTAGGCAGGCAACGTAAACCAGCAACACATCTTTACATAATTAAACAAATGCAACACATTTTTACATAGCTAAACAAATATTCCACACCGCACACTTCCTCTGGCAAGGACACACTTACTCCAACAAGGTCACACCTCCTTTTAGTGCCATTTTCTTTCACATCACCACAAGAGCCCTCAGTGATACCCGTGCCTGGGCCCCGCTCTAGCTATACAGGGGTGCTGCTTGCTTTCCCTCTCTGAAACTCTGGGCTACCAACCTACAAGAAAGAAACGCTTTTCTAAAGAGTCACTTTCCCTGGGGTTCCTGAGATTCCTTCTTCAGATTTTCAAGGCAAGAATCTGGAGCTTCAGACTCAGCAGACGTTTTGAGTGATCATGATCTTCTGACACCCTAACTAATGAGCTAAGCCAACCCAAGGGCAATAAAGCCTCTGTCAGCATCAATCACACTGACATCTGGAACTGTGACTGAGAGAAGATAAACTAACGCTGGCTACCTGACTACCGATGGCCCAGGAATAAAGACACTCAAGAAAACAGTAGCATGCAGGCACCTGTTCTCCCTTCCTAGATGCCTGTCGCTGCTGCTGTGGTCCCTCCCCGACACCAGTCTTCAGCATCTTTGACCTTTATAAGGACTCAATACCAGTGCCTCTCTACTGAATGTCCAACCCTTCAGCCAAGGCTTTCATCTTCTTGGACTGAACAGCTATATGGAGAAGGCCATGAGTGGACTATCAAACTCCTATCGCGTGAATTGTGTAAGCTAATTCCCACGTGTGTGTGTGTGTGTGTGTGTGAGAGAGAGAGAGAGAGAGAGACTGTCTGTCTGCTGCCTATCTGTCTGTTCTGTCTTATCCTGTCTCTCCTGCATCTCTCTCAATTCTGTTCCTCCATAGAACCTAGCACATCACATCACTCTAAGACAGTGGTTCTCAACCTGTGGGATTATGATCCCTTTGGGAGCACAGATCAGACACCCTGAATAGCATATATTTATATTACAATTCATAACAGCAGCAAAATTACAGTTATGGTGTAGCAACAAAATAATTTTGTGGTGGGGGGCCACCAGACTATAAGGAACTGTGTTAACAGGCTGCAGTGTTAGGAAAGTTAAGAACCACTGCTCTGCAGCCACCTAGATAAACCAGGGTCATCTTGCCATCTTAAGACCTATAACTTAATCACATCCTCAAACACTTGCCATTCAAGGCACATGAACGCAGATTCTGAGAAGAAAACATGGGCATCTCCAGTTAGAGTCTTCCTTATATCAGTACCCCATCTGTTAAACCAGGACATGTGGGCCAGGAAGGTGGGCGGCAGATGCTTTCTGTGCTCAAACATCCCCAGGTGTTTCCAGTGTGAAGCAGAATTGGACAGCCGCTGCTCAGAACACTCACTCAAATCTTGGGGTGACCTTGTTATCCTTCAATGGGATGCTAAGAGGACATCTTCTCGTCTTCCCTTTAGAAGTTGGTAATATGTCTCCCCACCACGGTCTTCTCTGGAACATGGCCTGAGATTCAGGCACTTGAATAATAAGGGGTACAGAAGTCTACTTCTGAAAAGCCAGAGACAGAAGTCCCATGTCAAAGGTGCCCTCGTTGGCCCAAAAGCCAAGTATCATTGTCTCCTGGAAGAAAGGGAGCCTGAGCCAAGGGAAACTTGAGCAAACAAACCTTGTCAAACAGACCTTCTGCTCCTAGCCGCTTCTCAACCCAGAGAAACTATTCTTTCCCAAACTTCTGGGTCTTGTCGCACTGCCATAAGTGTCCATGCAGTAGACTAATGTCTAGCTCTAAACTGCTCCTGCAGCCTTCCTTCCCTTACTAAAGTGCCCCTGCCACATCACACTTGAGTTTAATAAACGCTCATGTGCTTCTGACGAACTGTCCCTACATCAATTTAGTTCTAAGGTAGAGCAACCCCACTCTCAAAACTGCTTGAGAGCAGAGTTAAAGGTTTGTTTCCCTCATGCTTTTGCTTTTGTAAATATTAGATAAATTTTCTTAGTCAACTAACAATTGTATCAATAATTTCCAAGTTCACAAAGCCTTTGATTAGCGTGTGCGTTTGTTTTTGCCCCTGAGCACAAGGCCGTTCATCCTCAGCCACTGTAAACTTGACAAGCCACTATAGGCTTTTGCCCTCCTGAAACACGGAGCCAAAGTAACTCATTACTCTGAGGACAGTGGTGACAGTGGGGGGAAGGGGCAGGATGCATGATTGAGATGCCATCTGTCAACATGACCCACACAGAACTGGAGGGAGAGCCAGTGTCAAGTTTCCTTGGCCAAGAATCATGGTCTGTGGACCACAAAGGATTGGGGCTCATAAACACTGTTCAAATAACTAAAACAAAAATAACATCTCCAGGCGCATCCCCAGCCGTCTACCCATCAATTATACCTTAGGGCTGAAAGCAGAGAGGAGCTGTGAAAACAGTCAGTGAAGCCTTCCCTGGAAATCTTGGTGTGTTTCCAAACACATAAAAACTGGAGCAGCAATCCTTTCTCTCGTCTGAGCTTATTACCTTTTGCAACCACAGACCCAAGAGCCTCTGGGTAAATCCTTTCCTGGGAACTGATGAGAACTGTCCACACAGACACCTGAGTTTACTGTTCTGCAGCCGTTCCTGTCATTTGACTAAAATGCCAGATTGTTCTTCAGCTTTCCAGTAACGTGAATAATGTTCCTGGAAATGCTGAAAAGTCCCAGAAATGCTGAGGATGCTTAAGAATGGTGGAGGTTGGACCCCTGGGATTGCCCTCAGGTGCCCCTTCCCAACTTTTGCCTTTCTTTGGTTGCACACATGGGTAAACCTGCTCTCTCTAGTAAAAGGCTTGACCTAGTTGACCACAAGGTTGATGAGGTTCCCGTGACTGAAGAAGGCTGACATCACAAAACCCGTGAGCCAAGGACCAAATCTCCCATGGCCCTGATTTCCAAATCACCTTCACGCAACAGAACCAACTTTCCAAATGAAATCACAGGTCTGGGACATACATGGAAAAGCTTCTCTGTAAGAGTTGTCACCACCGCGTATCTTAGGGACGAGGTTCCATTTGAGCCTAACAATGTGATAACTTCACAAGCGTATTGATAACCCCAAACCAATACTTGTGTTTTGGTGAGAAACTGCGGACATCCATGGGCCAGTGATAGAATTATGTTCTCATGTTCTCTCGCTGAAGCTGACTGAAGCATTAGGTGACCTTTGATTGCATGCGTGAGAAACATTCACCATAAGCTCCGGTATTTGGACACTTCTATATCAAAGACGTTGAGATTGTTTCTAAAATTGCCCAGGCAGTTTTGCCTGTTCTTGAAGGGCAGGGAAGGCCCAGAGGATGTTCTGTTGGAGGCAAAGCAGGACACTATACAGAATGTCCTCTGACTTTCTCCTCCACCTCAGCTCTGCAGAAGGGAAGCCTGACATCTATGGAGCTGTGGCATAACAACTGTGTCCAGCAACAGACTAAGAATCATGCATCTTCAAAGGCATCTGCCCCATGCATCCCCTGCACAAGAGCCCTGTAGAAGTCATAGGCCTTGAACTTCTCTGTCTGTCTGTTCTTACCTGACACTCAGCGCTGTGTGCACCAGAGAAACACCGGTTGGAACTGCATGCTCTGGACATGGGTTGGAGCCTTCCAAGCTCCCGATGCTCAGGAACAGTCCTCTGAGAGCAGCAGAGCCCAGGAACCATTGCCTTTCTCTTCCTGTGTAGGAATCTACTAGAAATCCAGCTCCCGATCAGAACTCCCACTGCATTGGTTTATTTCTGACAGATGGGGCTTGCCAATCAACAAACTTTTCACCAAAACTCAAGCAGGTCAAGACTGTCCATGAGTCTACATGCATAAGAGAAATGTCTTGCCACCTTTGCCTTTGAAACTCTCAGGAGTAGGTGCAGGTTAGGAAGCGCCAAAGGCGAGAATTTGCCACCCGAACACTGGATTCCTTTCACCCGGCCCTCACAGGAGGTATCGGGTGAAAGAGAAAAAGAAAGGGGCAGTACTGGTGACACCTGTGCACTGGGACCAATGACCTATAGAACCAGATTGATTCCTCCCAGCTGGCTTGGCCTCTTGGCTTTTGCCCTGAGCTCTAAGGACTAAAGATCCAGTACTGTGTTCTATTCCTGGGTCCATTGTGTGTCTTGAATGTCATCACATGTCCCTCTCACAAGCTTACTTGGATTCCTCTAACCAACCTTTCTTCCTACTAAAGTCTCAGGCCCCTTTCTCTGTGTGGGCTTAGAGACCAGCAGACAGTGACCATAAACACCCAGGAGAAGGGCGATTTACTTGGTACCCATGCATGTATTGGACATCAGTGATAACAGAAAAGAAAAAGATAAGGTGTTTACTTAAACTCAGAGGTTAGGTGCCAGGAATTATGCAGGACTTCTACAGATTTTTATAAGGGAGTTAAAGGAGTCCATATGTGTCTCCTGATAATATGAACAACACAGCCAAACACATGATCAATTCTATAAAACATCTTAGACTAGGTGTTTGTCTCAGACGTATTTTAACACAGATAAAACAATCTAGCAAGTCCATGGACCAGTAGTGTTTCAGGTTCTTTCTATCAGGGCTTCTTAAACTTCTGTTCACAACCCTCCTTTTAATAAAGAAATTTTTATCTACTCCAGATATGTTGACTGAGGTTTCTGTCCTGCCCAGTTCCCACAATCACTAAGTCCCAAAAAAATCACACAGAGGTCTACATTAGTTATAAACTGATTGGCCAATTTGCTCAGGCTTCTTATTAACTCTTATAACTTATATTAGTCCATTATTCTTGTCTATGTTAGCCACGTGGCTTGGTACCTTTTTCAGCAAGGCAGTTAACATCTTGCTTGTTCTGTGGCCAGGTCACAACTGCGTCCTCTTCCCAGAATTCTCCTGTACTCAGCCACCTGCCTATACTTCCTGCCTGGCTACTGGTCAGTCAGCGTTTATTTAAAATATAATTGACAGAATATAGATCATTGTCCCACAGCACCAGGTATATGCAGGAGATACATAGATCAAGCGTTTAGTGATAATAAGTCATAGAGAAACTTATTTTAAAGCAACTTTTTGGTATACATATGATTTTACAATTTATGAAAACTCTTAAAGAATTAAATTGTAGGTGAGTGTGTGTGACATTGCAGTAGAACATTGCCACCATTTTCCTTTTCTTTTTTTGTTTTTTGTCTTTTGAGGTAGGGTTTCTCTGTGTAGTCCTGACTGTTCTGGAACCCCCTCTGTAGACGAGGCTGGCCTCAAACTCATAAAATTGCCTGCCTCTGCTCTCTGAGCATTGGGATTAAAGGTGTGCACCACCATGCCCTGCTCAATGTTTTCAAAGTTGGTAAATATTTTGATTTTGTAACCGTGAAGGCTGGGGACTCTAGAGCACACAAGTATCCAGTAGAAAATGGCAGAATCATGTGTAGAGACATTTAACAAGTTGCTGGAAATTCTCTTTGATTCCTAAACAAAAATTATTTATCAACTTTTTGTGAAAGCCTAGCCAGAAATTCAAATAGAAGTGGTTTGTTTGTTTTTTTAAAATCAAGCCTTCTAGCATAAGCCAAAGATACACTAACTTGATACTTGCATGCTGGTACATGGTGATATTAAAGATCTGCTTTCACCGGGCGGTGGTGGCGCACGCCTTTAATCCCAGCACT
>JAQHUG010000072.1:3855925-3888588 GCA_028555095.1 Dicrostonyx torquatus | reverse complement strand
CCTCCTTTCCTTGTTCTCTTGCTCCTTGTTTTCTTTCCTCCCAGATTTCTCCTTCTATTTATGCTCTCTGCCTGCCAGACCCTCCTATCCTTGCTCCTGCCTCACTATTGGCTGTTTATCTCTTTATTAGGCCCATCAGGTGTTTTAGACAGGCACAGTAACACAGCTTCACAAAGTTAAACAAATGCAGTGTAAACAAAAGTCACACACCTGAAAATAATATTCCCCAACAGGAGACTCGGCTTCCATGGATGGCCCAATTACACTTGATAGGGATGGTACTGCCCAGGTTAGCGTAAGTCACTGAGTGGCATCCACTGTTTTTTTATTTTTTTTTCCCCAAACACACTGTTTCTAACAGAACTTCTCTTTTGCAGAGTCCCTTGTTCTGAAAGTACTGTGTCACCTGGAGTTTCCTGTCAGCTCCCTGACTCGCCTGCCTGCCTGTTTGTGGGGACAGATTTGTTCCACAGGGCAGTAGTGTTTAGTATCTTCTGGGACCCAGTCAGAATTCCAGAGCTGTTCCCCACTAGTGAAGGAAGAAAAACGATGCTTTTCTCTGTCCATGACCCATCCAGACTAGCAACATTGGGTGAACAGTCTTTTCTCCCACTTCTGGCTACTCTTCATCACTTTTACTTGAAATAAAGTCCCTTGTAGCCCTCTCTTGCATGGCCCACTGCCAGGGTCTTTTCCCTTGAGCACAGCTTTGGCTGTCATTCCTTGCTGCTAGAAAGGGCTGCAGATAGACGGGTCCTGCTGCTGATACTGGAGAGGTGTACTGCCGACCTTACCTGTCACCATATCCCTAGCAGGGCCTAATCTGCTTTCAAACTCCCTCTTCTCTTTGTAGGATGCTCAGGATGTGCCTAGAACACTCTATGACCTGTGCCTGTTCCCAAAGGATTCTGGGAGCCTACAGTCTCCCTCCCTCCACTTTCTCACCATAAAATCTCTCCCATTCGCCAAGAGAATTCTTTTCCCCAGTTGATGCTCAGCTCCAGAGTGACGTGACATATTCCTCTACTCCCAACTAAGCCTTTTTCATGACTTTGTTATGTGTTCCTTGTTCTCTCCAGGTTTATCCCACTAATAAGAAATCAGGGAGAAACCTGTCAAGTGGATGATAACAGCAGTGGAAAATTCTTGGGGCTTAATTTAGAAACTAAACTCTGTCTTAGTTTCTATTGCTGTGAATCAACACCATGGCCACAACAACTCTTTTTTGTTTTTTGTTTTTTGTTTGTTTGTTTGTTTTTTGAGACAAAGGTTTCTCTGTAGCTTTGGTGCCTGTCCTGGAACTAGCTCTTTTAGATCAGACTGGCCTTGAACTCACAGAGATCTGCCTGCCTATGCCTCCTGAGTGTTAGGATTAAAGGCATGCACCGCCACTGCCCAGCCACAGCAACTCTTATAAAGGAAAAACATTTGATTGGGGTGGCTTACGTTTTTAGAGGCTTAGTCATTATCATCCTGTTGTGACAAGGTGGCATGCAGGCAGACATGGTGCTGGAGCAGGAACTGAAGATCCTTACATCTTGACTCAAAGGCAACAGGAACTGGTCTGGGACATGGGTGTGGATTGAGCATATATGAGACCTCAAAGCCCAACCCCTCAATGACACACTTCCTCCAACAAGGCCATGCCTATTGCAACCAAGCCACACCTCCTAATAGTGCCATTCCTTATGAGCTTATGGGGGCCAATTAAATTCAAACCACCACAACTTCCTTCTCTCTTTTAAAATACAGGTCTAGTGTGGAGAGGAGGGAGCAGGTAGGACAGTTCTCAAGTGAACATATTCTGGTCTGTGTCCTAAGAGAAGTGACACTTCCTAAAAGGTTATAGAGTCTCAATAATGGAATTCTCTGTCTCCCACCACCCTTTCTCTGTCGGGGACCGTTGCCCCAACATAGAAACTGATGTTCTTCCCCAAATGTGTGCTCGGAGACGTGCGGAAAGAAACAGGCTTTCACACCATTGCAGTTAAAAGGCTTCTCTTATTCTTCAGCGAGGCCTTGTATTTATTCTATTTGTCTACAATTGCTTCTGTTCTCTAGGCTCTCTTAAAACCATTTTTCTCTTTGCTCTGCTCTCTAAACTCTCTAAACTCTCTAAACTCTCTTCTGCCCTACTAAGTCCCTAAATAATCCCTTTCTACCTCTGTTGTTTTTTCCTCTCTTCCTTTGAGGGACTGATCCATATCTTGGGCATTTCTCTCAGCATCCACACCTGCTTTCACACATCAGCTAGGAGAGATAGCTACCTTCCTGGGGCAATCTACAAACGAATCAGAGAGGCTGGAGCCAAAACCTCGGCTATTGTCTTTCTAAATAGTCGCCTTCAGCTGCGAACCTGCACGGCGTCCTTTGTCTAGCAGGTATCAGAGCCTTCCACCTCTTGGGTCTGTTGTGTGCTTCACACTTTGGTTGCTAAAGCAAAGTATCCAATATTATGTCCTACTCATGCCATTGAGGCCGGTGTCTTCATGCCAGCCCTCCTTGATAGAAGCTCTGGAGAACACTCTCAGCAAGGCTCACTTAGCTCCTGAGCAGGTGCAAACACCTGCTCAGGATCCCTAGCAGGCTCCAGCTAAAAACAATATGGCTAGCTAATATTTTCACATTCCACTGTGGATCCTAAACTGGATCAATTGCCCTGCTTCTAGATCGTGAGTCTGGCTGACTGCTCATTCTGAAACAAGTCTGTGATGTTAGCCTTCTCAGTGCTAAATTCATGATCCAGGCAGCCTTGTATAGGATGCAGAGAGATTCTAGTCCTTATGGAACCAAGGCATAAAAATTCATTTCAAGAAGACACCAATTGTAACATGAACATCTCGATTGACGATCCAAATGCTTGCTCCTAACATTGTTTGTGAGCTCCTGACTGGGGATAATCTGTTCTTGGCAACATGAAGGTAGCCATGGTGTTGCATACCACCAACCCAACATTCAGCAGGCTGAGGCAGAAGGATGTCCGGTGTAGGGAACGGGAGTCTTACTGAACTTGTGTTTCAAATTCCTCTCTCTTACAACACTTGCTTGCCTTAAATAAGATAGATACAGATATTGATCTGTAGATATGTGAGTGTAACATTATATATATTATATTCTATATATACTTAATATATTAATACTATATATACACATATTCTAATATTTCTATTGATCCCAAAGAATGAGCGTAACAAGGTAAATTGAGCTATCCAAACTTGAGTTTGCAGAAAGGACTGTCCTAGAGTTCACGGAGCCCCTACAGCCCTGAGCAGAGCTGGAAGGATCGCAGCACTGTGACAGCTGGCTGTTCAAGGCCGTGGCAAACCACATTTGCTTACTTTTCCTGTTTGCACTCAGAGGTGATAAAATTAAATAAAACCACCTAGAATTTAACAGAGGATTGGGTGCTTCTGTCAATCACTTACATTTTAAATTGGGGTGTGTGTGTGTGTGTGTGTGTGTGTGTGTGTGTGTGTAGGACAGAGGGCAGCTTTCAGGAGCAGGATCTAGGGATCCAATGTGATTGTTGGGCTTGAAGGCAATAGCTTTTACCTGCTGATACATTTCACAGGCCTCACATTTTTTACATTAAAAATGTGCTCAATCACTATTAATATGATGAACTATAACTAAGTTCACAAGTGACTTGACATTTGGAATTTCCCATAGGTATTTTAATATATTTCATTATTCTTGAACTAAATAGTCCCTTAACAACCATACTGGGTTCAACAAATAGTACCACAAAGATTTAATTCATTAAAAGAGACTGTTGACTTACACTGTGGAGTCTTGTTGAAAACTTATACATTTATCCCAGCCATCACTATTGAACATAATTATATTCTTGTGTGTTCCAATTATACTTTTATAATTGACAAATGCCTGAGTTCCCTTGGCATCTGGGGAGGCGTTCTCTTGGCTCACTGGCTGTGAGTACCCTCTCTTTGTGTTTGGGGAAATGTCTTGCTTTTAGAGACCACATGATAGAGTCAATATGAGGGTAGCTTTCTCAGTTTTATGAAAATGGCCCTTCACTGGAGCCATGTATACATTCTGTAGACTTCCAGTGGCCTGCACCGTCCACAGCTCCCGGCTCTAGTGGAAGAACTGGACCTTTCTTAGCAATAGAAATCACCTTAGACTCAGGTCGCCATCACAGCTTCTTACAATAATAAAGTTGACTGTTCTAAAGGAAGAATACAATTATAGGATTAACGATTTTTAGGGATTTCAGGTTTATCATTTGACTGGTACGTTCTCAGTATTATTCACAAGCACCGTATGTTGAAAACACATCCCATATGGACAAAAAAAAAAAAAAAAAAAAGGACAGCCTACAGCCTAGGTGTCCTTTTTATTGACTGGAGAGACAAGTTCTCCCTGGGCCACCTGGAACTCCTGGGCTCAAGAGGCCCACCTGCCTCACCTCCCTAAGTAGCTGACATGTCTGGTGTCCACCATTGCTCCCAGCAGAGAAGGATTGCTTTAGGTGCTGGCTTTATTCAGCTCTGTTTGTCTGTTTCATGCTAGCAGGAGAGCTCTCACATCCTCTGAACACTTCCATGGCAGAGCAGCCCAGAAGTTCACCCTCTCATAGCTTCACCCACCCATGGGTGGACTTGGGTTCCTGCCGACCCCTCAGCCTGCATACCATTAGAATGTTCGCCCATCCTGGAAAGCTATGATTCAGTTCTACCTTCTAGTAATCTTGTACAAACTACACGCCAATTAATTTTTCGATATTATCTCAATCTTCATGCTGACTCATACGCTTTCCAACTCTGTCAATCTATCAAAGTACAAGCACATTCACTAGAAGGAGCATTGTATCCACCTCGACTTGGAGTCTTGCTTACCCATGGGTCTTCTAAACCCACCAGCTTCTCCCTACACACCCCATAGCTGTTCGTAGAGTTGTACCCTCGTCTTCCCTTCCCATTGCTGTAGAAGCCTTCACTTTAGAAAGAGGCGCGAATCAAAGACCTCGTTCACCTCCACTGGGCCTGCTTGAGGTTAATCTTACCGACTCTCTGGGCATTATCAACCCTAGGGTTCTTGGGTTCACCTAGAACTGTAAGAGGAGGGCACATTTTGTATATGTGGCAGAGAGTCAGCCAAACTGTAAAACCCTGAGAGAAACAGGCTGAACGCTTCTCGGTTGGATTCATAGGAAATACAACTGAAGTTAAAAACAAACAAACAAACAAAAAAACAACAACAAATCAAACCTGGAAACAAAAGAGACAGGAAAAGATGGCTGACTGAGGATCACGTTTGAAGGAGTGCATGCCATTTCCCACACATCTCTGAGAGTGAAGCAAACTCATACATCCCGTGGAGAAGCTTCCCAGTGCTACCTGGAGCCCCTGTTCCTTTCTCCTGCCCCCGAGCACATGGCATGAAAAAATCCCATAATGCCCTTATCTCTAGAGGCCAGTAGAGAGCATTAGAAAGAGATTATGATACACACAGCTGGCAAGAAGAGCCAGGCCTAGCTGGATCCTGCTGGCTTAAAGAAGCCTTCTGAAGACCTCTGGAAATTCTGCAAGAAGTGAAGTCACCAGTATCTTTGCCAGGGGTAGCTTTTCCTTTGTAATTTTAGCTAAGAGGTATTAGGACAGTGGCTCTCAACGGTCACAACCCCTTTGAGGGGTCAAATGACATCCACAGGATTTGGTTGAAACTATTGGAAGTCACAGATATTTACATTATGACTCATAAGAATAGCAAGATTGCAGTTATGAAGTAACAACAAAAATAATTTTATGCTTGGGGGTCACCACGACATGGGGAACTGTACTAAAGGGCTGCAGCATTAGGAAGCTTGAGAACCACTGTCTTAAGACCGTCTGGCCTTTGACTTTAGTGGGCAATCTGGGCCTTCACTTTTTCCTTTTTTCTCTAATATCCAGGCCTCTGATCCCAACACCTGGCCCTTGACCTTCTTCGTCACCACGTTTGTTATCTATGCCCAAAGACATGCTTCCTCAGGGGCCAGTGAATTATGGCCTTGGAGCCAAACAACAGCAACTGGTTGGCTTGAAAATACAGCCTTACTGGGACATTCCAATCAATATAGTCACTATCATCCTAAGGGAGCCATCTGTGAGTCACAGACCTTGGGACATTGTAAGTATTGTCTCCAAACCGCTTTCACTGCCTTGCAGAAAGCAAGCTCTTGCAAGGGCTCATCCTCTCTTAGGCCCCTGTATTGTCCCTGTGGCCAAGACTTCTTTGTTCCCACGCTCTTTGAAGGCTTCAAAGACTCCAGGAAGACTTTGGGTGTTTTTGATCCCGGAATGCTCTTGGGTGATATCTTAAAGTTTCTATTGCCATGATAAACCACCATTACCACAAACAAGTTGGGGGAGGAAAGGGTTTATTTCAGTTTATGTCTCTCAGGTCACACTCATTGCTGAGGGAAGTCAGAGCAGTTTAAATTGCTCAGGAACCTGGAGGCAGGAACTGAGGCAGAAGCTCTGGAGGAGTGCGGCTGGCTTGCTCCTCGTGGCTTACTGGCCTGCCTTCTTAGGGCACTCAAGATCAAAAGCTGGGGGCCGGGGCTGCCCACCATGTGTGGACTCCCCCATACCAATCATGGTGCATTCTCTCAACTGAGGTTACCCTTTCCAAACAACTCCAGCTTTAGTCAGATTGCTATAAACCTAGCCAGCATGGGGCATAAGGACTATGGGTCAGATTACTTTAGTATCCCTGGAGCCTACCAATTGCACAATACAAAACAGGTACTACTGAACAACAGGGCAGGATGTTCACTGTTGTGTGATGTTTTACTCTTTTAGCTTTTTTGGGGGGTCCCCATCCTGCTCCCAGACAAATCACACATGGAGGCTTAGTCTTAGCTATGAATGCCTGGCCTTAGCTTGGCTTGTTTCTTGCCAGCTTTTCTTAGCTTCTATTACTGAGTACTTTTTGCCTGTGGGCTTTTACCTTTCTCTATTTCTGTATACCTTTCTTCTTTCTCCGTGACTTGCTGTGTAGCTGGGTGGCTGGCCCCTGATGTCCTCCTCTCCTTGTTCGCTCTTACTCCTCATTCTCCCTCCACCCAAAGGTCCCCTTCTATTTATCCTCTCTGCCTGGCAGCTCCACCTATCCTTGTTCCTGCCTCGCTATTGGCTGTTTATCTCATTATTAGGGCCATCAGGTGTTTTAGACAGGCACAGTAACACAGCTTCACAGTTAATCAAATGCGGCAGAAACAATAGTAACACACCTTAAAATAATAGCCCCCAACGGTCCAGTAGAACCACAGCTGCATCATGTTACCGTCAAGAGCATAACACACGATCATGGTTAACCGCATGTTAAGCAGCAAACAGCCTGGAGTTTTCGCATCCATATCCTGCTGTCAAACAAAATTAACTTTTCCAGGCCCAACTCAGGTGCCGTGCTAGGGATTTTAGGAAGAAAGGGGAGTCAGGTGAGTCGCCTTTTGATTCTTGTTTTAATCAGCATTCTTTCTCAAGAGGAACATGGTGGAATCCAAGATAAATGGTCTCCGGGCTACTGACAGAAATGTGCTGGGTTCTGTCTCCCCAGGAGAGTCACAGGCAAGGTCCCTCTTGAGCGTCACAGAACAGCTGTGAATGGGAGAGCTAGTAGGAGGCACCTGTGCTAAGTGTAGCCTAGAAAGGAGCCATCTATTTTGGGTTTGATTGTCAGAAACACAGCTAATGTGGAAAGTTGATTTCATGAGATACCCCCCAGGGAAAGAGCTAAGTGTGGATTTCTCCATGTAGGAACACTGACTATATATATACTTACCACAGCACTAAATGATTAGAAAAAAATGCTCTTAGCTAAATTGTATCTCATCCTACAGCATATAATTGCAGGTTTGCTTGTGTTTATTTAAAATACTTAAAAGATAGCCGAGAAGGAGATAATTCAAGATACAAGAATTCAAAGCTAAGGAGAAAAATCTATCTTGGAAAAAGTTAGACACAGTGATTCACTTTGAACTTGGCTTGTGATCTGACCACAATGGGAGCTCAAAATTTTTACAGGATGACTAATTCAAGTTGAGCTCTCCGCGGAATTATCATAGTTGATGAGAAGGAAGATCACACTCTGACAAGGAAATGAGTGATGTCCCTCTCATTTCAAATAATTCTGGCAGGCAGGGTTTGACAGCTCTGCAAGTTCGAAAGAGTCTCTGCTCAGGCACCATTCCAGGACCCCTGTCCCAACAGTAGCCAAGATCCTCAGATTGCAGCCCCTTGCATAAAATGATGCAACAGCATTTGCATATAACGGGTGTGTTTGCTGGTTTCTACTTCAAGTCTTCTCTAGCATAGTGAGGATGCTTATTATCATGCTAATGGATCAGAAGGTACTATTATACTCGATTGTTTAGAGAATAATGACAAGGGAAAGGGAAAGTCAGCCTGTGTTCTGCACAGATTCAATTTTATTTTATTCAAATTTTTTTAATTTTTTTCCATCCTTGGTTGGTTAAGCCAGATGGAGAGCTCATGAACTGTGTGATATGACATATTTGGATTCTCTGGGTTCTCTTCCCTTCTCCTGTTTATTTTTCCTTTTATCTTTTCTTTCTTTTCTTCTTTTTTTTTTTGTCATTTCAAACAATGGGTGTTCAGCTGAAGCAAATGACATAGTTTGTCTAATCCAATACTCTAGTTCACAAGTATAAGAATTAAGATTTAATCGGAAGGTGATTTGCCAGATGTCCCTACTGAATTTTTTAATTAAGATTTGTGCCCAAATGTCCTGGTCTCTAAACTGGTGTCATGTGTTCTTATTCCATCACGTTTCTGATCATAGGTAAATGAGCCAGCTCAAGCACGTGAAAATCAGTCAGTCCAAAGAACAATGAAAAAAATTGTGTGAATGCTTGGAAACAAATTAATTCCTTAAAAAGTAATGACTATGTCAGAAATGAGAGTGGAGAAAGTGGAGCAGGTGTGTGTGTTGGGGGGAAATAAGAAAAATCTACCATTGGTGTTTTAATTTAAATTTGCTCCTTGTGATGGTTTGAATGAAAATGGCCCCCATAGACTCACAAGGAGTCGCACTATTGGAAGTCTGGCCTTGTTGAAGTAGGTGTGGCCTAAATGAAGGAAATATATCACAAGGGGTGGGCTTTGAGGTTTTGGAAGCTCAAGCCAGGCCCAGTGTGTCACTCTTTCTTCCTGCTGCCTGCCAATCCAGATGTAGAACTTTCTGCTACTTCTTTGGAACCATGTCTACCTGCAAACTGCCATGCTTCCTACCATGACAATAACTGACTAAACCTCTGGACCTATAAGCCAATCCCAATTAAATGCTTTCCTTTCTAAGAATTACCATGGTTATTATGGTGTCTCTTCACAGCAGTAAAGCCCTAAGGTGTTCCTTATTATCTATCTTAGTTACTTTTATATTGCTGTGTGATAAGATACCATGGCCAAGGCAACTTACAGAATAAAAAGTTTAAGGTGGGGCACAGTTTCAGAAGGTTTGAGTCTATGATCATCACGGTGGGTGTCACGCATGGCAGCAGTAGGCAGGCAGGCATGGAGATTATATCCTGATTCAGAAGCCCAAGTTGGAGGGAGGGAGAAAGAGAGGGAGAGAGGGAGGGAGAGACTATTAACTGGAAGTGGCCTGACACCTGCAGTGACCCATGTCTTCCTTAGGGCCACACCTCCTAGTCCCTCTCAAATAGTTTCACCAAATGGGGACCAAGCACTCAAATATAAACACCTATAGGGTGCTTTCTCATTAAAATCACCACACCAGTGACACTAAGCCAGAACCATGTCCAAAATACAAGATATTCCATGAAACAGCATTACATTTGTTATAATTCAGTTGACTGAACAAGTGGTTTGTTTAGGTTCATAGCTATGTGAACCCTTTAAAAAGTGAAAGAAGCCCAGCACAGTTTGATTTTCTATACTTAATGCGGCTGAGATGTTAGCACATCCATTGCTGTTCTTGCTTTGAAACTTATTTTATGTGTATGAACGGTATATGTGTGTGTGTGTGTGTGTGTGTGTGTGTGTGCATGTAAACTGTCCACATACCTTGTACCTATAGAAGCCAAAAGGGGGTATTTGTAGACAGATAAACTAGCTCTCATAACTTAAATGAACCCATTTCTATTCATCTACGTTCTGTCATGTGATACCCATCCTGCTTCTTTCGTGTCTCCTGGCATCTCTCTAGCGTGCCTAGATTCCTCTTCCTACTTCCTCTCACTGCCTGTCTACCCTCCTAGCTATTGGCCATTACACTTTTTATTACACCAATCACAGCAATATACAAAGTACAAATATCTCCTAACTGATATTGAATCTTCCGGGGCTGGAGTTAGAGACAGTTGTGAGCCACCACGTGAGTGCTGGGACTCAAACACAGAATCAAGCACTGCTCCTCTGCAAGTGTAGTCAGTGTTCTCAACCTGATGATTCATTTCTCCTGGCCATTGTTTTTATTTTAACCAGTGGAATGTTTGGATTTTAATTATTGTTGGTGGTAAAAATTCTCATTACAATTCTAGAGTGATAAACCCTTACCACCAGGCACCTCTTTGATTGCCTGTTTTCTCTGAAGAATCCTGTATTATTTATGAAAACCCCAACAGTAGCAGATGATGTAGGCAGGTATCAATATTCTGTATCTGAACCTGTGTCCCTGGTGGAGTAGGAGGTGATGAAGGACTCTAACAGGTATACCTATGGAGGAGAGTGAACTTTCTCCATTGTTCAGTAGCATTCTGTCCCACCAGCACTCTGTATAGTCTACACATGGCATTCCTCTTTCCTTCCTGAAATGCTGTAGAACTTCCTGAGTTCATTTATAATGGGTAACAGAAGCTGCACAATGTGTAAATATTGGCAGTGGAACTCAACAGGTTAAAAAGTCAGAGGTTGCCATGACTATTGCAAGAGCTCCCTATGTGCTTGGGCCTCCAGAAGAAAGCCCTTCAATTAAATTTTCTTCAGGTGTCAAGAGATTGAATGTTAATGAGCGTCTCAATTAAGGTTACTATTGCTGTGATGGAACACAGAAAACACATGGCCAAAGAAACTTGAGGAAGAAAGGGTTTATTATTTCCATATCATTGTTCATCACTGAAGGAAGCCAGGACAGGAACTCAAACAGGGCAGGAACCCAGAGGCAGGCACTGATGTAGAGGTCATGGAGGGATACTGCTTGCTGACTTGCTCCTCAGGGTTTGCTTAGCCTGTTTTCTTATAGAACTCAGGACCACCAGTTCAGGGATGGCACTACCCAAAATGGGCTGAGCCCTCTCCCATCAATCACTAATGATGGAAATGACTCACAGGCCTGCCTACCACCAGGTCTTATGGAGGCATTTTCTCCATTGTGTTTTTCTCCTTTCTGGTGACTCTAGTTTGTGTCAAGTTGACATAAAAATAGGCGGGACACTGGGCATTTCTGAGCGTGTGCCAGTGTATCTCTCCCTCATCTCCATCCCATTGTTCTCAAATACTAGGGAACTTAAACACCTCTCTTCAGAACTACACTGCTGTTACTCCTATTGGGCCTTCATGTGCCTACACAACACTTGCTTTCCTAGCTGTAGCTCCCTCAGGCACACCTCAGCTGATTTGGGGCTACCGTAAAAATGGCAAAACTATATTAAAGGATTTCTTTTGTACACGGGAATGGGGGCAGAAGACATTAAATCTACTGCACAAAGATCAAGCAAAATGAAAGACGAAAATCTGTCATTGAGTACCACAGCGGAAAGGAAAGGAGGGGAAATTTGCTGTAGCCATCAACATTTGGGAGGGGTGTTTAGAAGGGCCTCAGGAAACCTTGAAGCTGCTGAGAGCATTCTGTGAAGACAGCTGCCTTCTCAGCTTGAGGCCTGTCCCAGAGTCCTCTTCCTTTTCCTCTTCCCCTATTTCCCTTCTAATTTTAAATAGGTGGGAGGATGTGATAGGAAATAGCGGGAGGGTAAATTAAGTGTGGGGAGCCACATTAAAAGAAAAAAAACAACCCGATGGAAACAAGACCAACCCCCTCCTCCTTCAGTTCTATGGAACATTGAAAAGTAAAATATTGTAGCAAGACTCCGGCCCTGGGCTGTTTCAAGGCCTTGGCATTGATCTATAAGAAGAGTGACCTAATTTCCACACACTTCACACCAGTGACAATCTCATAGATATTTTACATGGCTCCTCTTGGGAGCATTAACCTTTCTGTGGGAAACAACAGTGAGCAGCCATGTTGCCACCTCTACCGCCCTTCCACATCCTGCGGCTGAGGCCAACTGTGTATCCTTCAGTCAGAAAACAGGAAAGGATGAGACAGGTGGGCTTTCCCTGTGGCGAAACTCCCATGATATTCTAGTGTCTAATTTAGCTTAACCGGAGAAAACTGAATCCACCAAACAAGACAAGGTCTTAATCGATCATCCAGTCAGATGTTATGCAAAACACAGAACATGACAACACAAAGTTTAATGTGCTTTCTGTCTGCCTTCAATGATCAAAGTTTGTAAAACCGCATGTGCAAAGCAGACAATGAAGTTTAAAGATAAGCAAACTAAAGAAAAGGGCTTTGTGTGCGAGGGAAGAGGGAGTTGGAAACAGTGAGCTGAGCTGCTTTAGGGCCTTAAACTGGGTCCTCAACTCTTGGCTCTGCTCTCTGTCACTTTGGCTCTATCTTGAGGAAAAGATTTTTTTTTCCACTGGGGAGGGGGAAGGAGTTAAATTGTTTGTATCTTTGAATCCAAAATGCACGGCCAACTCCCTCTTTATCTCTCTGGTGTCTTATAGGTGAGAGTGTCTTGTGAACTCCCTAGACAGCTTATGATTTTGGACTGAAGAGAATTCCAACACATACCACTTCCAAAAAAATTAGAGTTGTAAGGTGAACCTCAATCAATCAGAGCAGATTTCCTCTAGCCACTGACACTGTCCAATCAGAATAAGAGTCTGTCAGTGCCGACCTGGGAGTGAACAGACTCGTCTTCCACTCTAATGTCACTGTGTCCATTACCTCTTTGAAGAGGGTCTGGCAGGCCCTGGTTGGTCTCTGACAGGAAATCTGCCTGACAATGGTGATTTGCCCTAAGGCTGATTTTAAGAATTTGTATGTAAACTTACCCAGTGCCCTGCTCCTCTGGACAGGCCTTATGCTCTCCTAAAGGTAATGTAGGCAAAAGGAATCTTCTCAACAAGAATTTTCATTTTATTCCCGGGGAAGAGAAGGGAACTGACTTCATCAGATCTCTCAGGCATTAACAAGTGCCTGCCCTGTTTTTCTCAGCAGTGAATTTCTTTAGCTGTGCAGCACAGCTACCTGCTAGAAAGAGAATCTCGAGAAGTGACCTGTCCCTTGCTAAGCAACAGGGAGGCTTTGAGGCAGCCCCTGTGATTTGGGGTACCTTGGAGAGAGAAGGAGTACCCCATCAGTCATTTTCTATACCTGTCTCCTCCGTACAGAATACTTTCTAAGTTCAGATGTAGCAGGCACCATTGCGCATCATCTTTCACCGGTGTATTTGTGCAGAGAAACACAACACGGACCTTCCCCAGATGCAGGACCTTCCCCTGCATCTGATCCATCAACGATTTGGGTTAAGTGGAGTTCTGATCGTGTTCATTTAATAACTTTCTTATGCTTTGCGAGCTCAGGCAGCCGTGGCTAATTCACAAGTAAAAGGAGAGTTTCCTTGACGTATGCCTTGATCTAGACACACCTTATATGCCACAGAATGTAGCTCTGTTCGCTTGAATAGAATACACATGTGCATTCATTTGTGCCAATCCATCCTCCTTGTAGCTTTTAAAATCTGACCTTGAAACTCATTCTTTGTGGGGAATTGCAGTCTTTTAATTTTTTTTCCATTTAGTATTGAAGTAAAGAACTGTGATGTTTTTATTATGAGTCTGAGAGAAGGAGGTATTTGATAATGCAAAAACCATACCCCTAAAGTTCACCCTGATAACAAAATTCAAAACAATATCCTGGAAGGTCAAAGCAATTCTTATTTTTAAGGCTTAAAATAGCTATTTTTATTCAAAACTAACTTCAAAAGCAGTTAGCTAAAATAAAAAGGCAGCTTTAAAAGTGAAAGTTATTTAAAAATTTAAAAATTTAAAAGTTATTAAAGTTATTTAAAAATTCCATTACACACTGCACGGTGTTTAATTTTAAATGATATTCAAGAGGTACATTTAAAAATATTAAATGCCTATCAAAAAACTCCAGTGTGACTGTCACACAAATGTTTATTATACTTGTTAATAAATGCAATAACTAATTTTTTAAAATGTGTCATATTACTATTTTTGTTTTGTTTTGTAGTTTAAACATTCTGTTCATGGATTCTAACATATTCAATCTATTGGGTCTTATTATAGTTCCTCAAAGGGGTCACAAGAGAATTTTACATGACTGTGCCATGATTCATGTCTGACCTTCAAATGGAAAAGTCAATTAGTTTCCTTTCCAAAGGTGCCTGTAAGAACAGAACTGGAAAGATTAAACTTTCTTTCCATCACACAGTTTAAGTGTGGGTTTTTGTTGCCGTCTGTTTTTTGTTTTTTGGGGGGGACAGGCTTTCTCTGTGTAGTATTGTGGAATGTTAGCTTAAGAAGTGTTCCATTCATTTATGCCATGAAATATTTGTTTAGTGATGCAAAGGTATGTTGCCTTCTTTTCTGTTGCATTTGTTTAACTCTGTAAAGCTGTGTTACTTTGCCTGCCTAAAACACCTGATTGGTCTAATAAAGAGCTGAATGGCCAATAGCTAGGCAGGAGAGAGACATAGTGGGGCTGATGGGCAGAGAGAAAAAAGTAGGAAAAGTCTAGGCTCAAGGGAAGAACAAGAAGAGAGGAAAGGAGGAGAGGAGGATGTTAGGGGCCGGTTACCCAGCTACACAGGCAGCCCTGGAGTAAGAAGGAAAGAAAGATACACAAAGATAAAAAGCCCAGAGGCAAAAAGTAGTTAAAGAGAAATTGGTTAATTTAAGTTAGTAAAGCTGGTTAGAAACAGTCAAGCTAAGGCTGGGAATTCATAAGTAAGAATAAATAAGTCTCTGTATGTTTATTTAGGAGCTGGGTGGCAGGCCTCCTAAGACTAAAAAACCAAAGCAAAACAAACCCAAACAAACAATCAGAGAAAAAAAGCAAACACAAAAACAACAACAGTGTAGTCCCCACTCTCCTGGAGCTTGTTCTGTAGAACAGACTGCTCTTGGACTTAGAGATCTGCCTGCCTGTGCCTCCCAGATACTGAGATTAAAGGTGTGAGCCACTATTCCAGGTTTTAAATGCAGATATCTTGATTACCAAGCAAACCTGTGTTTGTTACGGCTATTTTTCCTGCTGAAAAGGGTAATAAGAAAAATAGTTATGTCTCACTCGATCAAGGCCATCAGCGGGTCTTATTGTTACCGTTAATACTTCCTAAGAGTGACAAAAGCCCTACCCTGGGTGAAGTAGCAGCAGCTCAGTCTGTTTCCCAGGGTGCTTTGCACAGCCTTGCTCCTGCAGCTCTGGCTGTTTCCCATCATGCTTTGTGCAGCCTTACTCTTTCCCATCAGTCCCTTCTTTGTATGTTCATCTGAGTCTACAACTATGCTTCAAATGCTAAGACAGATTTTCTAGGAAAGTGTGCCCTTTGCAATAAAAAAAGTCCTGATTTTTGTCTAATTTGTGATGAATTTTACCACAGTCCAAGCAAGAACATTGTTATTTAACTGTAGTAGACAGCAGTAGTCTTTAACTGTTGGGCAAACATCCAGGCATGGGTCAAAATGCATGTGAAAATATATCGATCTCTGAAAGCCCAACTCCTATCGCCTTATGTTTTAACTTGTTCATGCAAATGGTCTCGGGTGATGAAGAAAGCCACTGGATTGGAAAATCCAGGGTCCGTGTGTCTCTTATGACTTTTTAAAAAATTGTATAAATTTCCATGTTAGCAATAGAGTATGCCTTCACCTGAATTCCGACAATGTATCAGAGAAGAGGGCTTCATGTTAATTATTCAGTGTAATGACTTATGGATCATATCACCTATGCATAAAATTTCTCAGATAAATAGATTTCAATGTACATGCATTAAAGCCAAAAACTAAACAAAACTAGTAGAGGCCCCACAAAACAAGCAGCACCTGAGCTGAGAAGGCAGCAGTAGGACATTATGGGTTGCTAGTGTGCCAAAAGTATCCTTCTAGCTCCTGAACGGAAATGTGCAACCAAGAAGAGTCTCAGATCTTGAAGTCTTTATGACTGTCACTGCCAAAAGAAAAGCCCAGAATCCAGACAGGTTTTGTGAGGGGGGGGAATCTTGGGAGTGATTTAGAGATAAAGAATTTGACATAAGAGCGTAAAAGGAATTCACAGGCCAGTAGAATTGGAAGCTACCTCTGACCATCTATAGTTACAAGATATGAATGCTTGATATGTTGTTTCTTGGTGGGATAGCCTTCTGCCTATTCCTGACCTCAAGAGAAAGAAGACCCAGCTGCCTCCTCCCTCCCTTCTGCTCTGAACACTGAAGACCTGTTATATCCATGGCGCTTGCTCTGCTGCTATTCAACAGAGCAGTGTAGAAACTCAATGACATGGGCAATTTGAGAATTCCTGATGACTTCCATGAGGCAGCTAAGGAATTGTCCACTGCCCTCTGTGACCTCTGGTCCCTCTACCTTCCAGGAAGTCTTTGAAACTCCAGCCTCTTGGTTTATTTTTAGATTCCTATACTGGCATCCATTGTTGACTGAACTTGACCAAATTTAATTTTCAAAGGCCTTGTAGACATTTCCCTGGTCATAGTGGGGAGCTATTGGGCTGCAGCTCTGGGCCATGGCCTCTGGATTCATGCATTAAGAAGTGCCTAGCATAGGAGATGTGAGAGAGAGAGAGAGTCGGTCCCTCCAAGCAGATTCCACATCCTCATTGGTAGTTTAGAATACCATTAATAACTGACATTTCCAAGAGTGCCTTCCTCTGAGAAGATCCTGCCTGGGGGATAATGGAGCTACCAACTGTGGTCAAAGAGACTCAGGAAGCACACGCCTTTTGGTGCCAGAAGACAAAAACAAAGGCAGTGCAAGGAGCCTGTGCCCTGTAAAATCTGTGGTAGAAAAGTCTTCCTGGCTAACTTTGGGAATCCTTAAGAGCCTGCAGAGAGGTACCTTTCTTTTTCCCCATTTAGTTAGAGTGCAGAGATGTTAAGGTCCCGGTCTTCCTTTACAGCTACTCAAAAGCCAAATGGAAATGTCAGCTGTGCCGTCCTGCATGCTGGAGTGGGTTTGCTCCATTCTCTGTCTTCCAGGCATCCAGACTGGCATTTCTTCTCCTTGGCTGTTGCTGTCATGTGGCAATTACTTCTCCCCACAGGCTTTTGCTAACACATTATAATCTACAGCAGGTCTAATGAAGATAAGGTGTAGGATCCCAAAGGGTGTCTTCAAGGGCCCTTACTACATCTATCAATTGATAATAGACATATTTTCTTACTCTCTCAGGTTGGGGAGTAAGTATCCACAAAGAAATTTTCATATTAAATATAGTTGGGATCTTCCTCTTCCCCCTTATCTTCTATTACTGATCAAACTACCCTAATGACTACTAACCAGGTATGTCCCTGCAAAAAGAAATAGGAGCCACAGCAGCCAAAAGTGGAGGGAGCATCAGAGTTCAGATACAGAGGTGATCTGGTGATGGTGCAGACATGCAGGGTTAGAAGAAAGTGAGCTGTGAAGCCCAGTCCCCAAAGGAAATCATTTTGGTAAGAAATATGTCCCTGAGCAAAGAGATCCTGAGGACATCAGTGGCTAAGAAGGAGAAGAGGAGGAGGAGGATGAAGCTACTTATGTTGGAGCGAATGTACAGCAGCAATTAATTACATATACAGGAAGGTTGACCAAGTATGTATATGTAAAGTAAGAATAATGGGTGCCAAGTTTCTCAAGTTTTGGAGAAGGCTTTTCAAAAACACAAAGAAAAGAGAAATGACGCCTGTGGTTGTATTAGAATTAGAAACAGCATGATCATCATGTGTAATACAGGATATGTATGGGAAGGAATATAAGAAGTAACTGCATGTGTAGGGAGCCAAGGAAGCCCTGGGTGAGAAAAGTACTGGGCAGATGTGTTTTTGACATGGGCACAGCCATGACCATATGACCAGGCTCAAGAGAGATGGCAGAGGTCTCCTCAGGAGTCTGAGTGTTTATGAATGAATGCAGTGTTTGCAAAGACTGGCAAATGCGGCTTCCTCTTGCAGGATGTTTACAGCCAGACACTGCTTTCTACAGAGACTAACTAATCCCCCATCTCCCCAGGAAACATGCTGAAGTTCCAAGTTGTGGCAGTCAGAGAACCTCACCTGACCCTGTACACATATCTATGTGTCTGCCTTCTCTTCGTTACCTTGTCACCGCTAGCCAGGATCCCAGGACCCAGACAGCCTACATCTATACATGTATATTCCACAGTTCTATCCCTGGAGAGGAGTTGGGCTAATAATACCAGTACGTGTAGTCCAATGGCATAATGGAATACTTGAGGGTAGGACAGTTTAAAAGAAAAAAGACTTCTTTAGTTCAGTTTTAGAGGTTAAAAGTCAAGAATTAAATAACTTCACTGGCCCAGCCTCTAGTGATGGCTGACTGTAGGTATCACTGAGGGTGTGGGGGGAGGAAGAAGAGGAGCAGGAGGAACCAAGGGGTCAGGTTAACTCTGATGACCTTATAATGGGTGAGATAAAACAAAGTATAAGAACTTTTAAGGCAATTTCTATCACGATCCACTTGGATGGAAGGTCTGGATTCAGCGAGACATTTGTTAAGCACGAAATGCCAATAGGGATGAGTGGACAAGAATTGGAAATTATGGTTTTACTAAAGTGAGGATACCCAGGTTACCTGCACAAAGTCTCCTAAGGTTCACAAAAGAATGTTAAAATTCTATGTATTTAAATTTCTATACCAGTACTGTGCAATGGAAATATCAAGCGAGCCTATTATGTGCTATTATAATATACATTATATTAATAGGCTATATAGTATATATTATATTATACATATAGTACTTTATATGTGCTATTATATTAATGGGCTATATAGTATATATTATATTATACATATAGTACTTTATATGTGCTATTATATTTTCTAGCAGCCGCACCAAAACTCGTTAACAGATGGAACATGTTTTAATAAGCTGTCTTGTGTGACTTAGCATATTCAAAGTATCCTTCCAGCATCTGCTCAATAAAACTTGTTAATGAGTGGCACTATGCTTGTTTTTCACCTAGTCACAAGAGCATGGTGTGTATTTGCACTTACATGTCATTTGCTCAAAGGCCACGTGGACTAATGGCCACAGTCCTGGGCAACTTGGTTCTACACCTAAACTGTGTCTAAATCCCGACTCCTAAGTCATTGTCCCTCAAATACTCATTCCTTGGTGTATTTACCATAGCCTCTCCTTGGACTGTTTTCCCCAATTTAAATTCTTCCTTTGGTTTCTTTACCTCTGGATATTGCATCTGCTTCAAAGAGAAGTGGTCTTGTCAACTCCTTCTTCATTGTCAGTAAACTTCTCGCTATGTTGTTTGAGCCCTGACTTTCACCTTTATTTGAAATGTGCTTAATTCTGCCTTGTACTAGAATTAGTGGTTTGTTTGCCTTTCTTGTTGACTAAATCAGAGCTGTCGGTGGCACGTACCATTTCATTCCTATTTACTTACCACTTCTTCAATAAATACTTGGTTCAATAGAAAGTTCTGTGGAAAGAACATGAGATAACTCCTCCCAGACTGCCAGAGACAAGAAGCAAACTGAAGAGGAGAAGATAACTCGAGTTGAGACTGGGAGCTACAGTGTTGAGGACCCAGGGAAAGGAACACTCATTAGCCAGAGAACTCACTGAGGAAACTTCCTGAAGGCTTGAGCCCAGGGACACAGACAACTCTCTTCTCTCTTCATTCCCGTAGTCCTCACCCTGTCTCCCTCCCATCAATGTTTGCCTTTCACACTAACCAGATTTATTCCCCAAGGGAAAGGTTGAAATTCAGAGTTAATCATTGTGTTTGTGTGTAGTCACACAGAGCAATTGAGCCGAGTCTAGTCCTGCCGGGAGGAACGAGCCAAGCGAAACAGCCCTTACTTACGAACAACTCCCCCCAGGAAGTAGGATTTGTGACTCGGATGATTTCTGCATGAACATCACTACGATTTCAAAAGCTTCCAGAACAACAAGTTCAATGAACTCGTTGATGCCTCAGGTATCTTTAATAGGATCAAAACCACTTATCCTAGATCGAATGCAATTTCTAACTGGAGAACTAAGTCTGAGATTCACACTAAAAGAGCTTAAAGTTGGAATGCCTGCTATGGTGCAGGATGGGATACTGCCCTTTGAAAGGAATGTGGACACGGACACGACCGCTTCCAGGTATAGTCAAGGGGAGGCTTTTTGTTGTAGACATGAGGGTGAATACAGCCAGAAGCATCTGAATGAGTTCAGAGCAGGGGGAGACTAAACCTGACCAGCAGACTGAACCAGGCCATTAGAGGAAACAGGGTGTGGGGAAGAGTGAGGGAGGAAGAGGAGAGAGAGAGAGAGAGAGAGAGAGAGAGAGAGAGAGAGAGAGAGAGAGAGAGAGAGAGAGAGAGAGAACAAGCGGACCAGAGAGCAAAGAGAAGCAGGGAAGGGAAGCCCATGGGCTGGAGAGGTTTAGGGTAATGCGTGGTTGAGAAGGGCTGAGAGGAACCAGGAGGCCAGCACTGAACCCTATAACAGGTACTTGCTGAAAGAGTTTAGAGGCCAACATGCACTTTGGTTGGCTTAGAGGCATCACAGCCATCTGTCCTGGGTTTCTTTTGGACCTGACACCCTTGACATTGGAAGAGGCATTAAATTAAAACATAGCTTTCTTTAGAGGTAGTTACCATTCCTTAGACCAGTGGCTCTCAATGTGTGGGTTGCGACCCCTTTAGGGTCCACTGGAACTTTCACAGAGGTCAGATATAGATATCCTGCGCATCAGATAATTACATTACAATCATAACAGTACCAACATAACAGTTATGAAGTAGCAATGAAAATAATTTTATGGTTGGGGGGTCACCACCACAGGAGGAACTGTATTAAAGGGTCTCAGCATTAGGAAGTTTGACCATCAAGACATTGAAGGCAACCAGCTCCACCCTCCAACAAGGAAGGAATGAGTATGGATTATGAAGCCAACACTCCAGGGTAAAGAAGGCTCTCAACAGAGAGAGGCTGATAGCAGCTGTCCAAGGACAGAAGCTGAGAGCTGGAAGTGACCATCCAGAAAGCAGGCCATGCTCAGGCCAAGAGAGAGTGTCAAATGAGGAGCTAGCAATGAAAAAGGAGACCACATTATTGACTTCAAAAGTAGTGAGCACAAAGCTCCTCACTGGAACAGTCAGGTGAAGCTCTCCGCCCCCCTCTCCCTCCCTTACCCTTGTTCCAGTTCTGAGGGAATCTCACATAGCAGCCAGCTAAACTGTGACTAGGGTGTGGGGAAGACAGATTTTTTTTCTTGGAAATGAACATGGAAGTATACATCTCATACTGGAGTACATACTTTATGCCTTGAGTCTGATTCAAATTGATTCTTTCACTGAGGGGAACAGCTCAAATGTGCAGCCAAGGTCAGGACAGATCCATGTAACCAAGGGAAATCAGAAACCTGTTTCGAGCATTGTGCTTCACCAATCTCATAGATCCAGTTGCTGACTATCGGAAAACAGAAACTGTCTACCATTTAGCACACAGGAAGTGTTGATAAATGTTTGATCTATTCAGTTACTGAGTCAATGATTTATCCTCCATGAGTAACCAAAAAAAAAAAAAACACATTGAAAATTTGGTTGTTGAAGAGGAACATGAAGTAGGAGAAAAGAATCCAAGAATGAGTTGTGAATGCATGAGAAGAATGGTTTGTGATTCAGAAAAAAACTCTACTGATTGCAAACTCTTCCTGGAAATGCTATGTTTTATTGCACAGAAATACAGTCAGTTCTCCAAGGAGGGGCCAGGAGACCTTCTGATGTTAAATATTCCATTTTTATAAGGCCAGGACAAGGGTGTTGTAAGACAGTGACTCTGGGCACAAGTTTTGAGGAAGCTGCTTTGTCGTCTACCCTGGACTTGTGCAAGCCTTGGAGAGGCTGGCAACCCAGATCCTGAACCTGAAGACTGAACCAGAAGGACTCAGGCTTTGTCTCTGCATGAGAAAATGTTTCCTCCAGGTAACCAGAACAGAGAAAGGCATAACAAAAGCCCGCCAATCAGCACAGAGGGGTCAATCAGAGGAACAAAATCTGCTCTCACTTGTAAGAGGTGAGCAAGTGTTTGAGGAATGCAAGACTCAGCCAGAAAGAGAGGACCAGCCTTGAATATACAGGAAGGCAGGAAGTGAAAAGAAAGAGCCATGAGATGTGGTAGCCTGGGGGCAGAACATAGACAAGATGAAAGCCCTGTTTGAGAGCTGATCCCATGCACACTGCTGGCTTTGATGGGATGTCATGGGTCAGAAGTAGAGGAGGTAGACCATGCAGGCCTCAGTTCCCTCGCCTGTAAAATATCACTAATGTCTTCTCTGCATTGGGTGTTAGAGCTGAAGAGCTTCCTGTCTGTAGTTGCTCGGTTTTCTTAGCTTCTGTAGTCACAGTCCCGTCAGGAGGGAGACTGTGGGACTTGTTTTCTTCACCGCCCTAGACTGAACCCAGGGACTCATGAATGCAAGGTTAGCACTTTGCCAACTGAACTATATTCCCAGAAGAGAAATTTTCATCTAATATATTGCTGGAGTTCTGGATTACAGACATAGGACTCAGCTCTCTCACGCTTTGGGGGGGGGGGGGATTTGTGTTTGAATTTATCTTTACTCCTTAGTCAGAGTCACCTTCTGACCCACTGTGAGAGGCTCTCCCTGCCTGTGGAATGTGCCCTTTCCTCTCTCTCCCCCACTCTAAAGCCCTAAACTACTATATACTCAAGGAGCCATCTTTCCCCAGAGCTTACCACAGAACAAGTGCAGATGAGTTCCAGGTTTGGAAGGCTATCTACTCAAAGGCCTGACTCAGGATTTCCCATAGCATTTTCCTTGCAGCATACAGCTCCAGGGTTTCCAGGGCTGTTACTTGACTCGCATTTGGAAATCTGCGGTACTATCTTTTTGAACAGAATTCCACCGTTAGCTCACTAAGCTATCAATGGCGCTGTGTTGTCTAAGATCAATGCACAGCTAAATGAGGCAGGTATCCTTAGAAGCAAGCTTCTGGGTGTCCTTTCGTGGGCTGCATCCAAAACCTTTCTGGGTCATGTTTTGTTGACCTTGAACTAAGCAAGCTACTTGAGCAATGACCTTAAACAACTGAATAGGCTTAGCAATGAACCTCTCGAATAGAATATGTTTGAGAACGGGCCTGCCTATTATATATAAAATCCTACATATCTATTGCTTGTTTGGCTTTGCATTTTCCACAATGTGAACCCATTGCCTATAACTACATCCTCAAGAGATTGTCTAAATTCTCAAGCCCTGAAGTTTCCAACTTAAGAACCCCTCTCCCTCAGAGACTCCAAACCCTCCTCCATGTTATTCCACTGAACCCTCACTTTTCCATTCATTGCTTCACAGACCTCCTGTTTCATTTTCTCCTATTTCTTTCTCCAGTAACAGGTGAGTTCCATGAGGACAGGAAAGAATATAACTGAGAAAAGAAGAGTTTTTGGACCAAGCCTAGCTGGGCTATTTGGCCAGATAGCTCCAGGATGATTGTAAATAGCTGGACTTGGATGGACTGATGCTGCCCTAAGAGAGATGGGGATGCCCAGCACTCAGTGAGCAGGGAGTATATTGTACCCACCTAGAGAGGTTCTCCAGCCTCCCAGGGCAGTCATTCTTAAAATGTAGCACACAGACAGTATGCAAGGGCTCTCCAAGACTGCCTGGTGACCCACAAAGTTATTATTTTCACAATAATGAAATTCTGAAATTCTCCCCTTTTCTATATCAGCTTTTGTGCTGATGAGTTGGAAGTAATACCGGTAAGACCACTCGTACCAAACAGCAACCAAGAAGAGGCAGAAGGCTGGGCCCACCATCTTCTTTGTGGCCAGCGAGTTGCAATAAAAATGAGAGGGACAAAAATAAATGAAATTACACTTTCTCTTAACAAGTCTTCCAGATTACCTTCAAAATGTCTTTGATTAAGACATAAAAATATGAGTTTTCATCATTGTGATGTTGGGGTCAGCCACATAATTGTGAGAGTCGTCTTGAGGAAAAGCATTCACACAGTCAAACTGTGAACTAATCTAGTTTCTTCTTCATGTAACACTCTTTTTTTTCCTCCCTTAAAAATAAAAAAAGGGGGAGACTGATTAGATGGTTCAGTGAGTCAAGTACTTGTCATGCATGAAAGCTGGAGGTAAGATCCTCAACATTCTCCTCCACACTGGGGAGGTATGGGGACCACCTGTAGGAACTCCAGTGCTCAGGACCCAGAGACAGGAGTCCCCAGTCAAGCTCACTAGCTAGACTAGCTGATCAGCAAGCGCTGGGCTGATGGGAGAGACCCTGCTTTAGTATAAGGTGGAGAACAATTGAGGAAAATACTGGAAGAGAACCTTGGGTCTTCACATGCATGCATGTATGCACACACAAACACAGGTACACCTGCACACATGCAAACATATGTTGCCATACCTATGCACCACTCAGACACACACACCATAGAAGTTTAAAATGTTTAAAGAAAAAGACAGAGAAAAGCCAGGTGTGGTGGCACATGCCTTTAACCCCTGCACTCGTGAGGCAGAGGCAGGAGGATCTCTGTGAGTTCAAGGCCAGCCTGGTCTGCAGAGCTAGTACCAGGACAGGCTCCAAAGCTACACAGAGAAACCTTGTCTCGAAAAATCAAAGAAAGAGAGAGAGACAGAGAGAGAGAGAGAGAGAGACAGAGAGAGAGAGAGAGAGAGAGAGAGAGAGGTCAAATGATAAAATTATTCTTTTTCAAACTCTTGTGTCTGCTAGACATGTTTTCAAAACTGAAGTAGTAAATTTGTCACCTCGAGAACCTCAACAACATTTATAGCCAGTGATGCAATTTATCTTTTCAAATGAAAAACTGAACAGTGAAAAGTTCTAAACTTAAGGTGTTAAAATACTTCCACTTCTCAGTATCTTCTGAAACATCAAAGGTGATATTGACAATGATAGCTAATGGGTAACAAAATATTCCCACTAGGCATGCCACTATTAGCGCAGGCCAGTAAACCAAATTGTCAAATGGCCAGCAAGTAATGTGGCAGAATTATGCATAAATGAAAGAGTCCCTCAAAAGCTGAACGTCTTTGAAAATGAGATTCTATTGCCAGCTAGTTGGCTGGCAGGTAAAGAAGCCACGTGGTGGAAGGAGAGACTGTATTCCTGCAAGTTGTCTGCTGACTTCCACATGTGTATCCTGGCACCCTTGTCCATAATAATAAATAAATACAAAATGAACAAGGCGTTAAAAGTGTTAGCATTCAGGCATTTACACTGGCCTGCTCTCAGGTACCTAGCAGGACACGTCAGCAGCACTGTAGCTGTCACAGCCACTGAGAGAACTCTCCTTGGTGCTTCCGGTGTGTCTGTCACCTTATAAAAGCCAAGCCCTTCCCACCCCCTCTTTCTCTTTCCTTCTGCTCTTGCTCAGAGGCTGCCTCTGCTCCTCCTCCAATAAACCTCTCCTGTGAGTGCTGTATGGTGTGACTTTGTAGTGCACCTTATCTCCAACCCACCAAGGTCTCCTTCTGTCACTAAACTTTTCAAAAGGATCCTTAAATAGATTTGAAAGTAACAGAATTGCTCAAGTTTCAATTTTTGCAGTGCAACAAATTTCAAAGAAAAATATATCAAAATATCTGAAAAGGCTATTGAAATATTTTTTAAAAAGTGTGTGTGTGTGTGTGTGTGATGGACCCTTGGAGGATGTCAGATCCCTGGGAGCTGGAGTTAATAAGCATTTGGAAACTGCCTAATGTAGGTGCTGGGAATGGCGCTGAGGTCCCTCTGGAAGAGCAGCCAGTGCCTCTAACCACTGAACTATCTCTATCTCCAACCCCTGCAAAGGATATTAAACACCCCTATTCCAACTACATGTCTGAGTGTGTGAGGTTGCAATTTCTTTTTCACACACTTCAACCTTAAAAACCTACACCCACAGCTTGAGGACTGAGACAGAGACATCAAAAAGACCTACAAAAACAAGCCATGAGGCTGCCCTTCTTTCTCAAGAACCTTCTCTTTAGAAAACAAAAGGTATGAATGTGGGAGCAGTAAAGAAGCCACTGAGATGGCCACTCCATGATTAGGGAGAAGCTTTTTATTGTTGTGGAAAAGTGGGGGTAAAGCCACAAAACAATTCCACACCAGTTTGATTAAAAGGGGTTATTTATTGGAGGGGATCAAACTTACAGATCAATGTCCCAAACCACAGTCCTCTGGTCGCAAACAGGAAACAGAGTCTAGCAGTCAGAATGGGAGCGGGAAGCAAGAGAGAGAGGAGCGCTGCCACCACTTTTTAAAAGAATGAAACCACGCCCCAGTGGGCTGGTATCTTAAAAGCCATTGGCTGAAGGAGAAGGAGCTCCCGCAGCACCTCCCCCTTTTGTTTAAGTAAGAAAGTTCTAAACCTATTACAAAATTATATACAGTAAAAATAGAATATCCTATTCTTAACTAGCTTAAGTCTTGTATAATAAATAACTTGGCCAAGTCATGAGAGGAAAGTAACTAACTACATTTATCTAGTCTTCAACCCAATTGAAGATCTGAGAAGGGAAATAACGTTACCTGAATAATTAGGAAGTGCAATCAAACAACTTCCAAAATATGTAACAAATCACAGAGACAACTGGCTACCTGGGCAATCACCCAAAGTCACGTTTGTGGTGTTGAAGCAACCAACTTTGGCTAAGGCCTAGAATAACTGACAGATTATTTTTAAAGGCAAGAAATTTTTCAAAGCCATCTTACCCTGTCTTGGCAGGATTTGACAGTTCTGCTTATCCATTCCAAATCTAGGGTTTGTCATGTGTTGAAGCCCAGGTGGGCAGCTTGCCAACCTCAGCCTGCCTTTCCTTTGTTGGCTTGCTCTCGTCTAATCTCCCAACTTGACCTGATTCTCCACCTGACCCAGCTCATTCTCTGGCTCGGACACTGGAACTTAGCACTCTGCCACAGTCCCACATTGTGCTAGACTTGCCAGGCTCACCACTTCCATGAGGACTCATCCAGGCTGAGAAGGAGTTCGACTTTCTATGATTTGTTTAAAAACTGTTCTTCGGTGTATAGAAATGTGGAACATACTGTCTTTGCATTCTTACTTTTCATTCGGGACATACAATGAGAACATATGACAAACTGTAGCCTTTGAGAAAATTTGGTAGTTTCGTGAGAATGTCCTGGGTCATCTTCAATCCCAGAGGACTGTAATCATTTCAGTTTGATTTCCATAGTCCAGAGGAATTTCCAGATACATTAACTTTTAAACTCTGGGTCAGGGTTCTCTGGAAATTCTTGTCTATAGTTGCAAGGCTAATCTGGATTCCAGACATTTTCTGTCTGATCCAGTGGGGTGACTAGCTGTCCTGGGAATATTTTAACATGGCTGCTTATTCACTATGGAAGTAAATGAGCATTTGTTCTGTACAATGTGGAGGGCAAGAGCCCAAAGAGAAGGAGGATAGAGAAGAATGGGGCATTTTGACAGAAAGACCAGAGGGATTTTTTAAAAAATCAAAAGTAAGAGCTGTAGATAAGCATTGTATCCGACTGTTAAGGTTTCAGCACGTCGATGAATGCTTGGCTTGCTCCCATCTTCAGTGCTATGTAGAAGCACCCAGTAATGTAAGTATACATGACCTTGGCCGCCTGCCTTTTTTGCATTGGGAGGATATTGGCCAGTGGCCAGTGCAAAGTTGTCTAAAAGGGCACCTCTGTGAGAGATGAAGTGATCTTTCTAGCCACAGATCCTTACCGTGCTCCGCAATCAGCCCCCATGCCTCGGGAGCCTGTCTCATTTCTGAAACTAGATTGTGTGCAGGGCTTCCAATGCTGTCCACACTGATAATCGTGCCCATTCAGAATCGGCTGTCTCTACTTTGTTATTCTGAGCATCAGTTACTGGTTCCAAAGCCTTTGATTTTCAGTCCGCACGAGAAACTGTATGGAGACAGCTACAATGCCAAGTCCCATCCTGGCTCTGGACCTCCTTCCTCTGATTTCTACCCTGACTGTCTACTGGTCCATCTTAGCCAGTTTCCTGAGCTTAAAAGGATTATATAGGGAGTGTGGGGGGATGGCTCAGTGGGTAAAGTGCTTACCACATCAGTGTGAGGACCTGAGCTTGATTCCCAGCACCTGTCCAAAAAAGTCAGGCATTGCAACACATTTATAATCCCAGCACTGGGGAGGCAGAGATGGGAGAAGTCTCGTGGTTGTGGCTGAACCTTTGAACGCCTGGTTCAGTAAGAGATCTTGTCTCAAAAATAAGTAAATAGATCTTAGATAGATAGATAGATAGATAGATAGATAGATGATAGATAGATAGATAGATAGATAGATAGATAGATAGATAGATATAGAAAAATGATGTGTGAGGCTGGAGAGATGGCTCAGCAGTTAAGAGCATTGCCTGTTCTTCCAAAGGTCCTGAGTTCAATTCCCAGCAACCTCATGGTGGCTCACAACCATCTGTAATGAGGTCTGGTGCCCTCTTCTGGCCTGCAGGCATACACAGATAGAATACTGTATACACAATAAATAAATATAAAAAGAAAAAGAAAAATGAGGTGGGGAACAATTGAGGTAGGCATCTGACAACAACCTTTAGCCTTAACACACACACGCACACACACACACACACACACACACACACGAACACACAGACACTCATAAACCACACAAAAGTCGAGAGTGATGAAGGAAGATGTTCAATGTCAGCCTCACTTGCATATGCACCCAATAAAGAAAATTGCTCTCACATTGTTCTTGCCGTGAGCTGTCTCCTGGGGATTACTCCACCTCTATGGGTGGCTTCTTAATCCAACACCCTGACTGTATCAGATGCCTGAGCATCAGCCCTGGCCTCAGAACTCAGGACTTTCCTTTCTCCCAGGCTGCTAACATTCAGTAGTCCCTGTGTCTCTGCGCCTCTCTGTCTCTGCTGCTCTTTTTCTTTCCCTTTCTTGCTGAGACAGGGAAGTAGGGCAGAGAACCAGAGAGTCTGGAAGGCCTTACACCAGAGTGAAACCCTCTCCACCGACTCCAGGTTAACTAGAACCCACTGGAGCCGCTGGTCCCAGGAGAGGCCGTCCAGTGTCTGAAAGTGACCCATGAATCACAATGTTAAACTGGATGCCCCCGGGTAGAGATGTTTGCCAATTCTCTGTGCTGTGATAACATTCCACGACCATGGTGACTTAGAAAAGAAAGAGTATATTTATATTGGCTTATGGTTCCAGGGAGATAAGACACCATGATGGTAGAGCAGAGACTGGGCAGCAAGTAGCAGGAATGGCAGCAGGGACTGGAGGCTGAGAGCTCACATCTTAACTGCAAGCATGAAGCAGAGTAAGGAAACTGGAATTGCTGGGAATTGCTAAGCTCTAAAAACTTAGCACAGTGGGGTACCTTCAGCAAGACCACACCTCCTAAAAATCCCCAAACAGAACCAGAAATTGAGAACCAAGTATTCAAATGCGTGCGACTGCAGAGGGGTGATATTTCTCATTCAGACTGGCACAGAGATACACAAGGGGACAAGGGGAATGTCGGTGAAATGGTACCGTTGGTAAAAGTGCTTGCTGTGCCTGAGTTTGTTCTCCAGAACCCACACGGAATGGGTAAACTGAGTCACCTGATCGGATCTCCACACACACACTGCATTAAATGTGCATGTCCCCCACAACTATAATCAAAACTTTAAAAAGAAAGACAAAGTCAATACTTAAAAAGTAAAAGGATATGTTAATAAAACACATGATGCACTAAGTTGCATGTAGGCCTGCAGACAGCACACTAGTGAGAAAGTCCATGCTAATAAAACGTATTTGTATGTTCCATCCTGTGTTTTGCTGAATGCCTTCTTCCCAAAGTCAGTGATCTCCTGAGCACTGGTGCTGGGTTTCTAGGCCTTCCCAAGGGTGTCTTATGTTCCCAAAAATGAACTATGCTGTATTTGAACCAACTTAGTTCTCAGAAGGACAGGCTCCTTGGAAATGATTGTTGGGGTTTCTCTTTAGCTTTGGAAGTTCTGATTATTTCTTGACATTTTCCTTAACTTAAACATGCTAACTCCCCTACTAAGAGAGACTACCCCATTTGAGATATGTATTCATTGATTAAAGCTCACTTGCTCTCATTTGGGGAAATTTACCTCTTTGATCAGTGTTTTCATGGTCTGTGTGAGAACCTTGAGTTTGGAGAGCCTTGCCCAAGGAGGGGAGGAAACTCGATGCCAGTAACAGAGCCCAGGAAGAGTGCTTTGCATACTCATTTAGCATGTCCTGCTCTTCTGATCTAGCATGCGAAGTTGGCTTGTATTGGATAGCCAATAAGCAAAACTCATAATCAGATACCTTAGAACACTTGTTGCCTCGGGAATATTCAAAATCTCTCCTTTGTTGATTCTACATGCTACCATGTTCTCTTACTTATAAACTAGAAGAAGACCCCATGACAGTGTATCTACCTCCTCTGCTAGCTGAGGAACATGGGAGAAGGAAGAGAGAAGTAGTGTGGTCATTTAAAATAACTTGGATTATACTTCTGCTCTGATACATAGTAACTGTGCACCATTGAGAAGCTTGCTTAATTTTTCTATGCCTCCATTTCTTCCTGTGTAAAGTATGTTCATGGATCTCTTCCTTATAGGAACACATATTTATTACCTATTGCATATTATATATGCTCATTACATATTGCAAATAATCATTACATTATATTGCATATAATATATAAGTAATAAATCATGCTACAGTTAATAACATTCAATATTGACAACAGTGATAGTTCTGTAATAGGACAAAGTAGCTGAGGTCATTAGCTGGATCTCCAGCTACAGTAGCAACCCCAAGCCTGTCACAGGTCAGCAATCAATCCAGGTCCTCTGCTAATGATGCAGAGATCAATGTCCAGAGAAATGTCACTTGTCTCCCACACTGGAGAGTCTCTAATTCAATTCAAGCCCTCAGAGCTGCCAAGCCAGATGTTACCAGGTGTGCCAGATGGTGAAGCTCATCACGAATGTACCCATCTCCAGCCAGGGTGAGCTTCTTGGGAAATTATGACAAAGGAGGTCACAGCCCATCAGATACCTGCATTTATTCCTGGCTAAGTTTTTTGCCCCACTTTCTCTAAACGACTGAGCAGGACTAGATGCAAAAAGCCTGAAGGTCCTCATTTCTGGCTTCTTCTCTACTCTAAACCAGAGCTGGCCCAAATGATACTCATTCTGCACAACTTGCTCTTTCAGATATCCGGAACAAAGGCACATCGATTTTTTCAGACAACACGGAAACCAAGGGGGAGGGGCGATAGTGCATTGTTCCTAACTTGTTTGCATTTTCAGAACTCAGGGGTTAGGTGTGGAGGTAGGACTATCCTTAAGGTGGTATGGAGCACGAAGAAGAGAGACACAGCAAGCAATGGTCCTCGAGACCAGCTTCCTGCCTAGGACCCTCAATAGCCAGCAGGAACATTTGCTTTCCTCTGCCATCTTGGCTTCACCATAGAATGGTTGGTTTACCTTACCTTGTTAGTTCACCATCATCATCTTTTTACTTGACATCAGTTGATTCATGAGAACTCTATGAAAGAAAGTGTGTGATAGTCCTGTTAGCTCTTGAATGAACTACACAGCTCTGTTGTGGCCCCAACATCAAGGAATCTGTCTTTCCAGCACTTCATTCATCCCCAAGACCAGCGATGGAAAGCTCCGTGGAAACGAGCTCATGGGGACTTTAAAAAACGCTTGTACTGAAATGGACCAATGCCTCATGAGAACACAAGCACGCCAAAATGAAGAGGGGTTGCACAAGCTGGACACTCACTGGAAGAGGAAAAGCCCGCACTGACCAAAGCTGAAAGCACTGGCCAAGCAAATGAATGACTACCACAAACCAAAGAAAATTTCTAACGTGTTTAAGAATTGGACATTCCTTTGTTTTTGTGCAGTAACTAAGCATGTCGTCGAGTGTGCTTGCCTTCCACCATCACAGACAGCACAGAGAAGGCAGTGATTGCAGGACCACTGTGGAAGGTTTCAGTGAACACAAGGGGCAAGCAGCAGCTCCCAGCGGGACACCTGAAGGGCCAAAGGAAAATACTAAAGAATTACTGCTAATTGGAGGAGAGTTGGTGGTAATGGCTTTATCTTTTTTTTTTTTTAAATTCCTAATCTTGCTTCTCCTCCTCTTTCTTTTTTTCTCCTCCTCCCCCTTCTCTTCCTCACTTTTTGTGCTAGAGTTCAATAGCCAGAGCTTAAGGTATGCAGAGCAAGTGCTCTTCAGTTGAGTTGTGTCTTCAGCCCCTGAGGACATGTATCTATTAGCAATACATACCAAAGAAAGAGCAGCATGGGGAGGATGTGGTGGGGAGGAGCCAATGTTTT
>JAQHUG010000072.1:3823517-3836670 GCA_028555095.1 Dicrostonyx torquatus | reverse complement strand
AAAAAGAATTGAGTTGATAATGACCTGAAGGGGTCCCTATACATTAGTTCACGTAGAATGTGAGGACCAATTTTAGGAGTTTAGTGGGCATTCAGTGTCGGTTATTTGGCTCTAAGAGTCGCTTAGTAAATGGAAGCTGCCAGACTCTCTCTCCCCTCAGATATCAACAGTGTTCAGATATGAGGCTGGTCACTGTGTTGGCTGAACCTTCTTTACTCATCCAGGTATGTAATGCTAGGAAAAGTGAGTTTTGGAAGGAGTGCATTCTGGGACAAGCTGGGGTAGGTGCGTGGTGCTGCACCTATACTCACAGGTCAACTCCACTCCAGTGTCCCGCACAAACTAGAAACTCAAGACAATGCCTTGGACCAGAGTAGTTGTTGCTGCTCTGGGTGAGCGTCGAGGAGATTTGTTTTGCTTTATCATAGGTTGTGTGGGGGAAGGGTCTTTGCAGATGGCCCTTCTGTAAGAGAGGCCATGCGCTTAATGACATATTAGTGTCTGAGGTTGGAGAGAAGAGTGCTTTAATATTCATTTCCATGTAAATTAAAGTGGGGGAGTCTTTGCCCCTTCTCTCTTCTGTTTCTTTCTCTGATATCCCGCACTTCCCCAAATGTCCTCTGGTGAAAACAGTGGCCTGGGTGAGGGATTCACACATCCACCAATTTTATCTTATTTATACAGTTTCATTTTCTGAGCCTGAGTATCCTGGAATATGGAAACTATAAATTCCCTTGTTCTTTGATGATCATGAAAGGTGGAGTGGATGGCCCAGCATCAAAGGCGGGGAGCCATTTTTACTGTTTAGAAAGACAGCAATGGAATAGTTTCCACTTCTATTTAATGGAACCAAAATAATAAGTTGGGTCAATCTGTCCTGAAAGCATTGATAATGCAGCAGGATAAGTCACCATGCACTGGCCCAAGACTTAAGTCCCAGAACCCTGACTGGTGGTGATGAGGGAATGAAGAAACAATAGCACACAGACACAGAAAAGCTGGGACTGGGTGGGCTGGGCTCTCAGGTAGAAAAGCTGCAGCACCCCAGTAGCCCGGAGTGTTTATTATACACAGTTGAACAGATAGGGTTATTCCTTGCAGATTAACAAAAAGGTGTGGGTCTGTTGCATTACAGAGAAAGAAGGAGGCAGGGTTATTATGCACAATTGGAAAGGGAGACAGATTTCGCTCATCTCTTTTTTCTTTTTTTGGGGGGGGGTTTCAAGACAGGGTTTCTCTGTAGCTTTGGAACCTGTCCTGGAACTCATTCTGTAGATCAGGCTGGCCTTGAACTCATAGAGATCTGCCTGCCTCTCCCTCCTGACTGCTAGAATTAAAAGCAAGTGCCACCACCGCTTGGCTTAGTTCATCTCAATAGTAGCAGTCTCTATAGGGGAACAGTCTTCAGGCCATAATGATCAGTAGGGAGAAAGCTAATGTGGACATTTACAAATGGACCAGGAGAAAGCATTGCCATCCCTCTGAGCCTACCCTTGAGAAGAATTTGCCATTCCTTGGGTCCTGGACATGACCATGCTCCTGTCAAACAATACACATTAACTCAGGACTTGCTCCCTAAAACTATGAATTCTGGAAGCTACAGGATTATACAGAAAGGATAACTGATTGATCACTGAGATCAAGGCAATGAAATCTAAGCTCCAGTCTAAACATTGAGTACAAGTTTAGTAAGTCAACACCCAAGCAATGCAGCTTTGGGGAAGAAAAGGGCTTATTTGACTTATAATTCCAAGTTTCAGTTCATCATTGAGAAGTCAAGGCAGAACCTTGAGACAGAGTGGCCACACCATAGACACAGTCAAAGTAGGGAAATATGCATACCTGTGTTGCCTGTTTGTTATTTTTCTTCACTTTAATACAGCTTAGGCCAGCCTAGGGAATGGTGTCACCCACAGTACGTTAGGTTTTCATACATTAATTAATAAGGAAGACAATTCAACCAGACATGAAGACATCGCCCACAGGCCAACCTGTCTTGATACTTCCTTAATAGGGGTTCTTCTCTCCCCAAGGCGAGGTTGTGTCAAGTTGACAGTTAAAACTAAACAACACAGAAAGTACTGTGTGGAAGAAAAGACTCTCCTAGTGAAGGTGTGGGACGTTCTGATCTGACATGGGCATCCGGGGTACACGATTAGTCTCATATGGCTGGAATGTGGAGAAGGAACAGACTGGAGTGAGAGTGATTGGAGGGAGCATGCAGATCCTGTTGACGTAGACAAACTAAACAAAGTGACTTCCTGAAGGAGAAGGTAATTGGAAGGAAAGGGTAAGAGTTGGAACAGGGACTTGGGGTTCTCACCTTCATCTTCAAAACTGAAACTATTACCCTTGTTTTAGAGGCTTTGAGCATGTATCATGTATGATTGCTGAAGCCTGTAATCTTATTATTCAAGACTCAGAAGCAGGAAGATTATCTCAAGATCAGGGTTAGCCAGGGCAATACAGCAAGACCTTTTCTCAAACAAACAAAAAAGATTTTGAACATAAACCTTAAAATATAGGTATCTATTTGTAAATGTTAAAGACGAGTGTATATTTTGTGTAACTTTTAGCTATAATAAATAATATATTAATGCTGTAATGAAACATATAAAAACAGTTCTTTTCCTGCAACATGCAATGGGCTCTCCAGTATTCCCTCTGCAGATCCCTTCGGTGGCAGCTGAAATCATTCTGAGTCCAAGGTTCTTGGGTGCCATGGGGCTTGGGCTGTTACAGGTTCAGCATTTTTGACTGGAAAATCCACAGCCCGGATGTCCAACTGGAAACATCTGTGTAAATGTTCCAAAAACTGGAACGTCAAACACATCTGGTCCCAAACATTTGGCACAAGGGATAGGAATGGTCCCCATAGACTCAATTGTTTGAATCTGTGGTCCTTAGCATGTGGCACTATTAGGAGGCATGGTTTGTTTCGAGAAAGTGCATGCCTAACAGGTGGGATTGAAGTCTCAGAGCTCAAGCCAATTCACTTCCCATTGCCTGCAGATCAAGATGTAGAATTCACAGCTACCTCTCTCGCACCAGATCTGCCTACATGCCAGCATGCTTCCTGCCATGATGATGACAATGGACTAAACCCCTGAACTGCAAGCCAGTCCCAGTGAAATGTTTTTCTTTATAAGAGTGACTGTGGTTGTGGTGTCTCTTCACAACAACAGACACCCTAGCTACAACAGGAGACTCAACTTGTATCCTTTAATTCTGAGCCACAAGAGATACGAGAACTCTGAGTGGAGTCCATGGTCTCAGAAACTCTGACTTCTGCCCACATCAAATTCTAGCATGGAAGTTGCCATTCCTCGGTGAAAGACAACTCTTAGGCTATTTTCAACATTATAGAAAGAGACAAACAACACTCTCTCCAACCAAACAAAGATGCTTTTCATAAAGTATTTATGTTTTCTTCCTTCTTAAAATATAATTTTTGTGTTGCTGATCAAAAAATATTTTGGCAGAGAACTCAGGAGGATTTTTCCTTTGGCTTAGTTCAATTTATACAATGCCTTACTATTTTTGACTTTAACAGTCTGCTTGACTCCTGAGGAGACAAGTCTTCTGTTTACTTAGCTTACATCTCTTGAAAACAACTGGGGGAGGAGGAGAAGGGAGGTTCACTTGTGTCAGCGCTGCATGATTAATTAGTCTGTGAAGGGTCCGTGTCATACTCATGGGATGCGTATACAAAGAGAGCTTGTTAATTCACAGCCACAGTGGTCAGCACAGTTCCCTAGAAAGTAGCTGTCAGGGCAGAATGCCTGCCAGAAGTCAGCCATTATCTTACGTGAGTGGTAAGAGAATAGAACTCATTTCTGCTTGGATCCCCACAGATCACCACCATCTCCTGACATGCTTCCCAGCACTCAGACCCAGTCTTGTCTTCATTGCAAGGCAGGAGATCCTGCTGAAGAAAGCTCTTCAGGCCCTTTGCTCTTCTTGGGAAAAGAATTGGAGGCATTTCCTCCCACAAGACTGAGGCGACTCTTTCCCAACCAAATCCCCAAGCTCAGTGTTGCCTGTTTGTATGAAAATTTAACTCAGGCATCTGGGAAGGCAAATCTTTATCAGGACAGAGGGGACTGGTAAAGGAGGCAGGGGAGGGAATGAGCAAATGCTCTGGCAATTGTTCTAGGCACTAGAACTATTAAAGGTTCAAAGGTTTCCTGGTTGTTTCAACATCTCTTTAGTTCATAGCTAAGGGTTTTCACAGAGATTCATGGGAATGTCTCCTCAGCCCACAGTCACACATTGAAAACTGTAGCAAGGCTCAGGTAGTGGCTTCCCACTCAACAGACCTTCTAAGAAGTATGGGGCACTAGTCACCACCCACAGAGAGGAAGAGGACATTACACACACACACAAAAAAAAAAAAACCTCAGCAAATTAGGCTCAGGAAATAAAACTGTGGGCAGATTTTAAAATTGTTATGGTTTAAATGAGTGTTCCTCACATTCCCAAGGGTGATAGCTTTGGTCCCCATGGTACCACTACTGAAGTAAATGGGACCTATAGAGGCCTAGCGGAAGGTCTATAAGTCATTGGTGGCAGCGCCTTGGAGGGATTAGGTCACCGAGATCTGCACTCTGCTTCCTGTTTTAGGCTGTTAGCAGTTTGCTCCATCTATTATCCCCCATAATGCTTTGCTGACCTTGCCGAAGTCCAAAGCAGTGGGGCCATCTAATCTTGGACTAGGACTGGCAGAACCAAGGGACACATAAACCTTCTCTCTTTAAAAGTTAGTTGCCTCAGGTATTTTGTTCTACTGACACGACATTAACAAATACAAAACTCAAAGTAGTAACGACTGTGATTATTAATCCAGATGAAAGACCCTCAAGGTGGAGGTCTTCAATGGAGTGCCCCCAGACTCAATAACCAGGCCGTCAGCTGCAACAAGCAAGAGATTTATTTCTCGATTGCACAATCAGTTGCTGCAGCCCTCTGGAGACTGAGCACACTGAGCATCCCAGCAAACAAGTTTTTAAACTTGGTTGTCTTGGTGACGGCATTTGAACTTGAAAGGAAGCACTGCCCTAAGGCTAAGTCAGGGTATGCAATGGATTTTTACCTGTTTATTTACCCATTCATCAATGCACTCGGTCAGTATAAACAGTAACTGAATAAGAATTCAAGTCTCTCTACCCAGCTAAACATAGACATAAGCATCTTTCTTACAGACTGATCACCATCAGAGCAAATGTCAGAGAAACACAAGCATCTAGACAGAATTTGTAATCTTTATGATGGCTCTAAACCAGTTAGAAATCATTGTTTTACTCGAAGGTGGTCATACTCCAGTCCAAGAATAAACTAGTATACTCCTTATCTCTGTAGCTCAAAAATATTTCCTGGGAATATTATAGGTTTGTGCAATTTGGTTGGAACACAGTCTTCAACAATGCCAGCACCACCTGGGTCTCATTAGAACTAGAGTACCAGATACCTATTCCAGAGCTATGTACTGTCTTAGTGATGTGGGATTTCCCTCTGTATGCTGTGAATATGTTTTATTACCATTGGTTAATAAAGAAGCTGCTTTGGGCCAATGGCTTATCACATTATCAGAGTATAGCCAAGTAGGAATTACAAGCAGAGAGAGAGGAGAAAAGAAGGTGGAGTCAGGGAGATGCCATGTAGCTGCCAAAGGAGACAGATGTCCTGGAACCTTACCAGTAAACCACAAGCCTCATGGTAAAATATAAAATAATAGGAATGGGTTAATTTAACGTGTAAGAGTTAGTTAATAAGAAGCCTGAGCTAATAGGCTAAGCAGTGTTGTAATTAATAGAGTTTCTGTGAAATTATGAGTCTGGGCAGCTTTGAAATGCTTTGGGCTAATGGCTTATCAGAGTAAAGAAGTTTCTGTCTATAAGTTATGGTCTCTATTGCTAAAATGAAACGCCATGACCAAAAAGTAAGTTGGGGAGGAAAGGATTTACTTGACTTCACTTCCATATCACTGTTCCTCATTGAATGAAGTCAGGCAGGAACTCAAACAGGGCAGGAACCTCAAGGCAGGAGCTGATGCAGAAGCCATGGAGGGGTGCTGCTTACTGGTTTGCTCAGCCTGCTTTCATATAGAAGCTAGGACTGCCAGCCCAGGCATGACATCACCTACAATGGGCTGGGCCCTCTTCCATCAATCACGAATTTAAAAAATGTAGTACAGCTGTACCTTATGGAGGCATTTTCTCAATTAAGTTTCCCTCCTTTCAGCTAACTCTAGTTTGTGCAACCAGTTGACATAAGACAACTACTGAGTCACTACAGTAGGCTCTAGAAGACCTCCAGGTGATTCATTCATGTATTATCATTTGAAAAAGCAGTTGCTACAGTTGGCACCTACACCCAGTCCAGTGGGAGAACCTTTCTCTGACTCTCAGAAGGAAGGTCATGCTAAATCTTCTGAACGTCCAGCTAAAGGGCTGTTATCTGTTATCTGCTAAACTTGAGGTCTGCTAGGTCGCCTCTCCCTTGGCCTGGTAACTCCCCCCAGGACTCATAAATCTTTGCACAAGCCCTGCTTCTCTTTAGAGTCTATACATCTGCTAACCCCATGTTCCCTACATCCAGACGGGAGTGGGGTAAACTGTGACTACCCTGTACTCAGATTTCAAGGGTAGCACCACGAGGGCAAACAAAACCTCTCTGTTTAGGGTCACACCACACGCCCTTCATTCTACTTGATTTAAATCCCCAAAAGCTGTGGATCCATGCTCCATGCTACTCAGTTTGGAGTTCCTTGGCTAACCTGTTGACTTCATTCCTGTCTGCTTTCCTACAGACCTCTGAAATGCATGTGGAATGTCTGGCCCATCCGTAAATTCAATCATGATAGAGAAACTGGCAGTAGCGAGTGGTCAGGCTGACCTCATTGGGCTGTGTATCCTTTCCAGAAATTCGCTAATCTCATGATCTTGCATCCATTCCCAGCAGTGCCCAGACAGCTCCCTCCCCTGAGCCCCTACTGCTTGCTCCCCAAAGCTGTCAGACTAAGCATTAATAACCACTCCTACCACCTTTTCCCTAAGGACTAAGAAAATGCATATAGCAGGCATGTTGAGAATGCCTGACTTTCTCTCTCTAGTTAAGCTGAAGATACCCATTCCTCTCTCTCCTATTAGGTATCTGTCATGGCTGGATTAATTCCTCAGAACACTATGAGGCTTCTCAAATTGTTCAAATGTTGAAGGTCCCCTTTTTTTTGTTTTGTTTTTCGAGACAGGGTTTCTCTGTGGCTTTGGAGCCTGCACTGGAACTAGCTCTTGTAGCCCAGGCTGGTCTCGAACTCACAAAGATCCACCTGCCTCTGCCTCCCGAGCGCTGGGATTAAAGACGTGCACCACCACTGCCTGGCTTGAAAGTACTCTTAAATGTGAACAAAATCATTTCCTAGTCTCTGTGTTATTGGATGGAGCAAGCATGATGGGTTTCTGATTCTCCCGATCTAGTGAGAAGGGCTCCAGGAAGGGTGTGCCACATCTAATGGCTACCTCAACAATTGTACCTAGGCTGAATAAAGCCAGTACGGTACCCCATACTCTGATGTGAGACAGGCAGGTTCCCATTTAACTTTTTGCTGGAAGCATAACCTAGTCAGCATTGACCAGCGAGAGTTTCTTAGTCTGGTTGGATGCTTTTGAGAAAGTGTAAAAATGAAAATTTTCTAGGTTAATATTGAGGTCATGTAAGGCACTGAAAATGGCAGCATTTGTGAGGTGCACTCAATTCACCTGTAGCTAACTTAGAATCTCAATCACAGTTAATCCTCAGTGAAGATGACCGCCCATGGGTCTCTAGTCATCTGGGCCCAGTGTGGCCACTGACAACGGGGAGTTTAGTTCCTCAGGCATGTCGCTGGGAATGTTCTCCACAGCACAGATGAAACCAAGTGTCAAGAGTAACCACAGCATCGATGTCAGATACAGTGACAACAAAACTGTACTAAAGCCTTCAAGGGGCGAGGAGAGGGGATGGGTTGCCTAATCTGTGGCATGAAAGTCAGAGTTCAGACATCAAGAAGGAGGAGGGGGATTTCAAGGTTTCCAAACGTCAGTAGGCAGCAGAGCCTTTCCCTCCTAAGGGCACAGAGACAGTGTTGGGAGGGACTTGGGGTGATGAGCTTCTCCATCGGCAGGTTGAAGGGCAGTAGAGTGCTCAGGCAGAGCAGTAGTGTGGTTAGAGTGAGTATATGTGGAGGAGCTTCTGAGATAAAGCAGGGGATGCGAACCTAGAGTTCCTGGGTGCAGCACAGGAGTGCCAGGAGTTTAGAGATGGGCAGGGGGGAGGGGAGTTCAGGTGAGGGGGTGCCATTTTTAACTCTAGGGTGGCATGATCAAAGACAATGCCAGTGAAATGCCTGGCATGGGCTCTACTCTCCCAGAGTCCCCGATCCCTTTATTACAAGCGAGAAAAATACAAGTCAAATTTCCAGAAAAATCAAGACGTACTTGGCCCACAGAGTCATCCAACAATGAAACAAGCAAACTACAGTACAGACAGATGAGTGGACAGGGCCTTAGTAGACCTTGAAGATGACTCAGAGTGGTCTGGACCATCTGTAGCCACACCTCTAGGCTGACCTTCTCTCAGCTGGAGAAGAAACATGGTGACCAAGACCTTTGAGAGTCTCCACCTAATACAGAAGAACTAGTTCAAAACCCCTAGAAAGGGTCTCAAGGGTAAAAGAGTGGACTGTGATCAAGACCAGCATTGCGTAAGGATAGATCCTTTTTAGATGGCCTTGTTCCTGACAGTAAGCAGATCCAGACTCCTGAAGACGGAATGTAAAAGCCCATTGCATCTTGCTTCCCTTCCTGTTTCCTGGTCACTGTCCTGGACTTGGGGAGCAAGGTTGCTAGTGTTTTTGCAATGCTCATGCAGGATGAAACCCCTTTGCTCATGTACTTATTTGGCCAACCTCATCAGTGATGTGGGGTTGCTGTAGCAACCTTTCTCTCCTTTCCCTGAACCGGAACCACATTTTCCAGTGTGTCTTCCTTCCTTGCTGCACTGCTGTTGCTGTTTGCCTTTGTGGAAAGGGCCACTCGTACTGCGGGCAGCACAGTATTAGCCAGAGAAGCCAGTACCTCGGCTTTTATAGGGCTGTAAATCAGAGCCATTGCAAATTAAGATGGGACTCTAATCTTGACTTCTTTAATGGTAATTGCACCGGGAAGCATTTTCAGGCCCTGCATCCCCATGTCCATTAATTCAAAGACATTACATAGACCCATCCAGGAGGGGACCATGCTAGCAATACCAATGAATGTTGTGGATAAAGGATTGAGACGTCTAATCACGCGCATCCAATTCTCATTCTTTAATGAGGGGCTTGTTCCTTCTGATTTAGAATTCACACTTCGTTTTAGTATATTTGTGAGAATGAATTATGTTCACTCAACACAAGCTCATGGAGACCCGGATGAAGTATCTGCAAAATTGCTAAGTGAGAAATATTTTGGAGGGAAGGGGGTCTGCTGGGAAGGGGGATGAGAAACTGCTAAAAAGGAAGTCCCGCTCCCCTTCCCCCGTCACCTAGTGCTGCACAGCTGTCTAATCAGCTGAGAATGCATTCCAGCTGGCAGATGCAGATGTTGGCATCCTCTCCGTTTATCATCTCCTCACCTCAGTGCCAATGTCTTGCTTCTCTGTTAGCACTGGATTTCAGTCGCACTTATGAAAGACCACCACCATCACTCCCAGCAGGCCATGCCCCTGAGTTTTCTGTTATGTGTATTATTTGTGAGTGTGCTTGTGTGTGTGTGTGTGTGTGAGTGTGCTTAGAAAGTCACTGAGACTCTGCAGGACTGCATTCCTAGTCAGCAAACACTCCCTTTGGAAATGGATTCACAGCCATCTTGTTTTGACCCTTTCGCTCGTACTGGGTGGTATTTTTAGTAATCACCTCCCTGGGGTCATCTGATCTTATTTGCAAATATTAAAACATGTATTCATATCTCTAAAGAATTTTTTAAAAAGAGCAACAATTTCCTCTTCATCCTTTTTTTGTTCAGTGTTATCAATTATCTACTCTGTTCAAATTCCTTGGAATGTCTGATATTTCTCTGTATATCTAGTAAATAAACAAGTGCTTTCGGTTATCATTTAATGCAAAAACATGATTTTTGAAAACCAAGTTAGGGAAACTCGGAACACCTTCAGTTGGTTAGAGTGAGATCATTCCCGTACCACATTAACTAGATGTGGTAGGTTTATGCCTGTAATCGCACCACTAAGGGGGTATAAGTAGGAAGACCACAAGTTCAAGGCCATCCTCGGCTACATAGTAAGTCTGAGGCCAGCTTGGGCTATGTGGCTACCTCACTAGAGAACAAATAACCAACAAATCCAACTTGAGGGTTCCTACAAACCCTTGGCCCACAAAACCAGGAGATCAAAGTCAGAGAGTTTGATATGGAGAGAAAGGGTGGACTTAAAAGTCAAACCACATGAGGATTTGACTCTCTGTTCCTGGTACTTGTTCCCTAATTGAATAACTTTGGCCCACTGCCAAAAAAAAACCACTTTTCTATCCTGAGCAGAGTTACCTGACAAAACTCCGCATACTCAGTTAATTTCAGAAAAAAAAGGGGTAGGGGAGGAGAATACTTTTTTATAAATGAATCTCAAGCAAACAATCATTTATGTGTTTTCTTGCTCAGTCTTGTCATCTAGCTCTCGTGGTCAGTGTGAGGAATCCCTGCGATAGCACACGTCATTGCTCCACACTTTGCCAGACACATAGTCACTGCAGGATGCTGTCAGCTAATTCCCACAAAGTCCATCCTGGAAGCGGCGGCGGGGGGGGGGGGGGGGTGATGAACGAGTGGGAATGAAGAGGGCAAAGAAAGCCAGACAGGGTGGAAGAAGGTGGAAGGACGGTGGAAGGAGAGGGCTTGGTGGGGGGTGGGGGGTTGCTGAGAGAGCCGCTGGTTGAGCTCCTGTCTGCTCTGCGTTTTGTTTTGTTTTTTTTTGGGGGGGGGGAATGCGATCTGAGCGATACCAATCTCAAAGATTTAAGCCGCAGTGAGTAATTAGCTCCTGCAGGTTTCCAAGGCTTGCTGTCAAATTATACAGGATTTGGGCAGCCTGCTATGCTTCTGATAACAGAGATACTTCTGGCTTCCCCTTAAAAATTAAGAGCTCTGGCAACAGTAAGTCCGCACTCCCACCTGGCACCAATCAGGAGCACTGCTTAACAGCTGCTCCGTTCAGTGGCACCCCACGCTTGCCAGTTTCCCATCTGGCCCCTTCACTTGCTCAGGTCAACTGCCTGGTCCCTGGGGGCATCAAGCTTGCTACCCTGGCCTCCTCTCCGGTTCTCTTCTGATGCCTCTTTGGTCTCAGAAAATGCTGCATGACAGAGGCCAGGCTCATGACAAGTCTAAATGGAACTGAGAAGAAATGTTTCAAAGAAGGCACCTATACTGGCACCAGTTCAGAATTGGTTTGTTGGTGGTGCAGGCAAGGAATGAAAATATATATAAATGAACAACTGAAACCTAAAAGGACTGTGTGGGTGTATGTAGTACGTTTAATAAAAACCCAGAGACAGATATTGGGGTTCAACCTAAAGACCAGAGAAGCAAAGAAGCTAGCCACTGGACTCTTAGCATAACCTCAGTCCAAAAATGGTGATCTTGCCTCCAGGAATCCTCAGAATGAGACTGTATCTGAAACCTGTCTTCTCCTGTTTTTTTAATCCTCTCTAGTGCTGGAATTAAAGGTGTGCACCTGCACCACCCGGCTTCTATGGCAAACAAATGTGGCTACTGGGATTAAGGGTGTATGTCACTGCCTGGTCTATATGGATGATCAGTGTAGCTGTTTTACTCTCTGATTTTCAGGTAAACTTAATTTACTAAAATACAAATGAAATATCACTATATTTCCCCTTTTTCTAAAACAAAAAGGCTTTAACTAATATAAGAAAAACTATATACAATAAGTACAATGACGATATACAATATACACAGGCAATAAATACATCAACAATGTCTAGTCCATTTGCATTTGTCAAATTCAGAAAAAAATATTATCTATCCCATTTTGGTGAGTCCAAAGTCTTGCACCTAATTTACTTTGTATCATAACTTGCTTTCTGTATCAGGTCAACAAATAAAACTATAAATATCTAGTCTCCAACTGCTTCAGAGACCCAAGAAGGAAATAATATCAACTGAGTAAGCAGAAAGTGCAAACAAGTGACTTCCAAAAAATGTGAAAAATGGCAGAAACAGCTGGCTGCCTGGACAGTCACTCGAAGTTCCTCTGCAGCATTTAGGCATCTATCTTTGGCCTATGGGCCTAGCATATCCAATAAACTATTCTGTGAAGCAGGATATTCTGTAAGGCTGTTCCTCCTTGTCTTGACAATGTTTGGCAGTCACTTTCTTTTGTGTCCTGCCTGTCTAATTAGGACAGCGTACTGTCAGCAGTCGAGGCAAGGGCATTACTTTTGCCACAAGAAAAGCAAACTCCATGTGGAATTTCTTCAGTGCCCATTACCTTCTCTGAAGTTGATTATTGCTGCCAGGAGCAGATACATGTCTCATTGTCATAAAAAAGACCCTATGTTATTAAAACATCTTAAATGCCATATTCTGTAGATCTCAAGTGTCTAAAGATGACCTATATATCTAAAATATATCTTTGTTTGACCTTGAAAACATACCTAATGTGACTGCAAGTTCAATTATTATAAACGACTAATTACTAGCCCTGTATTCCTTTATTATCCTAAATAGTTGGTAATAATAACTATCAAAGACTAGAAATTTGCATTACATTGTATTCAAAAGAGCTATATAGGTACAATACCTTGAACAAGATTAAAAATGTATGTACAGTAAATTTTAACAAAATTAATCTCAAATTTATATCAATATATAAAATTTGTATACAATATATAAAAGTCCAATCCAATGTAAAACATTTAAAACTAGTAGTTAATTTTTAAAAGTAGATTCAATAACCTATCTTTTTCTTATCACATCTATAAATATCTATAGCCTCCTTTTTTCTTTCAGAGTAGCTTAAATGTCTACCTTTTTATCCTAGCATATCTATATCCCCTTTCTTCTTTTCAAAACAAGAACTTTGAATCTAATTTCCTTTGTTTAGCTTT
>JAQHUG010000072.1:3775113-3818165 GCA_028555095.1 Dicrostonyx torquatus | reverse complement strand
CCTCCCAATCGAGCAGAGCACCTGGGGGCTTGAGGTTGGTCTTACCAGTCCAGTTGGGCGGGTGGATCTGAAGCTGTGGCACTCACCAAGGACCTGCCGCCATGAAATGTGAGGGCCTTCCTTTTCACATAAAGAGGCAGCTCCCATCCACACAGGTGGCTAGTTGCCACAAGGCAAGAAGCAGAGAGTTTTAGAAGGGAGAGGGTGTGACTGAACAGTGCTTTGGGAAACATGGGCTGTCATCTTACACATTCACCGTGTCTGTATTTCTGTGAGTGCTCGATATTTCCTTTTGGGGCCTGCATTTTCCTTTTCTTTATTTTAAGATTAAATTTTTTAAATTTTCTGTGTGTTGGGGGTTCTGTGTGGTGCCAGTGGAGCTCCAGAGAGGGCGCCAGATCCCCCGGAGCTGGAGTTACAGCTGTAGATGTGACCTACCTCATGTCCCAGTACTAAGACTCATACTCTGATCCTCTCCAAGAGCAGCAAGTGCTCTTAACTTCTGAGCCTTCTCTCCAGACCCCAATTTTTCCTCACTAGAATGTTGCTAAGCAGTTTTCTATTAAGAAAAGTATTTGTTAACCAGGACAGTGTTGGCACATGCCTTTAGTCCCAGCACTGACTATCCTGGAACTTACTCTGCAGACCTCAAACTCAGAAGTCCACCTGCACCTGCCTCTGCCTCTGCCTCCATAGTGCTGGGATTGAAGACTTGTGCCACCATGCCTGCTGAGTCTCTATTTTCTGATTATCTGCTGGAGTCGGTCTGTATGGATTTCTTTAGGGTTTGTAACCTTGGTTCTCTTGGCATCAGAAATATGTCAAACCCATGGTAAGGTACTCTTTACACCCAGGACAGTTCAGACAGTATTGAAGGAGTCTCTTTGGAAGTTTTCAGGAACCACAGCGGAAAGCCAAGTGGCATTTGTAAGGCACTTAGTTTTAGCCTTTGTGGTGAGTGTGTGTGTGCTCACGCATTTGCCTTGAAAGAGTGCTCATTTCTGATTTTTGAAAATTCAATTGATTACCTTTTTAATCTTCATGGAAAATCATCTCTTTCATGTCTATTTCTCTTTTATTGTTTTGTTTTAGGTAAAGTCACCAACAATATTCTCTTGAAATTTTAAAGGCCCGTGTCTTCATGCATTTTTTGCCCAGTGCTCTATGAGGCTTGCTAAAGATGTTCCCTTTAGCCATTTCCTATAAAGTTCCAAAGTTCTGTTTGGTTGGGTCCTTTTGCTCTTCCCTTTCATGGTGTTTCTCGCTTGGCTGACCTGTGTCAGGGTTTTCTCAGCCATCCTCTTGGGTCCCAGAACAACAGCTAGGCTGACACATTTTTCGCCTTTCCTGTCGAGTTGTATTCGTTTTCTATCATGTCTACTTAGTGCTTATTGTTTTCAGTGGAACAGTTCACTCCCTCTTCAAAACTGCCACACTAGAGTGAGCCATAGACTCTAGGAGGAGGCTCCCTCCTGAAAATGAGGGAAACAGGAATGGATGATAACATTTGAGTAGGAGCTCCAAGAATATCTGCTCTACTCTGAACTTTTTGCAGAATTTTCCCATGTGGATGTACCATTTGAATCAGGTCTCGTATCCTGGGTATATTAAGGTTCTTTAGAGTCACAGGACTTATGGAATAAGTCTCTCTCCTTTCTCTCCATACATATAAACTCCCAAACACACACACACACACACACACACACACACGCAGAGAGAGAGAGAGAGAGTTTATTGGAATGACCTACAGACTGCAGTTCAACAAAGGCTATCTGTGAATGGAAAGTCCAAGAATCTAGTAGTTGCTTAATCCCATGAGACTGGGTGTCTCCGCTGGTCTTCTGTCTATGCTGGAGTCCTGAACAGGCAGGCTCCAGTGCCAGCGAAGGGATGGATGTGCCAACGAGGCAAAGGCAAGCAGGCGAAGAACAGAACCCTTCCTTCTTCCTCTGGCCTTACACAGGCTTTCAACAGAAGGTGGGAACCAGGTTAAAGGTGTGTCTTCCCGCCTCAAGGTCTGGATTAAAGGTGTGTCATCCCTCCTCACATGCTGAATCAAAATCCTGTGTCTTCCAGCTTCAACATCCAGATCAAAGGCAAGCTGTCTTCCTGCCTCAAAATTGGGATCACAAGTGTGCCCCCATTTCTGAATTGTAGTTCATCGCAGATACAGTCAAGTTGACAACCAAGAATAGCCATCACAATGAGTACAAAGGAATTCTGCCTTGTCTTAAAAAATCACGTTGTACGTCTAGACATTTTCTTTCAAACATTGCCAGCTTTTCCTATGGACTCGGCTCTCAGTCCATAGGAAATGGAGGATGTTAAGTCCATAGTCATCTGGAGGATGTTAAGCATTCCCCAGAGGCTTCATGGGACTACTGGCAGGTAGTAGAACCCATAGGAGACAGAACTAGGGTGGAGGAAGATTACTGGCATTGGGAAATGACCTTGGAATCTGGGTCCTTCCCTCCCTGCCCTCTGTTCTGCTCCCTCCTCATTCCCACCTCCTCAAATACATCAGTTTTGTTCTACATGGACACCTTACCCCGGTGCCTTCCCCCAGGTCCAAAATCAATGGGGTCCAAAGACCACAGTCTGAGACCTCTGCAATCACAAACCAAATTCAGCCTTTCTGTTTGCTTGTTTGTTTTTATGGCACTGAGTACCAACCCCACGCTGCAAACACACAAAGTAAGGCCTATACCAGCTGAGGGACATGTCCAGCCTAGTCCTCTCTTGACATGTATCTAGGATACTTTTGTCACAGCACGGAGCAAATATGATATCTATATAGCACTTTCTATTTTCATTTTAGCGAGAAGTGCTTTAGAGTTTTTAAATTTCAGGTAAGTTTTTAATTTTTGTGTCCCACCCTTTAAATATGAATTCTGATGCATCTATGAGCAGTGACTATGACCCATGATTATGGCCTGTCTAATTTGTGCTCAACTGGGAACTTCAGAATTGATTTAGATTTTCTCTGTGTTTAAAGAAAGAAAAAGGCAATTTTAAATTTTTTGTGTTTAAAATTATAAACCTATGTCTGTATACTTTTGTGTTTAAATAATATTCTGTGGTGAGTAATTGTGAGCAACAGATTAAGCATATTAATTGTGCTTTTCCCATCTTACATATTTATTTTAGTGGACAATAAACTCTGAATATTTTTCTTTGTGCCGTGTCATCTTTGTTTACATAGCTCAGGTGACATGTTGACAACGCGTAGATTCCTGTTGGAGTTTCCTAGACAACTGCACCTCTTCACAGTGAAATATGCTTCTTGTTTGCTTTTTCCTCTTAGATTCTGTTCGGTCTGACATTAATGCTACACTCGAGGGTTTTGTTAGCATCTGGTCTTCCATCTTCCCAAGCCTGCTTTGCTGTGATTGTATCTCCTGTAAGCAGCATGCAGCAGCTCCCCCCTATTGGGGCTTTCCCTAGGTATCATTATTTATTGGGTGAATATGTTCCACTTACTACAATTACTGCTGTGTTTAATTTCTAAGAGTAGAAATTAAATCTAATCAATTGCTGTTATAATTCTGTTTGGGAAATGTTCCATTCTCTTTAAGGTTTTCTTCTGTTTGCTCTGTCCAGTCTCTTCCTTTGATAGACGCTACACTTTGGGGATCTGTTCGTCGAAACTTTTCTTCCCCTTTCCATCTGCCTACCTTTGTGCCCTTTGAACTATCAGTTCAGAGAATTTTAGAGCTATGTTCTCCAGCTTGCTGTGTCTAACATCTGTCTGTTCCATTAGCACACCTATTGAATGATCATGACTTTAATTTCTTAAGCCTCCCCCAAGGCCATGCCTTCCACCTGTTTTTGACTGAGGAGTGTGTGGTCTCCTGTTCCCTCTGAGAACAATCTTCATTGTGCCGCTTTCCTTCTGTGCTGCCCTTGTGTGCCTCGCTCTCTGGTGTCATCTGCTCTAGTTTGTTGTGAGTTAGGTTAGGCTTTCCTGACAGACGGTGAGTTGGATTTTCTATTCGTGTTTGCATTTGAGACTTTCTCTTGCCTGTTTGGGAAAGCCGTATTTTAACATAGCTTGAACCAGCGATGCAGGGTAGAGACAGGATGTGTGGCCAAGATGCTGCTGAGCTTACCAATCACTGGTGTGCTGAGGGCATCCAACTGTGAGCTGCCTTTGGGAGCTAGAGTACCATTCACAGTGGGGAAGCAGTGACACCCATTTATCTCATGACACTCAGTCTCCATTCTGCTGCTCCTTGCCTCCCCTGACAAAAGACTTCTCTTTCTTCTCTCAGTATTTGGACTGCTTTTTAGGCTATTTTATTGCTTTTCATTTCATTTTTAATTTCATTTTTAAAATTTCAAAAGTTCAGAATAGTTTATAAGGTCCAGATTTAATCCCAAAGTCATTGAATTAAGAATTGACCGGTTGCCGCGTGGTAGTACCGCATGCCTTTAATCCTAGCACTTGGGAGTCAGAAGCAGATCTCTGTGAGTTCGAGGCCAGCCTGGTTTACAAGGCGAGTTCCAAAACAGGCTCCAAAACAATACAGAAAAACCCTGTCTCTAAAAAAACAAAAGAAAAAAAAAGAAAGAGGAGGAAGAAAAAGGAAGGATTGACTGGGACTTTGTGTGCGTGTGTGTGTGTTTATGTGTGTGTGTGTGTGTGTGTGTGTGATTTCTAAGTTCCAGAGAGCCTCAATTTTCATATTCCTATTTTTGCATATATTAAAATTTTACACTTTGAATTTGCTTGAGACTGTCCCTTTAAAAAAGCAAGAAAACATTTTCCAATTTAAAGTGAGATGTTTCTTGGAATCATCCCGCTCATCTCATTGCATTCCACAGGGTTTATAATTAATAGTCAAAGCAGCACCTGCTCTAAATCTTAATTGCTTTCTTCCCCACAAAAACTGCTACTGGAGGCGCTGGTGAATCGATTTGTACGATACAACACGGCTTTGGAATTCATAAGGCAGAAAATTGAGCCCAGCGTTGGAATTTTTCCCAAGGAAATATGTAACTGTAATTGTCTCGGGTACTCGGTGCAGTCAGTACCTGCTAATGAATGGGTGAAGATGGTAGCTACTATTACCTAGTGCTGTTATTTGCCATCCAGTCCTGTACATGTCTGTTAATGGTACATAGGGTACCGTAACTTATCTGATGACAGTAGACACATTCTAGAGTTCAGGAACCCAACACACACACGCTCACTGCCTACAAAGTACTGCGTGTTCTAACCCCAGAAATTCCATGCGCTGACAGCCCTAATCCTTTGTGTGGTACTGTAAAGAGACCGGACCCTTTAAGGTGATTGCACCATGGATAGGATCCACATTTTTATAGGAGGCTGGAGAGCTACCTAGGTGTCTGCCTCCAGGTGAGAAAATGAGACGGTGACGGTGTGTAGCCCAGAATGGAGCCCTCACCAGAAAGGGCCCAAGCTTCCAGGAGCCTCCAGAAACGACAGGAAGAAATTTCTCTTTCTTCAGTCCATGGGACTTCACTAAATGAGCTCAAGGTGAAACACAGCCCGAATTGTCCTCAAATTCATTTTCCTTGTCCCTTTCTTTTAGAGAGCCCTTCTCTATGGAGCGGTGTGAGGCTTTGAGTCCACATGTGCCAGCCAGCTGCTGAGCCTTCGGAATACCGACTCCTCTTCTCTGGATGTCAACTTTCTTAGCCACAAAAGCTGGTGCAGATTCAGCCCCAAACAGTACACAACCTGCCCCTACAAGTGGAGCGGGCAGCAGACTGGAGATGCTGTGTATAAAAGATTTGTTTTAAAAATGCCAATTTTACAAATTACACTATATTTTTAAATAATTTTTGTTTCTTTTTTTTTAAACAAATTGTGTGTACTGTTTTCAGGAGGAAAAGAAACGTGAGTAAGACAGGGTGTAGGGAGGGAAAGTTGGTTTTCAGTGCTGCTGAGGCACAGCCTTCAGTACTTAATCAATTGCACTTTAAATGTCCCCAGGGAGGGAAGAAACTTAAGATATTTTTAATGGGCTCTTGATTTGTTAGCTCAATTTTTAGTGTAATGAATTTAGTGTAAAATGGGACTCCAGGCTCTTTCCTGTAACACACTCATTCATTCCCTGAGGTGGCCTTTCTCCAGTGCGGGTTTAGTTCTATTTCTTGCATATGTTGCATTTTGTGCCAGGACTCCGCATTGCAATGAGTAGTGCCAGTGGTCTGGTACAATTTCACACCTGCTGGGCACAAGGTCCACTGTTCTGTGACTGGATTAGCACTTGCGTGTTTGCTAATCCTAGACTGCAGAAACAGGAATCGGGGGACAGCCTGAGGTTCCAGACAAATGTCTAGCCCGTCTTTATGGCCATTTCAAACTTGTTCTCCAGAGGAGAGGCTTTCACACATGATTTCCTTCCAGAGGGCGAGCTTACTCCCCTTTCTCTGGCTTCTTAGGTGGAGGAGGTGGAGAAGCTCGAATAGGGAGCAGGTCACTCCCCCAAAGCTTAAAAAAAATATGAGGGTCACTTGGACCATGTACTTCATTAAATGCTCAGACGAAGTAATTAGATTCAAAGACGACCAGGGAAGGCTGGAGAGTCCGAGAGCTCCGGGGTCTTCCTGGGCCTTCCTGTTGGCCTGACTCGCTCTCTGAACAAGCAGGCCTGTGATTAGATGCCCTGAAGGAAGCCGAGCTCATTAATTCAGTGACAGCCTTCCGACTCCCAGCTCAGTTCCTCGTGTTAATGAAACATGCACACTGGCTGACAGTAGTGTAGAAATTAGCTGTCATATTTACGGTTTTCCACAGCCTTTCCCTTTGAGAGATCTAACAAAGTGACAGGGATTTCCCAGTAGTCTGCTACTTTATTTCCCTGGGTTTATTTGAGATGTCAGGAGAGGCAAGATGTGAGGGTTTTTTTTTAAAAAAGAAAAATGTGTATTTTTGCAAGAGAACAGTTATTTGAAGCTCCAAAATGTCTCCTTTTGAATAAAAAGGAAGTCATGTACTGCATGTCTCCTTATTCACAAGCAGGTCATGGCAAAGCATATGGATTGGGCTAGATGTGGTGCCAAACACCTGTAGTCCCAGAACTTGAGATATGGAAACAGATTTTAATTTAGAAGGCCAGCCTAGTGTCCAAACTGCAAAATGTATGCAAGTCAGAGCTACATACCAAGGCCATGCCTCAAATAAGCACACAAACACAACCAAGCAAATAGAAAACAATATATGATGCTCAAACACAAATCACTCTCCAAAATTATTAAATATATTCACTGTATCATTTGGGCATGCATACCATAAATGCAGGTGCATTTTAAGTAACCGTTTATATTTTATATAGCTATGTTATATAAGAATATGTGGTTGGTTAGGGGGTTACTTGATTGGTTTCAATTTACAAAACATACTGAGATGAATAATTTATTATTCCTGTAGTAATATAATGTATATTTATAGCATCATTAAAAGGTTTATTTATTTAATTTTTAGGATGTGTGTGTGTGTGTGTACATGCATCCAGTTGCCCACAGAAGCCAGATGAAGATGTCACATCCTAGAAGAGTCTATCAGGCCCTGCAGCTGGAACCGTTGTAAGCTCCCCCCATCCCCTAACATAGACTCTGGTCCCTTCCAAGGGCAATAAGTGCTCGTGGGTGCTCAGCCATCTCTCCAGCCCCAATTTCTAACCTCTTAAAAAGCTAGCTTCGGCTTTGTATTAATGTGCTGTGGGAAGCAGCCATACAGTCCTAGAAACGCTGATCATTTGAATTTCCCTAGTGTGAGACTGAAAGGGATTATTACTTAGCCAGGTCCTCTAGGCATTGCACTTCCTAGACCCTAATCTTAGGTCTTGAGGGACATTCATGCTGGTTTCAGGACAGTACACTTTAGAAAAAGGGTAACAATAAGTGCTGTACTTGCTGATAATAACCTTCGGGGCCACAACCAGCTGTGGCACAGGGGTGAGAAAATATTCACTTATTTGGAAGTGGTGAGGGAATTTAATTTTCATGTGGTGTCCATGGGTAGCCATGCCTTTAGTCACACAAGGGAAAATTCTGACCAATAGTATAAGGACTATACATAAACCAATGTATTTAATATTTCTAAATAGTTTTAATTTTTTATTGACACATAATAATTGTACACATTCACAGAATGCAGCATGATACCTAAACGTATGTCTACAATGATCATACCAGAGTAATCAACATCTCTATTCCCCCTGTTATCACTTCTTTGGGCTGGCGACATTCAAAATCCCCGTTTTTGAAATGTACAATAAATTATTATCAAACATTTACCCCCCTCTGCTATAGAAGACTAGAATTTCCACAGTAAGATTGACTTCTGATGACAAGTAATGGTTCTCTCTCCTTCACTCCACCCTCTCTAATACTGCATAATCTTTGATAGCCAACCACGGTTATAGTCTCAAATCATAGTTATAGGTTCTCTATCTAGAACACGTGGTAGGTATGTCATTGCAAATAACATATTATTCTCCATTCTGACCTGTGTTGTCACAAATACCTAGACTTCTTCCTTTCATGACAAAAAATTTTCATGACAACAAAAATTTTTTTACATATATGTATATATATATGAAATCCATTAATATACTATCATATATAGCATATAACAGACACTCGCACACACAGTGTTTATCCATTTGTGCTGGCTAATATTGTGTCAACTTGATGCAAGCTAGAGTCTATTGCAGGATACTTGATCACATTGTGAACCCTGAGATTGTGTTATTTAAATAAAATCAACCATAGGTCAAGAAGCAGAGCAAGCAACCAGTTGATTGGAAGTAACAATAGTGAGTGAGTAGAGCTGGGCAGTGGTGGCGCACGCCTTTAATTCCAGCACTCGGGAGGCAGAGGCAGGCGGATCTCTGTGAGTTTGAGGCAAGCTTGGTCTACAAGAGCTAGTTCCAGGACAGGTACCAAAAACAACAGAGAAACCCTGTCTTGAAAATAAAAAAAAAGAAAGAAAGAAAGAAAAGAGAGTAAGGAGAAGTCAGGAGGTCAGAGAGAAAGAGGCACAGAAAATAGAAAGGAAGGATATCTGGTTGAAGGAGTTTTGTTTTAGATGGTGTTTGGAGAGAGCCCTCTTTTGGGGAAAAAGGTGAAAAAGGAAGGTCAGCTGGCTGCTTTCTCTGTTTCTCTGAGCTAATAGGTTTTTACCCCAGTATCTGGTTACGGAATCTTTACTGATAAAATAGAGAAATAGAGACTTAGTTAAAACAACATTTGCCTCCATCTGCGGAGGTGGCTGAGGCTGTGGTGGTGGGACATGCCGGCTGCCCTGGGTGGTGGTGGTAGTGGCTGCAGAGGCAGAGACGCAGTCAGCAGCTGAGACAGCAGTAGCTTCAGATGCAGCTGCTGTGTCACAGGTAAAACAACAGGAGTCATTTGGAAAGAGGGACCCACTAGCGAGGAAATCCAGTGGAGGATTGCCTTGTGGGAAAGCTTGTGGGCATTTCCTTGATCAATAATTTATAAGGGAGGACCATCTTACATTGGGTGGCACCACCCGAGCAGGTAGTCCTGAGTTGTATAAGAAAGCAGGCTGAGGAAGCCATGACGCATAGGCCAGATAGCAGCCATCCTTAATGACTACTCCTTCAGTTCTTGCCTCGTTTCTACCTTGAGTTCCTGCTCCAACCTCCTTCTATTATGAATTGTGCTGTGAGACTCTAACATAAAATAAGTTCCTTCTTCACCAAGTTGCTTTCAGTTGTGTTATTACACAACTGAAATTTATTACAGCAGTACAAACCTAAGACAGAAATTGGTACCAGGAGTGGGGTGCTACCGATAGACCAGACCATGTTGTCTGAGGGACAATTGTGGATGTGTTTTCAGAACTCTGGCTTGGAAAAGCCACTGGACTTTCAAAGCTTAGAGGTCTGCTCTGTGGAAAATTAGAAGATATGAATCCTGACAGCAATCAAGGGCCTGGAGGCCTGGCTCGTGAAATTTTAGAGGGATGCAAAGAGTCTAGCAGAGCTATTTGTGTGATATTTTGCTCTATAGTACTAGTCAATTGAAACATTGGCTATGATTAACCAGAGACCAGAACTACTGAAGCGAAACCTTTGCTATACTGGGACAATCAATGCTAGTCAGCTGTGACTGAATTATCAGCTGCCATTAGGAGGGGATGACCATCACTGAAGTGAAGTTTTCTCGGAAGTATTCCCTCAGGATCAGAACACAGAGGCTATGGTCCAGAGAGGACCATGGCTGTAAATGATACTGCACAGTCTTGTCTTTGATAGCCACAATTGTACTTGGTAATGTGTCAGAGTCTTCTGGGTAGAGTTCTGAAGGTATAAAGGTCATGAAGAGCACCTGATGTTTGCCCCTGTGAGAGACAAGGAGACGCCATTGGTGAAGGGGCAGCCTCAGTTACAGTAGAAAGCTCAGGACTGAAGGGGTCATGGAGAGAAGTTGAGGCTTGGCACCATGTAGCAGGGCCAGAGTCCCTAAAGAAAGACCAGGGGAGGCTGTTGGTGAAGGTACAGCCCAGTTGCAGTGCAGACCAGGGGAGGCTGTTGGTGAAGGTACGGCCCAGTTGCAGTGCAGATTGCTTTTTGGAGATGCCAGCGGCATGGGATTATCATCAAGAGCAGCAGAAGCCGTAGAGCAGATCCCGTCTGACCCTAGGAAAGAAGCTATGTGTGCTTCAGGTGGCAGAGCTCAAGAGATGCCAGTGCCAAGGTCCTTTGGAGCCCAAAAAATTGTGAGTTGGTTCCATGTGTCAAAGATTGAACTCTTCATACAATTGAAGATTTGTTTTGCTTTGATTTGGTTGTGACTGTACCCTGGTTTCCCCCCTTGGAGTAACAAAGGATAGCATTGCTGGTTTTTTTTTTTGTTTGTTTTTGTTTTTTGGTTTTTCGAGACAGGGTTTCTCTGTGGCTTTGGAGCCTGCGCTGGAACTAGCTCTTGTAGACCAGGCTGGTCTCGAACTCACAAAGATCCGCCTGCCTCTGCCTCCCGAGTGCTGGGATTAAAGGCATGCACCACCACCGCCTGGCTATTTTTTCTTTTTAAACAAACAAACAAACAAAAAAAAAGACCCATGATGTGGGAGTGTACAGCTGAGAGACTTTGAAACTGTAGAGAGACAAACTTTGGATATTTTAGAGACACTTTGAAAGAGACTTTGGATGTTTTAAAGAGATGGAGCTTTTCAAGTGTTTGGAATTTTTTAAGGCTGTGGAACTATTAAAGATTAGAATGTTATGTATTGTGATACTAATATTAACATACCATCTTGGAGTCAGACAAGAAAAGAAATGTTGGCGGCTCCATTAGTATTACTATTACTATTGCTGTAATGCAACACCGTGACCAAAGCAAGCTGGGGAGGAAGGAGTTTACTTGGATTACAACTTCACATCACTATTCACTACGAAGGAAGTCAGGACAGGCACTCAAACAGGGCAAGAGTCTAGAGGCAGGAGCTGATGTAGAGGCCACAGGGAAGTGTTCTTACTAGTTTGCTCTCAATATTCTTATCTTCCAAGCTCCCGCAGAACACTCCACGGGTCTCTCAATACTCAGTGGCTTTTCTAGCCCAATCTTCCAAAGTCCTTTCCACAAACCTCCCAACAACATTGTGGTCAAGTCTGTCACAGCAATACCCCACTTTAATAGTTTGGGGATCAGTGTGTTAAAGAAGGGGGTCTCAGTCAGAGTGATGTTATCCCCCAGAAGACACTTGGCCTAGAGACAGTGCTGGTTGTCAGAGCAAAGGCAGGAGCATGGAGCATGAGAGGCTCCTTTGTACTCTGAGAAAGCACAGTGTAGTTTCCTCAACAAAATCCCAGAATGCGCTACAGTGTCACGGTCAAGCACCCTGTGTTAGATGACAGCATGACTTTAAAGTGTGAGGCTGGAGGGAATCCTGGAGAGATGGCCTGAGTAGAAGTCGGTGTGTTTCTGGAAGCTGGTCTCTTGACTGTGGAAGCATAAAACACACCTACTCCTAGGTGCCTTTGCCAAAATCCATGAAGAGAAACAGCAGCGTCTTGCTGACGTGAGTGAAGGTGAGTCAGCAGCCAGTTGCTCAGTGGAAGCCTCTTCCTGTTCTCCCACCCTCTGCGCATATTTCTTTCCCCTCTTCCAGGGCAGCCTCATCTAGTCTTCTTCGTCTGCATGTTCGCATCCCGAGTCATGATGTAGCCATCCTCTTCAGCCAGCTTTACCGTAGTCAACGTCATCCTCTTAAATACTGTCTACTGTGTACCACCAGGGACCACCATCTGCAGGATACAGAACTCAGGTCTGTTTCCTAGTGACGATAGCTGACTGCTTCTTTAGATGAAGGAATTTTGATGACAGGGTCTGATAACTTCTTGCCCATTTTTTTCTCCTGCCATTCACAGAGAAGTGTATATTTCAAGAAGCTTCCTCTTCTTTCCTGTGTACCATTAGAAAAAACATATAGCCCATCCCCTTTGAAGTCTTTTCATTAAAAGGGGGAGGCAGAAGGAATAAGTGGGGGTGGGGGGGAGGATGAGAAAAGGAACATTCCTCAAAGGCAGTTTCTAGACAGATGACTTGATTTGGGCTCTGATAAGCCCTCTGCTTTTTGACAGTCTGAATTAATTCAGCAGATCAGAAACAAAGATGGTTCTAAAATAGCAAGTTGTGGCCAGGACTGGGGGCAATGAAGTTGGTTTTGAACAATGTGGTCACTGTATGGGAGCATTTCAGATGATGACCAGAACATATATACAAAAGTCTTTGTTCTGTGAGGCCTGTTCTAATGTTAGAAACAGATACACACTTCGTTCTTGTCAGCATGGATTTTGCCTCCTGTGGAAACACTCACTGCTTCCTAGGGAGTGGGCAGAGGACGGCACTTCAAGCAGCCACCCATACTCTGAGGCAGAAGTGGCCATGATAGAGTATATGCCTGGTGCAATAAAGATTCCCTTCCCCCTCTCTTTCTGTAGCAAACACTGTTTAATAACTCAGTTTATTAACTGAGTTTAATAACACTGTTTAGTAACTGAGGCCTGTTTACTTGAGCCCAAGCGAGATCTCCAAAACCTCATATTACCATCTGTTTCTGATCTCACTGTGAACTACAAGGAATTATGGTCAGAGGGGTTTTGTGCTCATTTGTTTTGTAATAGTGATTGAAGTAGGGTCACAGGTTGGCTTCAAACTCATCGCGCAGCAGAGGATGAGCTTTGAATGCTGAATCCCCTGCTTCTATCTCCCAAGTGCTAAGATCACAGAGATGTTACCACCCTGCCTGGCTAAAGGATTTTAGAGTCCCCTTTCCACTCATGCCACCGCCTTTACAAATGCAACCAAGCAACCACATGACTTACTGCACCAGTTCTCATAAATCCTGATCAATGGCTGTACTCAGTGTGAGGAGCTTCTAGTAGATCATCTACAAAGATAACTATCTACAGTAGCCCACCATATCTACACTTCCATTCACCCGGAAGTGCAAATGCCCTATCAAGGGGAACAAGCTGGGCCAAGTTCAAAGAAAAGAAAGAGGGCGACCATGACTGGAGTTGTCCACATTACAAAGGGAGTGGCTCACGATGAAAGTGGGGGGAGGGAGATGTCAAGGACAAGCCAGGCAGGCCTTGAGATCAGGGGGAAATGGCAGACTTCCCCATGAAGTGTGGTGTAAGCAGCTGGAGAGTAAGGTGATCTGGCTTCCGATGTAGAAAGAGCTGGAGCTTCAGGAGAACATAGTGCAGGCAGCTCTTACAGACTCCTATGGACTCCGTGGAAGGCTGTGATTGTAGCTTAGGCTACTGCAGTGAGGGAGTGAGACAACTTCCCGAGTGTTTGCTGCATGTGTAGCTCACAGTTTTCCCCGTGGCCTGGGAAGAGGCAGGGGAGCGACAGAAGGTTTCCATTTGGAGCTTGAAGCACAAGGTAGATGGAGATCCGTTTTCAGAAATGGTGACACCAGACCTTTTTTGGCATTTGAGTGGGTAGGAAGAGTAGGAGTGGAAGTCATCTGCCTGTCCTACATGGTTAATACTAAGCAGCTAAACATAGTTAGCCCTGGCACACAGTGGGTAGCAGCTTCTCTCGTTGACATTATATTTAGATGTGTAAAGAAAATTAGTCATCTTTATGACAGAATCTTTTGAGCATAACCAAGGCTAAACCTTCTTCTTAAATAACTAGAAAGTAACATTTGATAAGTTTGGGTTCTTTCTTTTTTTCTTGCTATTTTGGGTGCAAAGAGACACTCCATGAATACATTTGCACTGTAGCAAAGTTGGTCACGGAGGAGGGCAAGAGGACTCTTTTCCTCTAGGTCACGTGAGAGTCGTTTGTGACACCAATGGCTGCCCAGGTATCTCCATCACTAGAGGATGAACTCCATGGAAGAGCAACCTTCCTGCAAAGTGGAAAGAGAGACTGGTAAGCTACAAACCACAGAGTCATGGGAGGAAGCCAGAGCGGAGGTCCTGGGGGTTTCCTTCAGAAACATATCCCAGACTCTGGGCTGAAAAGGTCAGTCACCCCAAAAAATGCAAACGAATTCAGGAAAAATGAATGAATGAATGAATGAGTAAATAACCCACTTTACTTGGAAAGCCTGCTCTCTCCAGCCAAAAGATAGGAGAGGGGAAGGCTTGCAAGGCAAGAAACCTATAGAACATCGCCACACTCCTCCAGACAAACTGCAGAAAGACACGCCCCACCCCACCCATAGGAAGGACTAAGTCCTTGTATCTCCCCCAACTGCATGTAGGAACTATGCTCTCCAATGAGATGGTGTCGACAGTGGGGGCCCCGGGAAGTGATTAGAACATATGAGACTGTGAAGACAGCACCTTCATAAGTGAGACCAGAACCTTTCCAGGAGGCCCAAGGGAACTTGTCTATCTCTCCACTAATATATGAGGACAAAAGAGAAGTTAATTATCTATAACCAGAGGAGAGCTGTGCCAGAGACCATCCGTGTTGGTGCTCAGAATTTGGACTTCCAGTGTTCAGGACCCGAATGAACACATTTCTGTCGACAAGTCTGCAGTGATTTGTTCCAGCAGCCAGAACCATGATGCATACCACATCCAAGTAGGGAACTGGAGACTTTACACACAGCCACAGGGGATTCCAACCCCTTTAGGAAACCAAATAGGAAGCTAATATTTCGTTTCCCTTATTATATTGGTAGAAGGCAAGTGAGAAATCTTGCATTTTCCCTCACCAGTAATAAGGTGACGACTATCACTACTGTCTGGAGTAGTATGAACAGAAGCCCAGAGGAGACTCAGATGGTCAAGTCTTTCTGGTCTTTAGACACTCACAGGCAGGGACAAGCATACCCAGGGATGGAACCTCATTTCTATCTAATAGGATTCCCCAATCTGGGGTGTCTATGGAAGACAGTTGGGCGGAGAATCTTTTCCCACCTGGTTGTAAGCGGTTAGAATAGTGTCAGAGGGAAAAACACAGTAATAGCTAAAAATGGATGCCTGAATAAGACCCGCAGTCTCGAAATGTAACCCGGAAAAGTCCAGATTTTAATTAAAAAGGTGTCACGCCACCATCCAGGAAGATCTTTCTAAGAATGAAATAAATGTGACCAGTCGGTGACAACCTCGAGATGACAGTGTGTTGGCCTCATGGGACCACCACTTTATAGCGACTCTCACTAAAGTGCTTCATAGAGTAACTAAAAGCACACAGAAAAGGAGAAAGGCTCAGTGAAGGAACAGAAGATGTAAAAACAAGATAGAAATTCTAGAGCTGAAGAACGAGACAGTTGAAATGAAAATCTCCCTGACTGGATTTACCAGCAGAGAGAGGAGGAGGGAGAAAGCGGTGAACTGGAAATTATTATAATATAAAAGTCACTCTCCGCTCTGAAAGGGGTGGGGGATAAGCTAAAATTAAACTAACACCCAGGAACATGTCTCCTTCAACATGACGCACATCTAATCCGTGTTTCAAAAAGACAGAGAAGGGGGTGGTGTCGGGAAACGGACTTAGAAAGCTTTCCAAACTGGACAAGAGATGTAACCTGTTACCCTAAGAAGCTAAAAGATGCTCGGAGCAAAAGAAAAGCAGTTTAAGATGCATTCTGCTCGAGCGTTCGGAAACAGCTGAAGCAGCAAAAGGCAAAGGAAGCCTTCACTGTACCAGGAGCACTGCGGTTAGGAGTGCTCCTCTCAGAAAACCCGAGATCAAGACAGCAGCTGTGCCAGGTGCGCCTGTTTGTTTCTAAGTTTTTAAAGAAAATGCTGTCAGCATAAGACAGTATGTTAAGCAAATATACATTGGAGCAGTGGTCTCAACCTGTGGAGCTCAACACCTTTGGGGGTCGAGTACCTTCTCACAGGGATCAAATTTCAGATATCCCGCATATCATATACTTACCTTACAGGTCACAAAATTAAGTAGCAAAATTAAATAATGAAATACAACAAAATAATTTTATCATTGGGGACCACCACAACATGAGGAATTGTATTAAAGGGTCATCGCAACATTAGCAGTGTTGAGGACTGCGGCCTTGGAGGGATGAGAAAGAAATGGTAGTATTTTCAGGTAAAGCACAGTCAACACAACTGGTCACCAGAGAATTAAAAGAATAATTGCAAGAAGTCTCTAAACAGAAGACTCACTGAAATAAAGACTCCTGGAGCTTAAAGTCAGAGACAAAATGGCAAGAAAAATCAAGAGTTGAATGTAAGAGATTTTCCTCTCCATTGTGGTGTCATAAATCATGTTCGATAGTCGGGACTTAGATCTTAAGAGTGGTTCTAAACAGGCACAGAGGAAATATTTCGGACAATACCCAAGAGAAGAGAAAGCAGGGAGCCCAGGTTTCTGTTCCTCACTGGCACTGGCGAAGTAGGGACACCAGCAAGCAGACTGCCGGTGCTTATTATATACACGGGCTTAGAGCGGAAGAGAGCTTGCCAGCAAAACAGCAGTACAGAGAGATTGCGCAATTAGGAAAACAATAATCAGAGGAAATGTCAGCCTGCGCTTATTCTCTACGCGGGTTTCCAGTGTGACAGAGCTCCCACTAAAACAGCAGTACGGAGAGATGCGTGCAATTAGGGAAAATAACCATCAGGGAAATGTCATGGGAGAATAACAGGTTTCACCTAGAGCAATCAAAGTGGACTCCTAAATGATGATCAAACAATGGAATATTTCCGCTAGAGGAGCCTTGACAGTAGAAATTACAGAGTATAAAAGTAGCCAAAATTTGCTGATTGCATGGCTGCATTTATACAATACTCATAAAATGAGAAAAATTATAGAAGTGGAAAAGGAATTAGAGCTTTTCAGAGATTTAAGAAGTGGCAGGGGTGGGAGCTGAGTGAGCTGGCTTCAAGGGACATTTGCAGTGACGGACGTGTCCTGTATCTTAAAATGCCAATCAATGTCCAGCCAGACATTAGACTGTTAACTTTGGAGAAAACTGGCACATGAGATCCCTTTGTTTAATTTTTTAAAGCCCCACATATGTATCTGCATTCATCTCAAAACAACAAAGTTGACTGAAAAACTTACTATGAGGTTGTTGCAAATACCATAACCAAAGTACCGTATGGAGCTAAGAGCCAGAAAAGACTTCAGTAGTGGTATTCTTAGTGCAAACACGATCTTCTAGATGATACCCTCTGTCTGTCTGTCTGTCTGTCTCTCTCTCTGTGTCTCTCTTGCTTTGTGTGTGTGGGCACATGTGCACTTGTGTGTTCAGATATGTGGGTACAGGAATATATGTACCACAGTAATATATGTGGAGGTCCAAGGACAACCTCTGGTGCCAGTCCTTATCTTTCACCTTGCCTAATACAGGATCTCCTCTCTTTCTGCTGCACACTCCACCCTTGCTGGTTTGCAAGCTCCTGGCGATTCTCGTTTGTCCTCAAAGAAGCACCCAGACCATAGATGTCCATACTACCATTCTGGGATTTGCTCGGGTTCTAGGGATTGCAACTCAAATCTTGACACTTGCAAAAGTGTTCTTCCCACTGAACTATGACCCCAGCCCCAGACAATATTCATTTAATCGTTTTATTTCAACCAATAGTTTCATTTGAAAATATACTAAAATTTGTGATTAGAGTTCTCTCAGTGGCACAGGAGGGCAATGACAATAGAACCATGGGTTGCTGTAAGCTGGCAGGAGTCGCCAGAGCAGCACTGGGGGACCCGTCAAGGCCAACCACCTTAAACAGCAGCTGGTGAACATAGCTTCCCACAATAACCTCTTGCCGGCCATGCCACCAAGCCAAACACCTCCATCCTGTTTCCTGTTCATGATGCTGAGGATTCATGATCTCCTCCTGGTGGACATCATGGGTCCTGTCAGCCTAATCTACCTGTTATCTCACCCAAGCCGACATTGACCTGGGGGTTGGACGAGGAGCTTATTGAGTGGGCCTGCCTGGTCCTTGATGTGAGAGCAAGCATACGGGGAGGGAGCTGGAGACATCTAGAAAGTATGGTCAGAGACAGGGCCATAGGTGTGGGTTTCCTGCAGTGTTACTCAGGAGACAACAGAGGTCTCTAGACCAGCATTGCTGAAGCACCAGATGGATGTCCTGTTTGTACATCTGGGATGTTTCTAGGGAGTGCGGTACCTCTATTAAGAAACGCAAGCCCAGTGTAAGAAAGGTTCAGTGTGGTACCAGAGTTATGATTTCCTCAGAATGTGAGACCCAGGCCAGGAGCAGAATAGGGTTCACAGCAACTGGGAACACTCCAGACCTCCATAGCACTAAAGTTTTAACCTTTTCTTAGCTACATTTTGTTTATGGCAAGGGTTATTTTTTTTCTTTATTGAGCTCTACATTTTTCTCTGCTCCCCTCCCTGCCTCTCCCCTCCTCCCCCAATGGCCCTATGCTTCCAATTTACTAAGGAGATCTTGTCTTTTTATACTTTCTATGGCAAGGGTTATTATGTTCAGTTTATTGGGACATTTTAAATCAATTGATTTAAGTAAACATGGGATGGAAAAAAGAAAAAGAAAAAAGAAGGGAAACTTACAGGACACATAATTAACCACGTCTATTTTTAAGAAGAAAACTGGTACCCAGAACTCATATTCCTATGGTCCAAGCCACCTTTTTCCATCATCTGCATTTTCTCCTTAGCATTTGATATCTAACCTCAGAGGAATAAAGAAATACTATTTGTGTGTCTCTTTTGTATGAGGAAGTCTAGATCCTAAGTTCCTGGAGGTTGGGTAAAATTTGGCTGGTTTATGCTTGCTTTAGACTGGCTAGCTGGGCATGTGTGTAGTTGATTCCTGTGCTCAGACTAAGATTGGTACTCTGGGGTATTTTTTTCTTCTTCCTTAAAAGGAAGTCTCTGGAGACTGAAGATTTGTGAACCTTTGCTGCTCTTAGAAGGAAGGGAGTGGTTCACTGGAGACACAGATCTGGGTCAAGGCTGCCGAGGCCAGGCGGGACAGCCCTGGCATGGATGCACTGCAGGTTTGTTTCTCAGTTGCTGCATCCAGGCATCATTTAATGTCATCTCTGGCATAGCCCTTGAAGCTGCGGGATGAGCCATCCTATATGGAAAGACTTCTTTTTCCGAACTATTTGGAAACTATTTGGAACATAATCCCTCCAGGCCCGACTGCTGTGGAACGGTTACATACAAGAATTATAGGCACAGTCACAGGCTGTACGCTGCATTCAAATGGAAGAATGACTTGGTCTCAGTCACTTTCCTCCTTTGACATCCAAAGACAAACAAGAACCTCTTGGGGGGTTTCACAGGGCTCTTGTAGTTGATGCTTGTACTGGGTGGCTTTATGTTTCACCTTGACACAAGCTGTAGAGTCATCAGAGGAAGGAGCCTCAGCTGAGGAAATGCCTCCCTGAGATCCAGCTGCAAGGCATTTTCTCATTTAGTCACCGTGGTGGGGGTGCTACCCCTGGGCTGCTGATTCCGGGTTCTATAAGAAAGTGGGCTAAGTAAACCATGGGAAGCAAGTCAGTAAGCAGTACCCCTCCACGGCCTCTTCATCAGCTCCTGCCTCCAGGGTCCTGCCCTGTTTGAGTTCCTGCCCTGACTTCCTTCAGTGATGAACAGCAGTGCTGAAGTTTAAGCCAAATACACCCTTTCCTCCCCAACTTGCCTTTCTGTCATGGTGTTTGGTCACAGCAATAGACACCCTAACTAAGACAATGTCATTGTTTGTTTTGGGTGTATGTGTGTGTGTGTGTTTCCCTTGAGCCCAGGCTGGTTTAGAACTCATGGAGACTTTGCTCTCTGCCTCCCATGTGCTGGGATTAAACACAAATGACACCATTGAAGCAATCTTTTGGATATTTTGACATCTATCGGTACAATTACTAATTGCCTCCTTTCTAATTCCCTCAAAGCTATTAGATCATGCAGCCTCTAAGACCTAAGAGGCCATGTTCTACAGTGGTGTGTAGAATCCCTGCAATCAAATGGAAGTCGCCATTCTCACATAAGCAAGCACGTGAACAAGTTCTTATTCTTGAAGCAGAAGTCCACGAGACTGGTGCTTACCAGGCATCAGGAAACAAAGGAGAAGAAAACTTAACATCATTCATGGTCCTTGGTGCTTGATTCTGAAAGGCTGACTGTGTCTGCTGCTGCCAGAGACCGAACCTGCTACCAGCTGCTGAGAACATAAATCGACAGAGACATGGGGCAACGCAAACCTCAGATGTAAATTGGGCTTATGACTGCCATCTGGCAGTCCTTGTTACACAATGTCACTCCGAATGCTACAGAACCGATCTTAACCCGAGGAAAGCATGAAAAGCAGGAGCAGTTGGTTGGGGTGCATGTTCGCCTGTTACAAAACCCACAGCACTCATGGTCCTGAACCTGACTGGAAGCCCCCGCCCCCACCCCGCATTGGGACCTCCTGCCCTACTGAAGCAGGTCCAGGAAGGCAAGAAAGGGTAAACAGTGGTCTAACTGCCCTGTGAGCAAGACAGTCAGAGGTCAAGTGGCCCTCCTCTAGCAGTCGAAAGAGCACTGGCTCCTTCTAATCAACTCCAACGCTTATCTGACCACAGGAAGAAGCATGTGAGGGAGAAAGTCCATTTCAGATTATAGTTCCAAGTCTCCAGCCTCAGCTCCCAAGCTCTGTCTCCACCCATTTCTCTTGAAGATCCTGGACCATGAAATGATGCAGAGGAAGATGAGGGTTGGTGAGCTGCTGCTGCCCGGACAGCGCTTCACACAAAACCACACGTGTTGCTTGGGTTCGGTTACACTGAGATGCCTGGAACCGTGCATAGTAGTTGACTTTACAGTTTGGCCTTTGATGTGGTACATAACTGTTTCTTTGAAACAATCACAGCACATTCCAAGATTTAAGAGGCACACAGCAGACAGCAAAGCAAGTCCATACTCATCCCTTCCCAGCACGGGTGATGGTAAGCTGGCAAAGATTTCACACCCCTGTAGCTTTTGCTCCTTTGCCTTTAGCACGGGACGAAACAAGAATGAAATAAGAAAATAAAATGTCGGTGCCCACATTGATCTTTATACCTTCTGTGATAAGCCAGAAGGAAGCGAAATTAAGGCGCAGAATTATTCAAAAGCAGTCTTTTCCTTTTTTTTTGAACTATAATCTGTTAATTGTACAGTACACAAATCATGAGTCTTAAGTCAGTCTTGACAAGTGTGTACACTGTAGAACTGGCTTGAGCCAGTCATTATTTTTAAGTTCTCGGATGTCTAGCAGAAGAGCTAATAGGTTAACCTAGTTTATCCATTCTTTTCAAATGAACCTGTACTTTTCTTTCTTTCTTTTTTTCTTTCTTTCTTTTTCCTTTTCTCTTCTTTTCTTTTCTTTTCTTTTTCTCCTTTTGAAAGGTCGGATTTTGGGGAAACTGCTCACCAGAGGAGGGAACAATCTGATCCTTCCTTGGCTAAAGAGTTATATTCATTGTTATTCATAAGGATATGAATCTATTTCTCTGGAAGAACTAAGATTTCTGAGGAGGACAAATTTCCTTTCATTCTTAGTATTATGGAAATCTTGATGCATGTCATCTTTTAAATGAGTCTCAAGTTTTATGGAATTGCTAATAGTTTTTATTGGACACACCCTCTGCCCCCAATCAATGTTTTAAAAATTCAAACCCCAAACATCACTAAAGACATCTGAAGATTTTTCACAAGTAATTTTATTTTTGATGTATAATATTTATTCAACATATAACTGATTTGATATTTTTGTTTCATTTTGTTATAATTATATATTACGTGCTGTTATAGTTATAACACATTATCATAATTATATGTTTAACATAATATATTAAAAACAAAGATTAGCCGACAAAAATACTTGAGCCAGAGTTTCTTGGGAACATCACTCGGCGGCTGCTCAGGGAGTAAACAGTTTGGGATTTGCTAATTTGGTGTTTGCTGTGGCTTTGCAGACAAAACTACAGCACATAGTGAGAGCTGTGTATAGAAAGCACTTAAAGTCCTTCCAGGACGGATAATCTTACAGAATCCTGTGCTAAATGGAGTTCTCTTGGTAGAAATGAGAGAGTAGGTACTACTTGAAGGAGTCTCAGCAAGGAGCAGGGTAGAAAAGTTGGAGCAGCCATGGGACAGGACAGGTAGGAAGGGACAGACGTCTCCAAGGTCTTTCCAGGAAACACTGATCCAAAACAATGAGAACCAGTAAGGGTCCTGGAAAACTCCATGACTGCCATCCCCAGATGTCTCTGGGCTCTTCCAGACAGCAATGTTCCAGTAACCACTTGTCCAAGGAGGGGCACAAATCAGTATCTGATTCTTGTTTCTTGTCCAGGAAAGTCAAGAAAACTGCTGCCGGAGAGTCATTGGGCCCGTCTGAGAACTTTCAATTAAAGTTTTCTTAGAGTCAGAACCACACAGCCCTAACTGCTAGCCACTCCCCTGTGGCAGGGCACGGGGAGACAGAAGTGCTTTGCACTAGGGCAAGTCTGTGTTCAAATCCAACTGCATAGCCATGGGCAGGTAACTGAAGCCCAGCGAGCATAGACTTCTTCACCTGTAATGCGAGAAGACACCCTGACCTTGGAGCTCCACCTCTGACCCAAGAGATCCAACGTCTGCATTTGCTAGCAGCTGCTGGTCCCACATCCTCTGTTCTGATAACGTGCTGCCTCTCTCCTGGGAGTTGCTCTGTTGCTTTCCTGCAAGATGGAAGACTTGAGCCAAACTGATTGCCATGTTCCTCTTCCTCCCACCGGCTGACTGGCTTCGTGTGTCTGGTTAGAGGGCAGAAAGAACTAGACGTCCACCACCGGGCCTCTGAAAGCAAGCCCTGGGTCTGAAGTCAGCTTTCCCAGGGAACTTAACCTGGAGCCCATGGGGCACTGCAGATGTTCTCAGAGACCAGGTGGGGAGGGAGTGGAGGCACAGAGCACAGGTGGTCACCACCTTCTGAGCTGCATCTGCCATCAGCTGTGCCTTCCCCAGAGCCATCCTCAGGCTGTTAAGTAAGGCTCCATCCATTTGCCACTGCACAGGGCATAGAGCCCCAGCGCCATTTCCTCCTCACCTTCTCCCCCAGGTCTGCCTCCCTTCCTGACCATGGCCATTCTCTGCTCCAACTCCTGCTCAGTATCTAAAGCTCAAGTTTCATTCCAGTTTGCTTTGGGCCTTTCCCAGTATCCATGTTATTGCTGGGCCTCTGCTAGGGGCTCAGTGAGTAGGAAAACCCTCATTTCTACTGGCCAAGCCATACTCTCTTGATAACTTCTACAATTTCCCTCAGACTCTTTGGTCATTAACTTGCAAAGAGATGTCAGCTCTCTGGCAGCATGTGATGATGGCTTCCCTTCTGTTCCTCTTAATGGCATTTTGCTTTAATCAGTGTCCAGGATCTGTTAACTTCAATCCTGACCACAAGAAGACACGAGAAGACAGGCACTCATTGTATGGTCACTCGTCAAAGTGCTTTGAAGCCAAGTGGAATTTTCCCAAACTTTCAGGGTGCCCCCATTGTCATCTTCTGCACTAGCTGAAGATCAAGACAGTTCAGTCGGATTGTGGAGCATGGAAAGCAATTCCCAGACACACATATCCACTTATTTGACATTTCTTTGGTGCTTAGTCTCTGTCAGGCACTGTTGGGTTTAAATGATAGTATTAGAATGAGTGTTATCTTTATTTTTATTGGTGAGAATATTGTTGATTAATATTTATTGATTAAGTGATTTGAACAACAGCCCAAAGTTTGGTAACAATAGTATTAGGATCAGAAACCAAGTAGTGTTCCTCAGAGCCAGGATTTGCAGCTCCCTGCTATGCTGGGTTCAAAAACAGTATTTTTCAAGCCAAGAAATCATTAAATTATATGATATCAGTATTCTCAGGTCAGTTAGAGGATCAGGGAGAAGAGTTACCCAGTGGCCACCCACTTCCCTAGGCACCTGAAACAGCTCTGGTCGCTGCTTGCATGTGTAGTGGACAGAGGACATCTGTGGAAGTTTTAACTTGAAAGGGGAAATCTCAGGAGAGGATGTAACTCGGCAGATGTACATTGTTCTGTTAGTCAGGGACTGTTTGCTTAGTGTTCGGAACCCCGGCACTGACCAGATGCTCTGACATATGGCTGTGGCCTAACATCTGTTTGTTGGATGAGCAGATAGTGTTCCTGCCCCCACCTTTTCTTTCCTGTGTTTTTCCCCCCATAGATGAGGCTATGAGAGGAACAGGGAAGGGAAGGATGAGACAGAGTGCTAGAAGCAGTAGTATGGCCCTAGAAATGACTCAACACTGACCATGACCCTCACCCAGTGAACTCACTAGCTCCTTGAGGTCTTTGTAAATCCTAGGGACTGGGGAACAAAACCTCAAGTTCTAACACAGCTCTAAGTTCCCAGAGTCACAAGCCAGGATGCGCAGACTGGGGGCCAGTTCAACATTAAAGGCGCTAATCACATCTCTCATTGTCCATCTGTGTGGGGAACCCTCTTTCTGCTGGAGCACCCAGGGCAGGCGACTCCCTGATCTCTCTGGGAGTGCCCCTTGGGAAATAACGATATATTTAATTTCCCAGGGAAAGAAACCAACATGTAGAGACAGTTATTTGGGAACACAAGATCAAGAATGGCACATGCAAATGACATTGTTGTGCACGTTCTCTCTCCAGAGATATTAAAGAATTCCAGAAGCCACAGAGTTTCAAGGTCCCTTACACTAAGGCGTACTGTTAGCCAGAGGACAGCACAAATGCAGTGAGCCCACCTGCCAGTTTTATCACTGACAAGACGAGATACTGGCAGAGCCAACTTAAGGGAAGAAGGTGACTTTACTCATGGTTTCTCACTTCATGCTAAGTAGGGTGTGGCGGGGCAGAGACGTTCACATCACGGCTGACAGGAAACGAAATGGACAGGAATACAGGAAGAGGCCAGTGCAAGACAAAGTTCTGGAGGACACGCCCCCAGTGACCTACTCTCTCCATCCAGGCCCCAGCTCATACTTTCGCCATAATTCACAATAATACCATCAGATGGTGAACTCAGCAGGGAAGGAACTCGCTGCATGGTCAGAGTCCTTGGGATCTAATCAGGTCTGGGAATGCTCTCCCAGGCAGACCCAGAGGTGTGCTTCACTGATGGTCTAGGGATCTCTCAGTTCAATCAAGTGGACAAAATTAATCATCATCACGTCACCAGCCGAGTCATCCCCTTCAAACTGATCTTTGTGCCTGAAAAGTTGACCATATAAACAACCTTAGTTAGAGAGAACAAACCCTTTATGGTGGCACTGAGATCATTTTAGAATTTACTTCTTTTAAGCATAATATTTAAAATGGATTGCTACCTTACTCCTTCTGAAGCTCGTGTATAATTTTTCTGAGGTTGTTACAATTAAATACTAGAAATTGGGTGGCTGAAAATGATAGGAATTTATGCTTTCTGGACATGAGCAGTCTCAGATGGAAAGCTCTGGGTGAAAGTAGCGGTGTCTTCAGGGAGAACCAAGGGAGAATCTTATATAGCACAAATTCTAGTTGATTTTAATAAAAAAACAAGTAAACAAAAACAAAACAAAACAAACTTGTAGTTAGCTATCGGGGGTGAAAGCTGAAGATCAGATCAGCAGAGCCACTAGAGAGTTCTCACCTCTACCGATGGTCAGGCTGGAAGGGCGATCCTGTCCTCAGACTGCCTCCTCAGACTGCGTCCTTAGACTCACTGTCTATACTGCGCTGCTCCTCAGACTGCACCGAGCTCCTCTCTCTTCCTGCCTTATATTCCTCCCTGCCCAGTCCTGTCACTCCCGTCTCCACTTCCCTATTACTGGGATGAAAGGCTTATTATCCCAAATGCTGGGATCACCTTTGTTGGAGCTTTGTTTCTCTTTTAGACAGATTCAATCTTTTGTAGCTCAGGGCAGCCTTGAACTAACAGAGATCCCTCTGCCTCTCTCTCCTGAGTCCTGGGATTAAAGGTGTGTGCCACCACTCCTAATGGTGGCTACTAATGGTTTAGCTCTGCACTCTGATCTTCAGGCAAGCTTTATTTGTTAAAACACAAACTGAATATCATTACAATCTGTGCTCTGTCTTCTGAGTCATCCTTCAGCTATGGTGTCCCTCTCATCTCTACCTCTACAGCTACTTAGCATCTCATGTTTCATCACTGTGGAAAAAAAAAGTCTGGAGTAATCAACTTTAGAGAAGGAATGATCTATTTGGGCTCATGATTTGAGATGTTTCAGGCCATAATAGTCACTTGTCCCCAAGACTCTAGGGCCTGTAGGAAGGCAGAACATGGTGATAAGGAGCACCTGATGGTGCAAAGCCATATATGTTATGGTGGCCATCAAGCAGAAAGGAAGTCACAGAGGTGAGATCCTGATGCAACCTTCAAAGTCACTCCCACCAGTGACCTACTTTCTCCAATTACTTCCTCTCACATCAACCATCTTCTAAACCTCATACTGCCTTCTAAAGCCTCTATCACCTCCGCATAGTATCACTGAGGAACAACTGATAAATAAATGAGCCTTTGGGGACCATTCCAAATCTAGTCTATAACACCTATACATTGTGTGTCAGTTCTCCATCTGCCTTCCTCTGGTAGGGATACTTATGACTGAACTAAAAGCCTATTTTCATAATCCAAGATAATTTCAGTTTATGATCTTCAGTTTAATGATACATTGACAAATAAGATACTATTTACACATTGGGAAAGAGGTTCATCCAATGACAGCTTCCTAAAGCCTAAAGCCCTCGGTGCTAGGACAATGCAAGGTTCCAAAGCATGGCAGGGAACTTGATCATCTATCATCACCTTCCCACATGTACAGCAGAGAAAACTTGGTGTAGGAGGGCCCTTCTTTATTTATGTGCTTTCATTGGTTAAATAAAGAGACTTCCTTGGCCTGTAGGATAGGGCAGCCCTTAGGTGGGCAGAGTAGACAGAACAGAAGGCTGGGAAGAAAGGAAGTGTGGCAGATGCCATGATGCTTCTACCCGAGATGGACATAGATTAGACTCATGCCGGTAAGCCATGACATGTGGTGATACACAGATTTCTAGATATGGGTTAAAGCAAGATGTGAGAGTTAGCCAAGAAAAGGCTAGAGATAATGGGCCAGGCAGTAAATAAATCAATACAATTTTCGTGTGGTTATTTCGGGTATAAGCTAACCGGCGGCTGGGAGCTGGATGGTGGCGGGACATAGCCCGCTCCTCCTCATTACTACAAAAACTGAAGAAAGCAAGAGACAATGGAATCTGAGGAGTCATCTGAGCTTACTTCCTCCCCTGTGGAGGAGGACAGAACCTGGCCCCAAGTTAGGTCCTAGAAAGTGCCACAAGAACAGAGTGCACTGTGTTTTAACTTAAGCTCTCTCTTTTGCAGGTTCTCAGACACTTGTCTTCACTACCTCCTGGAGAAAAATAAGAGAGCAGTGGGGTGACACTGAGTAGGTATGTTTAGGCCAGGAAAGACCCGGAAAACACAGATGGCCTCCAAAGGACAGGACACTGAGATCCAGAGGAGAGACCATACTTAGAGGCCCCAAGACTAATCATTGTCCTCTAGTGGCCAGAGAGACAGTAGTACCCCCATTAAAGGGTCTGCAATCAGAATGGCCCACAGGGAGGGACAGCAAATGGGTCATGTCACACAGTTTGTCTGTTTCACTCTGATTACATCTGTGCCCATCAGCACAGACCTTCTGTTGTCTTTCTATCATACCTTTTCCTTAAATTATGTCTAGAAAAAGCCAGAATTGATGCCTTGAGGATGAAAAAGAGGGAGAGGGAGATTATGATATCAAATCTGGAACTGAGGACAAGCTCAGACCAGAAGAGTAAAATGTTAAGATGAAGTTTTCAAAGTGGATACCTATAGTGAATGGGCTGTTTTAATTATTGAAATGTTTAGTTTGGGCCATTTCTGTTCTTGAAATATTGCATTCCTGCAGTGGTATTCATCTATGCCTGGAAGATCTTTTAATAACTAAGACTGACAAAGTCTTAGACCTGCCTGGGCTGTCATCCAATCTTGGTGCATGAACCAGCCCAGAGAATTGCAGAATGGATTATAAGGTACCAAAGGGTGTGTGTGTGTGTGTGTGTGTGTGTGTGTGTGTGTGTGTGTGTGTGTGTGTGTGTGTAGGAGAAAATATATAATATTCTGTGTATATTTTATCAAGCTTAGTCTGCTAACAGCAACACTTGCATTCCTTTTTATCATGTAGTCTCGGTTAATTATTTTATACTAAAAGCTGGATTTTGCTGTTCTTAAAGTACATGGCAAATGAACCTCGGGTGGGTGTACCAGTCATAATTTCTCAGGAACTTTTAGTTTCAAAAGTGAATAGCAGAAACCGCCTTCACGGTGTGTATCATCAGGGAGTGCCCATATCCCAACAGTCATCTGGGACACTGACCTCACTTGCCACAAAGAGCCACAGTTCAGTTGGCTTCCAAATGCTGTCCATACAGCCAACGTCAGTTTCAATATGGCATTTCTCTGGCCTAGGTATGAGGTTCACTCTTTTCCTCATCCTCCCAGCACTGGGAATTCCCAGCTTTTTACTACCCTTAGTAGGTGCTTCAAATGTCATCTTCTCTCTGCATGTATCTGCTCCTGGAGTCTAACCTTAACAGTTGGATAAAACAAAGAAAGGCAAGAATGATACGGAAGAGTTAGATGCCTCATCTCTGTAGACCCAGGTAGTAAACTCAAAGTGAGAATCAAATAAACAGAGTTTTGTCTTTCTGGGCATGTCACCCTTTCAGTTTCAGTTGTCCTCAAGGTGGCCCAGGGCACAGTATGAACATGTTGAAATAGCACTGGGTGAGAAGTCAGGACACCCGCCTAGCTCAGTCAGTAGAGCAGGAGACTCTTAATCTCATTGAGCACCAATTTGTAGTTGTACCAAAGAGTTCCACAATAGCCCAGAATGGACTATAACAAAGGTTTATTTATTTGGGGATAAACTCACAGTAAGAGTAGTGATCCACAGTCCTCTGTTTGTGCTGGGAACTGGAATGGAATCCAGCAGTTAAGAGGGCTGCACATGCTTTTCATCTGCACTTATAGCACATGAGACCATGGCCAAAATGGGCCAGTATCTTTAAGGCTATTGACTTAAGGAGTTCCCACGACAAGAAGTTAGGGGACCTGTGCTGTGCTTGTGGCTAAGTACCTTTGTTTTCCAGTCATTCACCATCTGCCCGGCAGACATACGAAGGCATCCTGGGTGGCACAGAGTTGGTCCGTCTGCAGTGGTCTCAATGCAGGTGGTGATGGAGTTCTCAGACTCCTCCATCAGGGACGATGGATGCAGCATTCCCCTTTAGCTACTCTTCTTTCCCTACCCCCAGGACACAGAGTTGGTGGCACCAAGAATAGGACACTAGGTAATATAGTAAAATATGAGGGTGGGTAGTGATTTTTTAAAAATCAGGACATTTGATAAGTGGCAGCACACTATGGACAGATGTGTTCTAAGTAAACAGGAAGGAAAGCTGAGGACCAAATCGATTTCCATTCAGAACTGCAAGAAGCTTCAAGAATGCATAGCCCATGCCCTGGAGAAGGTAACTGCAGGCTTCACTGGAGACAGCTATAAAGGTTTGTTTAGAGATCTGAGTGTGAAGGTACAGGGCTGTAACTCCAGCAGTTGGAAACTGGAGGGAGACAGGAAGACAGCTGAGGGTACATAGACCTTGTTTAAAAACCAAATAGACAAAGCCCTATTTACAAAGGAGTGAGATGTCAAAATGCGTTCCCGTCTCTGACTGATAAGTGATATGTGGTCTGTCCCCTGCAGAAATCTGGAAGTTTATTGTCTAAAGAATTAAAAGAAGTAAGTGGCTAACAGTGAACACCGTCTTTGTAAGAGAACAGTGGCATTTAGTTGAAAATAGAAGAATTCACTGGAATATCCCCAACCTTTGTCTCCTGTGCACCTCCTAGAATGCTAGAGTCAGGGGTAATGCTCTCCAGTCAGCAGACTGAAGATATTTCTTGTGGAATTCCCTGTACAAGTGTTCAGTGCAGCCAGCAGACACGACTCTATCTCTGTATCCATCTGGTCTTTGGTCTTTCTGGTACAGTAAAGATCCAAGGATACAGGGCATCTGAAGCAAGTCTCAGATATGGAAGATTCTAGAACAACAGAAAAGAGCAACTTGGGGTTCTAGAAACTATGCAAGGGCGTGAGGATTGCCCGCTCCATTAAGTACTTGTGTCAGTGTGACCAGACTACATGACAGAAGAACTAAGGTGAGAAAGATGGATTTGGGCTTGTGTTTCAGAGACTATGGTCCATCCTGATGAGGAGGAAATGGCTGAGCAACTCTGATGTAACGTTTCTCATATCCAGGAAGCAAAGAGAACTAGACCAAATGCACACGGCACTGTAAACCGAAGGACTCCCTCCTGAGAACTAACCAGGCCCTATCTCCTAAAGGTTTTACAAGCTCCCAAGTTGTGACCACCTGGGAAGCAGGTACTCTAAAGCATAAGGCTATGGGATGGGGTGCCTTCCATGTTCCGTTAAAAAGCTAGAAGCACTGAGGGGAAGTTGTTCTGTTGCTAAAGTAATTAGCACACAAATGTGGGGACCTGAGTTTGGATCCCCAACACCTGTGTAAAAAGCTGGACGTGGCAGTGCGTGCCTGCTTTCCCAGTGCTGGGGAGGAGAATCCTGGGGATTGCTGGTCAGCTACTTTAGCACCCTGCCTCAAAAACACAAGGAGGAAAGTGAGAGAGGAAGACATCTGACCTTGACCTCTGGTCTCCACACATCCACACACCCACATTTATGCATCCGTACAAACACACACGGCAAACAAAAGTGGTGTTGTTATGGTCAGACAGATACCAGTTATTAAAACTTAAAAACAGAAATGGAGTCGAAAAAAGAAAACGTAAGAATGTACGGTACAATTCACACTACTGTACCATTCGCCAGGAGGGCAAGGGCCTGGAGATTAAAGGAACCACAAGAGACATGGGTCGTGAGGAGAGAGAGAAAACCTATATACCTAACTGCTGCACAATGGAAATCCCCCCAGGCAGGTGGGAAATTACCAGGCTTAAGAGTAAACAAAACCCCTAAGCTAAGCACCAGTGGGGGCAGAGGGAGCACAAGAACAAACAGGATGTTTAGCTGGAAACTACAACACGATGTTTGGCCAGAAACTGCAAGTTATCCTCAATATCAACCCCGGGAGGAGGGGTAGACCTGTGGGCCCTACAGTACTGAGCATAACAAATCTTCTGGCCATTAGTGGCTCACTTGGTCCACTATAAGTCCCACCTTAAAAATATGCCTAGAAGTCTTAAATACCTCTAGGCTTAGGAAATAAATCGATAAAATGCTTATCTTAGAAACATTTTGATCCCAGCACCAACCTTAAATGCCAGGCATGGGGGTACACGCTTTTGATTTCAGAACTGGGGAAGTAGAAAAAAAGTGGATCTCTGTGGCTTGCTGGTCAGCTTCGCCTAACTGGTGAGCCCCAAGTTCTATTGTGAGATTCTGGAAACAAGGTAGAAGGCTCCTGAGGACTGATGCTTGAGGTTGATCTCTGGCTTCTGAAAGAGTGTGCACAACTCACACACACACATACACACACATACACAAACATATACTACCCACATATGTGCACACACACAGAATGCCTCTGGACTGGAGTTGTACCTGTCATTCTCCACACAATGCATTCTGATGGCTGTGTAAGTAGGATTTACATCTCAGGAGGCCTCAGCCATCTAGAGATGGGCTGAAGCATACAGGAAGCTGTGTGTACAATTAGCACACATTTTATATAAGACACTTTGGTATCTGTGTGGATCCTATGACCAGTTCCCTGGGAATAGCAAAGAACAGCTGTTTTTATGTAGTCACTTGTATCAGGGAAAGGAAGTGGTAACATACAGTGAGGCCCGTGCCCTCATTTTCTGCACAGGACAATGAATATCAGTTCTCAAAGTTGAAATAGAGAAGTTGCATTACAAACAATAATAGTGACAGTCACAGACATCAAGGTAAAAAGAAAATAGCTGGAATAAATCAAAGTGACAGCCTCAAGAATGAGGAAACAGGGCAGCTGGTGGGGAGACGGTGGGAATGGGGCTGATAATTTTCACAGTGAGCTTTGGAGAACTATTTGACCCTAAAATATGTTCTTTTTAAAAAATTAAAACAATTTATGCCAAATTATAAGAGTTAATTCCCTCAAAGCAAAATGCCTGGATTAGGATGAGGATTTCTTCATTAGTTCCTGTAAGTCCCAGTCTCTGGCCTTCATCTTTGGAGGCCCCATCCCTGTGCCCACCAAAACCTTGACCCTGACCCAGAGGAACGTCAAGGCAGCCCCCAAAAACTTGACCCCTCCCCTAAGGAGGATCAGGGCAGCCGGCCAAAATCTTGACCACTCCCCCAGTCCATTTAAACTGCCCCCCCTGGAAAGTCCCTCATGGGCCCCCCGCCCCTATCCCATGGTCTCATTCGTGGCTTTCTGGTTCCCATTAAACCTGGATATCCTTTAGTTTGGCTTGTGATTTGGCTTGATCGGGATTTTTGTGTCAGCAGAGAGGTCGTGTTAGAAAATACTCCTAACAGTTCCCTTCAAATCTTGGAAAATATACTTAAATTCTGTCTTCCTCAGGTTAGCCCCTCATCTGTTTGGATGCAGTAGTAATGGTGCTGCCATAATAAATTATATTTGAGACCAAAGATAATGTAAGAAGGCTGTAGCATGGAGCTTGGCCTATGGTGCTGTCTTGGCTAGGGTTTCCATTGCTGTAGAGAGACACCATGACCACAGAAACTCTTATAAAAGAAAGCATTTAACTGTGGCTAGTTTACAGTTCAGAGGTTTAGTCCATTGTCATCATGGTGAGAAGCATGGCGGCACACAGGAAGACATGGTGCTGGAGAAAGAGTCAAGACTTCTACACTTACATCAACAGGCAGGAAGACAGAGAGAGACACAGAGTCTGGTTTGAGCATTTGAAGGCTCAAAGCCCACCTCCAGTGACACACTTCCTCTAATAAGGCCACACCTCCAAATGCCACTTCCTAAACATTCAAATATGAGTCTCAGGGGGCCATTCTCATTCAGACCACCACAGGTATGTACTTCATAGAGATTGCCCTGTGTTGTTTCATTGGTGTTGGTTTCTCCCTTGAAACATCTAGTATAAATTGTTCTAGGTACAGCCTGGACATGGAGAACTTTAAGAGTTGCTTGGGGCCTTCTAATGGACAGGAGGGGTGCAAACTCAGCAACCTGTACCTAGAGGAGGTGTCCTCTCAGATCAAGGTTGGAGCATCACCATTGCCACCAAAGAGCTGGTTCCTGCCGCCTCTTGCTGCTTGCTCATCCCACTTCAACCCAGAAGGACCAGAGAGTAAAGGCAGAAAGCATCACTCACTTTGATTGCAAGGTTTCTGCAATGGTTTGAGTCAGTTCCCCACAGACCAGTGATCCTGTTGCAGCCATGAACGGGTGAGACCTGCTGGTTATCAGGCCAAGTGACGGCAGATAGAGAGACCTGAAATAGAAACCCCAAAGACATTTTTCTCTTTATCAGCTGATTATCTCAGATACTTGTTATAGTAACCATCCTACTGCTTTGAAGAGACACCATCACCGAGGCAACTCTTATCAAAGAAAGCACTTAATTGTGGACTTGCTTACAGTTGCAGAGGTTTAGTTCATTATCATCATGGCTGGGAACAAAGCAGTGCACAGAGAGTAGTTGAGAGCTTTATATCCTGATAATCAGGAATAGCCCCTGGGCCTTGTTTGGGCTTTTGAAAACTCAAAGCTCCCCCCTCACAGTGCCACACCTCCTTGAACAAGGTCACACATCTTAATCCTTCTAATGTTTTCAAACAGTTTTACTCCCTGGTGACTAAGCATCCAAATTTATGGGACTACAAGAGCCATGTTTATTCAAAGCACCATAGGAACAGAAAACTAATCTGCCCATCTGAAAAGCTAACATAAACAAATGTATTCTCAATGAAAACCCACTTGGTCTGCAAATTAGATTTGACTTCATGTGTAGAGTCCCATAAGCAATTCCAATGCTGAGAGGTATTGAAACCCAGTCTTTAGAACACTGGGGGAAATTTTTCACAATGGAAATTTAAGGCTAAATAAGATTATGGGGAAAAAACCCTATAAATTGTCTCTAAATTGTTGTTAGATTCAAATATTAACATTTTCAGAATATATAGTTTGATCGATACAAAAATCTTGTAAGGAAAAGCAGTATATTTTAATTTTAGGGTAAGGGAATTCTGCCTTACATTTCTGGGTTTCAAGAATGGCATCATTCCATTCAACTCAAAGTAGCCTAAGGCTGAAAAAAAAATGGCAGGCTTACACGGTTGAAAGAGTCTCAAGACACAAGTGACAGAACAAGAAGAAAAGCCCAGGATCCACCTGAAGAGGCCAGATAGGAATTGGCGGAGCTCATTTATATCCCTGTGTTCTTCTGTGTGCAGGCTTATCAAGGGAAGCATCAACAATGACCACAAGGGCAGAGATGTGTAGGAAGTGTGACAGAATAAAAATATAATCTGGCCAAAGTGTGGAGATTAAGATGGGTAGAGATGAAAATCAAGGGATGGACCCAGGCTTGAGGGTTGGTGGGATTCCAAGGTCATGCTGGATGACACCTCGTAGGAAGAAAGGGACAAACTGGATCACAGTCCAAACACACAGAGCCACCAGTATGAAGACCTTGCACTGGAAATGAGCATGTTCTGTTTCATGAACATCCAGGAGGACCAGGAACTGCTATGGTCAAGTGGACAGCAGGTTGCAGGAGCTCACCACCTGTTGGAAGAGAGGTTTTGCCTCTGAGTAAGACAGGAATTCTTCAGACACCTGAGCCGCGGAGTCCCAGGATAGAACAAACGTTTCAAAACCCTTCCAAGTGAACAATAGCTAAATGACCTCTTTGCTGTAGAGAAAATCCGCTGTGCTGGGCAAAACAGGTGAGACACTCTGGTTATCTACTTGGACAGACACCCTGCTCTTTTTTTGACAATGGAGCTTGGTGACATAATCCTGTCACGGGAGTGCAGTTGTCTTTCAGAAGTGAAGATAAAGGGGCTCTCTGGTGGCTTCCCCATGGTTGTGGAGAAAGAACAGCCTTGTGGTTTGACTTTCGCCCTGTGAGACCTTGACTGCACACCCCTCTTTCATCTAAGCCGCTGTCTCTTGGCTTCACTTCAAGTCTCCCTTCACATGTTAGGTAATAACATGGTACCCAAGAGTCCCAACTGCACAACCTCCTATTTAGCCCCCATGGAGGCTTGCTTCCAATGGATACAGCAGACCTTGGCAAGGCCCGGCTTGGGTCATAGGCTCAGTATTTGGATTAATCACTGTTATTGGGAGGGTGGAATGAAATGATTGTTCAGACCTGGACCACATGCCTTGTGTCCAGGGATGCCCGAATGTGTTTCTAGAGCTGGGGAATTCAAAAAAAGATTGAAAAAGGAGAGAAAAGGGGCTGGAGAGATGGCTCAGTGGTTGAGAGCACTGACTGCTCTTCCAGAGGACCAGGGTTCAATTCCCAGCACCCACATGGCAGCACACAGGTGTCAGGGATCTGACACCTTCATACCAATGCACATAAAATAAAGTTAAATAAACAATAAAAAAAATTTTAAAAAAAAGAGAAGAGAATTTGGAAAAAAAAAGGAGAGAAAAAAATAGCGATTGTCACATTTTAATCCATGAATTGCTACCTAGATTGCTTTCCCTTTGGGAAATTCTCTTCCCAGGTCATGAAGAGTCTGTCCCCCTCCCCAAGCCTAGAGCAGTTTCTACTCTGGAGCACTCACCCCAAATGAAGATTGCTTTCTCTGAATCAAAATATAAAAGATCCAGCTAAAAGCCACCACAGTGTTCAATCTGGCTTCGGGATCCAGGTTTGCCTGTCATTCAGGGATGGGTAGAGTGAAGGAGGGGGAGAAGGCAAAGGTCCCCTGGGTTGCTGGAAAGGGTCTTTCTGTGGCCAGCTGGTGAGAGTCTGTCTCCAGTGTTTGCTACATAAACATCTCCGGTTGCTTCATAGAACAGACCAAGATATCTCCGTCCCCCCCCCCCCATTTAAAGCATTTTGAGTGTTTTATCTCTTCTGAGACTTCCTACATTCTTACCAATTAAGGATTCTCAGCCCCAAACTGCTACATCCCTAGCATTTGTGTATTTTGGAAAACGTTTCTCTCTGCAAAATTGCAGAGTTTCTGGTCTCAAGGCATTTGCACATTCTGGCAATGGAGGACATTAGGATATGTTTAGGAACGAGTGGGAGTCCCTGGGAGCTAAGGCAGATGGGTGCTCCTGGTTAACACTACTCCATCAGATCCCATACCTGGTCCCACGGGGTATCTTTAGCCATCTTTAGCTTCCTGTCTAGAACACCTGCACCCAAGTCCCCAAGGAAAGCTGTTCCCTGTTGACAGTTTCCCCATCGCCAAACCACCTAGGGCTGATGATAATAAACACTGTGGACTAGGCAGGCTTTATGGTCTCCCAGACACCCTCCAGCAGCCCCTCCCATCTCACACTATGCCCCCATTTCTGCCATGGCACCTGGCCACAGCAGACACGGCTTCTCTTGTTCTTCTGCGCCAGGCAATGGTAGTGTTTACGGTTGCGGCTAGTTGCCCGTGCTGCCCCTCCACAGCCCGGAGCTCAGAGGAAGCTGGGATTCTGGGAGAGTCAGAAGCAGGCCTCCCTAACACCGAGAAGTGTGCAATTATAACTCAGATCCTCTTTGTGATCGGAGACAGAAGGATGATAAGCAGTGAGCTCCTAGAAGTGGCCATAAATGGTGTGTGTGAGCCTCTTGGGGTACAAGATTGTGTTCGATTCCCACTCAGGGGAGATTAACACATCGGGCTGAAGTAGATGAACTGTCCCCAAAACAGAAGTCCATTATTCCTGACAGAGCAAGGACTGTCAATGAAAATACAAGAAAAAAAATTATAAAGCTTTTTTCCGTTAAAGCTTTTAAAATTTATATTTGGAATGTATTTTAAAATAAGTATCAATACAGAAGTATAACTGTGTCATTTAGGTTGGAATAAATAGTTGGCAAAGGGTCTCTCTCAATGGGTTCAGTTTCTAGTACCAAGACACACAGAGATAAATCAGCAATATCAATAAAATGAAAGGGTGCATTGATATTAAGGCTACCTGCTCAAAATATTTTTATTGCTAGGAACAACTTGCAGGAAAAATTTGAAGAGCATCAATTTAGAAGGAATGAACAGTATTGTCTCATACTGAAACTCCAAGGTTTTGCAGCTTGACGTTCTGGGACAAATGCTGCCCATAGAGACTTGCTAAAGAGGGAGTGGAAACACCTTTTTGTTTGTTTGTTTACTTGTCTTGTTTTTTGAGGGGCTTGGTTGTTCTTTGTTTTTTGTTTTGTTTTGTTTTTCTGACTGGAACTCTGGATCTTTCCACCCTCCTAAATGAACCAGATCATAGCTAGCTCTTGGTTTGCTGGAAGAGGCTGTGGGCTCCAACAACTAGGCCGACGACACTGGTGAAAAGAATATTATGTCTTCTAGTCTTCCTATATTGGGCAACTTAGATAGAATAATGTTATCCTAGGTCGGTTTAGGCTTTTTCTCTACAGTGGCCTGAACCACTGACAGCCTCTAAACTAGAGAAGGGGTGAGTGTTGGCTACTTGGCTCACAACCTCATCCTTGCAGGCCTGAGTAGAAGAGTTTGCTTAACCTTTCGCTCTGGCTTCATTCTTTCTCCGTCAACATGCCCCTTCCTCTTTTCTCTTTTTCTTCTTGTTTTCAGCTTCTTTCTGGCATCTTGAGAATACAGACAACTCGCCCACTCCTCTCCCTGGGCAGTGAAGTTGCAGTGACCCTCATTGCATTTGTCCATCTTTATGGAAAAAACTATGGGGCATCTGTACCTCCTCTCACCTTGCTCCTGTTCCCTTCAGCACCTACAATTTAATCTTTCCAAACTCCTCCTGGACAGAAAAACTACCAACACACACACACACACACACACACACACACACACTACAATCCTGAGTTTAGGTGTCACTTTTGCCTCTCCTGGTTCCTTACGCATCATCCAAACACCCCCACAGCTCCATTCACGGCAGCTGTTCGATGCAGTTTCTCACGGCTCGTAGACATGACACCCACATATTGTCATGTCTCTATCCCTCCACTGTAGCACAAACCATCCAAGGCTGAAATTGAAAACACTTCTCCACAACTGGCATGAACATACATTCTTAGTCCATTGAGTGAAGGAAGGAAGGAGACCTGAAGCCAAGCGTCCTTTTACAGTTCTGTCAATCTACGGAATGAGCAGCAGAGCTCGGGCCATTGTTTGCCTCCCTCTGTTTTCAGTGAGAAACCAATTAAGGCTGATAATTGGTTGAGCAGAGACCAGCAGACCAATTAATTACACACCTTGTTCAGCTGAGAAGGGGCCTCCATCTCCCCAAACTGTGAATCAGTCCTGTCTGGTCCAGGTAAATGACATCTCCTGCTAGCTTGGCTCTAATTGTGGGATTGTTTCCTAAGATTATTTCTGTTTCTTAATCAAAGCTCACCCAAGAGTGTCTCTGCATCTTGGGGACAGACTTTGCTCCAGGAACTCTGATTTGTTCCTGTGTAGGAACACGGTCGCTGGAAATCTGCCAGTACTCACCAACCAACACTAATTAAAATGATTGAAATGTGACTAATCATAAACGTAATTCTCTTTTCTGGTCCTCCCCATAAAGGCCAATCACTTTTTTGTTTCTTTTGGTTGCGGAAAAGGTCTTAAGGCTTTGCACATGCTAGACAAAGTGTTCTAACATAGAGCCCTTGGGGAGTCACTTTTTAAAAATTATTTATCTAATTATATAATTTACTAGCTTTGATTACTAATGTCACCTGACCTCATATTCTCAACTGGGTGGAGGGGAGCCTATTTTTCTTTTTTGCCTGAAATACACATTCTCTCTCCCCTCCTTTTTACCCCTGTTATCTTTCCAAATCCTCCACCATTCATGGTGCGCGCACGCGCACACACACACACACACACACACACACACACACACACACACTACTCTCTGACTTACAAGCAAATCAGATATTATTAACCAAAGCTTATTAAAGGTCACCCAGAAAGTGTGGGGAGTGTCATTGTACCCTAAACAAAGCCCTGTCAGGGTGCCTTTCTCTCTAGTCCTCAGTCTCAGGCTCACACACCTGTTCCAGACATGTAGTCACAGAGAAAAATCCCCTTACAAGCATAGCACTCCATGCCTCCTGGATGTTTAAAAATAAATTCTGTGAGGGCTGGAGAAATGACCTAGTAGTTAAGAGCACCCACTGCTAGGACCAAAGTTCAGTTCCTAGCACCCACGTTGGGCAGCTCACAACCACCTATAACTCCAGCTTCAGGAGACTCTGATGTCTGTGGGCTCTGTGGGCACCAAAATTCATGTGCACATACACAGACAGACACACAGACACACAGAGAGACGCATGTACGCTCACATACATGCTTGCTCTAGCAATTAAAAATTAAAAAACACATCTTGAAAAAGTAATCACATTCTTTCCCCTCTGGCTGAAGCTATAATTCCCAGAGGCACCACAATCTTACCTAGCAAATAACTGAACTGCAAGTCAATTAAGCTAATCCAAAGGTCACCAGCACCTGTGAGGCTGCAGGTGATTCACTAGGTCTCTCGGGATCCTTTAGACTTTGGGTAAACATGAATAGTCTTAGTTAGGAGTCCTATTGCTGTGAAGAGACACCATGACCATGGCAGCTCTTATAAAGGAAAGACATTTACTTGGGGTGGCATCTTACAGCTTCAGAGGTTCAGAGGTTATCTCATCATGGTGGGATGCAGCAGTGTGCAGGCAGGCATGGTGTTGGGGAGGGAGCTGAGAGTTCTGCATCTTGCAAGCAACAGGAAGGGGACTGAGTGTTACACCAATGAAGCTTGAGCAAAAGAGACCTCAGAGCCCCTGTCCCACAGTGATAACTTCCTCAACAAGTCCATACCTGCTTCAGCAAGGCCTTTGTGCTAATTCCTTTGGGAGTCATTTTTTTTCCCAAACTATGCCATTCCACTCCCTGGCCCCCAAAGACTTGTAGCCACATTATAATGCAAAAATACATTCAGTCCAACTTCCAAAGTCCCCATAGTCTATCACTGTCTCCACAATGTTTAAAAGTCCGAAGTTTAAAGTCTCTTCTGAGATTTATGCAATCTCTTAAATGTATTCCCCTATTTAAAAAAAAAAATACAGATCACTTCTTTCCAACATTGCATTTTCTTTCAAACCACCGCATGCATTTTCTCCTTTTTCTTGGTTCTTTTTCCCATTCTCCCTGTTTCTACAGAAGGTCACTGTGAACACAGACAAGATAATATCTATAAAATGCCTTGGATCCCTACAAAGGAAGCATATGAGTTCAAATCACTCCTGAATTTAAGATGCCATCTCATCACCGGGTGGTGGTGGCAGTGCAGGCCTTAATCCCAGCACTTGGAGGCAGAGGTAGGGCCAGCCTGACCTACAAGAGCTATTTTCCGGACAGGCCCCAAAGCTACAGAGAAACCCTGTCCTCAAACCGCCCCCCCCCCCAAAAAAAAAGAAAGAAAGAAAAAGGTGCTATCTCTAGCACTATGACAACACAATTAAAAGTTCTATATGTGGTTGCTGCTAATTGGTGTGCAGCACGGCCTTGCACCAGTCTGCTTTGTGTCCCTGGAACAAGAAACCTGAGGAAGTCATCTTAAAGAGGAAGAAAGTTTGGAGGACAGGGTTTCAGATGTGTCTGTTGTTGGCTGTCTCTTTTGCTTTGGTCTGAGACAGAACATCATGGCAGTGTAAATGTATGGCAGGGGACACTCTCGTGATGGTCCAGAAGCAAGGTGACAAGGAGAGGGGGAGAAGGAATGGGAGAGGGGAGCATTTTAAAACAAAGAAACAATTTCAATGTAAAGTTCTTAATTCAAGGTCAAATGCAATTGACCTTGGAAGAAAGTAGCAGGAAATCCTCTTTACCAGTAATATCAATAGCTGCTGTAACAAAGCTCTGTAAGAACAGCCGCAGACAGCACATTCACTCCCTGCTGGCCCGGAAGAGCTGCAGAGAGAGGAGCCCAACTTGGCTTCAACGCTGGCCTTCCACGGGCTTCTCCTAAGAACACACGCCCAGGACTGCTGCTCCAGGGTGGGCAGGCAAGTGAACCTGTTTTCCGTCTTCTTCCCCTTCTGCTTTCAAAGTGACCACTTCCCAGTCCTCTAATATCCCAGAGAACTGAATGCCAATGGTCTCCAGGGGGATATTTGACAACTGGGCCATAAACTATAATAAGAGTGTTCTCCAGAAGGTTGACATAACCTCCTGCCACTTGGCTGAGTGGTGCCACCGGAGCTGCAGCTGGCCCTTTCTGGAGAGCACACTCCGCGGAAAATGGGTTTCTGGTTGTGTCTTGTTGGTGCAGGGCAGGGCCAAGTCCCGGGAAAAAGAGTTATGGTTTCATCAATCATGGAGACCTGTAGGACGTTAGTGCCTGAACAGGCATTTGCAATCTGGTTAGCTTAACCTCTCGCGTTAGAGATGAGGGTCTAAGGCTGGGGTCTGGCCAGGGTCACAGCCTATTCATCTGTATCTGAAATGGAAACCATGCTCTGTACCAGATGACAGAGCCCAGGACTCTTTCCCCAGCAGGGTCCGCCTGCGGCCAGGCAGGCAGAAAGCTGTGGTAGATTGCAAACCCAGCTTCAGATTCTCTCAGCATCCCTAACTAGCTCCAAGATGTGTCACTCTCTGGGCCTTAATTTTCTCATTTATTGCTTGGGCTTCATTCTTGTATTTTCAGGCTGGCATCAGGATTACACTGAGCTATGTGTGTGGGAGTTCCAACACGGGTCACCATGAATGGTAGCTTTGATTACTGATACTACTTTGACCACTAAGTCACCTGTATATACTGATCCTTATCCAGGGAAGGAAGCTTGGGCACTGTGGGTCTACCTGATAGGGTGAGGGTAGCCCAGAGTGTAGAGGATGAGCTCCTGGATGGAATGTAGTAGAACCGAGAAGTTTCTAGGCCAAGTTTCTCAAGAACTGGAAAGTTTCTTGAGGGTCAAGAGGCATAAAGGACTTTGCAAAACTGTCTGGCTATGCCAAGACACTATATTCTCTGGGACTGCCACCTACCCACAGTGGTGTTCAGAAGGTTACTGGGTGAGGGGCAGCAAAGAATAAAGACCCTCCTTTGGAGGCTGGACAAAGAAAGTCTACCTACTAGGCCTGCTGTAAAGGAACTGGATGGCTGAGAGGCAAGAGGATTGGCCCCTAGGCATTTGTAACCGAGATTCTCGGCTTGCCTCTGCAGAGTGCTGAGCTGTCTCAGGACACAGTAACAGGTGATCCACCACCTAGGTCATCACTAATCTTTATTATTATTATTATTAATTTTGCTGTAACCAAATGCCTGCCAAGAAGCAACTTTAGGAATAAGTGCTTGTTTTGGCTGAAGAGTTGAGGGTACAACAGCTCATGGACAGGCAGGGAGAGCACACAGTAG
>JAQHUG010000072.1:3651079-3774684 GCA_028555095.1 Dicrostonyx torquatus | reverse complement strand
CATGACAAGTTCTTAGTACACCTATTCCCTACCCCTCCTCCCACTGCGATCACTGCTGAATGATGCAGTGGGTTGACGGGCCACGGGCCTGGTCTAAGGAAGCCGCCGAAGGAGGCGGCTTTGTTGATGGACCATATATTGATTAATTAAAGACAATTAGAATTCTGTTGTGTATATACTATTGTGTATATATTGCTGCTTTTGTGTACAGCGTTCTTGTTATCTTCCAACATTTATTTAACCACAGCAAGCTAATAAGTACCCATCTGCCTTATTGTTTGTTTGACCTTTGTGTTTCACCTGGTCTTTCATTAACATCAGAAAGTTGGAGGCAGGGGAGGGCGGATCCACACCACACGATATCATCTCTGGGGAGGGATAAATTATGAGTGGTTGGTGGGGGTGGGAGTGGGGGAGATCTTTCTCCATAGTTTGTAGATCATTGCACTATGAGGAGGCTAGTTGGTAGACTTAGGACCAAGGCTCCCGATTGATTAAGCTGCCATGCTCTGAACTGGTGCATCAGTGCAGCGTGAGACATCACCAGAGGCTAGATGGAATACTTTGCACTTCTGATCGATTACTTAGTTTTAGAAATCTTCCCAAAAGTCCAATTTAGAAATTTGTGCCATTTGTGCTCTTAACAAGTTCAGCCTGCTGATGTCTATCTAATGTCCATCCCCGGGAGACTTTTCCCTCGGAGTTTCCAAAGACTTCTGAAGCCACACTACAGGCGGAAATAGATGCAATGGATATTGAATATTCCCGTGCTACGTTTCCGTTCATGGTGTGGTGTCGAAGCAACCTGATCTCCTTAGAACTTTCTTGCTTTAGTCTTGAAAGTCGCACATGCCAAGAAGCCATTGCGACTGGGAACTCGGAATGCTTGGTTACTTCTACATTCTCTCTAGACCTAATGATCACACACACACACACACACACACACACACACACACACACACACACTGCCCATAGTCCCTGTGAGTGCGCACATTCCTGTGTTGTTATGGCTTCTACCTTGTTTGAGGCAATGCCCCTTATTTTTTTCTGCTGCATAGTTTTGATTAGCTGGCCTGAGAGCCTGTCTCCACCTCCCATCTTCCCATAAGAGTTCTAGGATTACAGACACTTGCTGAATTCAGCTGGATTTTATGTGGGCTATGGAGATTTGAACTTAGGTCCTCAGGTTTACACAGCAAACAGTTTTGCCCACTGAGCCATCTTCCCAACTTTTAAAATCCTGTTGTCTGCGAGTCACACAATGCCTCTTCTCACATCAGTGCTTACGTTTAGGGGAGTGTGTGAACACACACATGCACCAATGCCATTAACCTCTTTCTCATGATACTAACACAAATGCGTAGGTGTGTGTGTGTGTGTGTGTGTGTGTGTGTGTGCGTGTGCATTCTTGTGGCCAGCATTGCCCTATGAGTCTAAAACATCTTGTTCTTTTCAACCAGTTTGCCATAAAAAAATGTGTGGTGGGGATGGGGGGGTCTTCTGTGTTTCAGAGATGAAACAACAAAAAAAAAATGGCTTTTTAGGCCATGAGATAAATCTTCATCACCCGTGCCTTCTGTGCCAACCACTGTGCATGGAACTCCAGGCATCTAGTTAATGAATGTGATGAGCATGCCCTCTCCCCACCCAACCCTTGGGCTGGAAAGGCTGGCAAACACCTTGGGTCCCTTTGTCTCTTAGCTCTCCACCCAGAGGTCTGGGAACTAGGGTTTTGTTTAGCCATTCCTCACCTTGCAATGTTAGGAGCCATGAGGCTGGTTTGTGCTTTTAACCAGAGCACTGTTCTAAAATGATCGCAGCCTCTCCCTTCCTCTTCATAGCACCCCAGGGAAAGTGTTAGTCACCCATGGTACACCAGTGACTTATCGCCTCCTCTTCAGATATTGAAATCAGCTGGGGCTTCCAGCCAGCTGCCACTCTTCTCCATTGCCTTCCACTGTCATTGTGCTCATTCTTCACCTGCCCTCTCATCTGAAATTAGGGAATACTTTCTCTTCTCTCTGAGGCTATGTCCTTTATCAACACTTCTTGTCTCACTAGGTAGCCCAGACTGGACTTGAATTCATGGTGATCCTCCTGCCTCAGTCTCTCAAAGTTTGGGATTATAAGCATGTACCACCAAGCTCCGCTTTCAGACAAATTAATAATAATAATAATAATAAACAACTGTTTCAAACTTCTAAATGACTGGCTGCATCTATACAATGCAAAGAAAGGGTAGCACACGGTTGGATAAAGGTATGTGTTTGGCCTGATGGTCGTATTTGCTGTGTTGTAAGTATTTTATGTCGGCTCTGAGGTCCCAGGGATGGCTGCAAAAAACCTATAAACACCACAAAGACGAAATGGAACATTTATGGGCATGACTGGGAACCCCACAGCATTTAAGACGCAAGCAACCAGCCCTGTCGCAAAGGGAGCGCACTCTCCCAGCACTTCACACTGCCACTGCCAGGTGTGGCATGAGATGCTGTCTTTTCCTGCCATGGTTTAGGGTGTGCACGCTGGAAGAGGAGAGCTGCCTCCAGGAGTCACTGTTGTAGGAATCATTATTCTGCATCACGCTCCACTGGACTCCGGAGTACGAACCCAGGGTTCAGGGATGCTGTCTCCATATTAAAGCCATTTCGTCTGTTTTCGTTTCCCCTCACACTTTCCCTCTCATTACATGTGATCCAAAGATCTTCCAAAGTGGAGTGCAGCCTGGTATGAAATTAAATTAATCTCTTATTTGTATTTCAACAGAGAGGGTGTGTCCTGAGTGCTGGAAGGCTGGAAAGCTATTGTGGTTATTTAAGAGAAAGCAGAAAAGGCTATGGAGATACTCTATTTATTTGAAAAGGGGAAGAGGAAAAGGCATTCAAATGGAAGATTAGAACAGAGGAAAAACACACAGTGTTTTATGCATTTGAAATCCTCCAAGCTCCTTCCTTTGAGAGAGGGCAATCTCTCTCTGGATTTGTCCACTTCACTGTTCCTATTTACCATGCCCAACCTGCTAGATGAGAAAACCCGAGCTCTCTAAGAAGTACCTTGCTCTGCTGGCTTCTGTCGGGCAGGTCCCTTAGCTCATTGTGTCCTTCTACATTACAATGACTGCATTTCATAAACAAAGCCTCCTGCTATCACACACGAGTTACAGGGCTGTCTTTGTGGTATTTGTTCATGCATGTACATGCCTGTGAGTCTGCACTGGGGCTGGAAGACATCATCCTGTGTGGCTCTGTGTAGGGACTGCTTCTGTGTCTGTCCTTCAAGATGCTACATGCTGCAGGCTGGAGCGATCCTTCTGGAGGGGCTACCCTCCAAATGACTGTGTGAAGGAGGAGGCATGCCCAGGTAATTCTTATAAGGAAAGGCCAGAAGGCAGCTCATGAAGGCTTACGTGCTAAGAGACATCTGACTTAACAGAGAGGTCACTGGGCTGTGGCTTGGAGCGCCTTTGCCTTTCTTAGCTGTAGACATGGGAAAATATCACATGACTCTAGGAGCTGCATTTCTCCTACCTGGAAAAACGAAATGTTTTAAATCAGGACATCTCCATCCTGACACTCATTAGACTCACTTGATTTAAAGGGGAGAATCAGGCATACAAGAGTCTAACCTAAAGACCAAATTCAGGCCACAGGGACAGAGCTTGGAGATGGTGTGCTCTTCAAAGTCCCCACGTGAGATGCTGTGCATCCAGGGTGGAGCGCCTCTGAGGGCTCACTACATTGACACTGTAGAATTGGTTCCTGCCTCCATTAGGTTCCCTCTCAGCTCTGCTCTGTCTGCTTGACTGACCACACTGCCCAGCTGTTCTCTAATGGAAAAGCCCATGAGCCTCAGTGTTTAGGCCCACAGCTCCGGCACAGTGTGCTGAAACACCTGCAGGCAGCTGGACTACCCAAGCTAAAGGACGGCTGAAGGCTGACAGCAGGGAGTGGAAGCTCTACCGTTCAAAGGAATCATCAGAGCCCCTAAGAGAACAGCAGGAGGGCAACGGAGCCAGCTCTTTTCTCTCTAGGACCTCCTAGCAGCAAGCTGCATTTGCCGCTTACACTCTGAGATACCTCGCCTCTGCAGCCCAGAGCTGGGATGCGCAGATAAACTAATTGAATCAATAGCAAAGAAGCACTGTCATCTTGTAAGCATGTCACACAATTTCCTTTTCTAGGGCAGTCACAGACACACTTTGTGCTGCCCCATCCTCCTCTCTCCTCTCAGGGCTCTTTATGTTCTTATTTCTCAGCCTACCCAATCCTACGTGGTCATCAAATTGTCCATAAATCTGCCCCTTTGCTCTGATCCCAATATCCTCCGCAGGCGCCTCTTTTACAATCTGCCACTCTCTCACCTTCTTTTAGTCCCCGTTCTCATGTCCTGCCATTTCCAAGACAATATTTCTGGGCCACGGATGGGTGTGAGATATGAAAATTTGAGAAACAGGCACGCATAATAAGTTGGGGAAGGCAGACTGAAGCCGAGAGAACTGAAAACCGTGCTTCAGAAATGCAGCCAAGTCCTTGAACGAGGCAGTATCGTGTTACTGCAATCCCGGAAGCCCCAGACACACTGCTAATTACGAAAACCCCCACTCTAAGTAGGAATCCAGTCCTTAGATTTGGGCTGAGGGCCCAATTCGTCCGGGCTTCAAACAAGCTGAACCCAGGAGCCAGCCACCTGCTCTCCTCAGGCTGACCAGTGTTGATGGGCTGGATGACCCGCTGGCTCTTTCATTCCAGGAATATCACTGCCTGGTTTCGGGTGGGGGCAGGGAGCAGCTGAAAGGGGATCGTTAGAGGGGCTGGAACTGGAAATTCCACATAGCAGCCAGGTCAGGAGGTAGGGGAGAGGAATCCAGATCCTCCACTGCCAGGAGGGAACTAAGCCAGGGGGCTTAGACTCCCAGGAGTACAGTCTCATGGCTCTTCTCGGTCATCTGGACCCAGCCTAGGTATCAGACCTCAGGGCAGATACACCTGATCCTAGAGTATTTGTATCCAGTCTGAAAAGTCCTCTGGACAAGCAAGCAGTGGGTCTGTGATACTCTTAGGCTAACCTGGAGACCAGCTAGAGCTGATTTAAGAGGGAGAACACTAAAAACAAACCCTTTCCTTTTTTTTTTTTTTCCTTCCCTTCTTTCTGCCCCTCACTCTCTTGTTTTCATCCCTGGACATGTTGCCAAGCCTTAGAAAACATAAAGCCACCTACTACTCAACTGTCACAAACCGGCCACTAGCTTTCTGTCAACTACAGAACCCAGGTCAAAATTTCATCACAGCATTGAAGACCTTCTGTGACTCCCTTGGCACCACCTTCCGTCTTCAGGCTCACTCTACTGACAGCCAGCGATGCCGAATGCCTCGAGCTTCGCACACATGCTATCCCACATCTGCATACCTTTCCCACCACCGTGTCTTTAGTCCCTAAAACTTAGCTTAAGAATTCTCTCTTCTGAAAATTGCTCTGGATTGGACTTCCCTTTGTGCCCCCATAATACCTGAATGCCCAAAATACAGTAGACATTGACTTGTTTGTTGGGTGAACCCTGCCTGGGAAGGAAGGGGGACTCCAGGATAATAGCATTCCAATCTTACCAGCATGCAGACAACCACAGCTAATGCACCGCAGAGTCTAGCAGGTGACCAATGCTCCTCTTCTCTGCTCCTCCCCATGGAGAGCTCCCAGCACCCACCCTCCCCCACCCTAAGATGCTCCAACCGTGATCACATGGAATCAGTTGCTCCCAAGTCCCCAGGCGCTTCTGGTCCTGGTTAGGTCACAACAGGCTGTGGAGACACACCCTGATGACTCCCACGTTGTTGGTGAACTGAATCCTTCAAGCCAAAGCTTAGGTCATTGTCCCTGAAAGAGGGCCATGCGTGAGTCAGGAGGAAGCAGGTAGAACAGGTGTGACTTTCCATTTGCAAATTCAAAGTTGCTGGGGGTGAGGGGAATAGAGATGATGGATATGTATCTAGATCTTTTTCTCAACTCATTTTAATGTCTATTTTGGTCTTGTGTTTATTTTAGGAGCCACTCTTTCTTGATTCCTCTCCCTTCTCCAGACAGCTGAGTCCCAGGAGAGCCTTACAGGTTGGAGGAAAATCTATTCTCATCTTTTTTTCTCCATGCCATTTGCTATGATAGCTCTTACTAGGAGTACCATCTTGTCCAACAACACTGTCCATCCAGGTGACTGCTGAGAAGGCCTCACTCCCATCATCCACTTATTGCTAGTGGAGGCCAGAAGGCCATGCAAGTGCCAGGTCAAAGAACTTTGTGAGCCCACAGAAGCCAAGTCCACCAAGTCTTACCAGCCCTTGCCACCTCTGCAGCGATGAGACATGGGGCCACTCTGTCTTTTGATTGTCTGAGCTCAGATATGCAGGTTTTAGAGTTGCTTTGGTTCTTGCTCCAGCATCCCTAACACTGGGCACAGGAACCAAGACTAGGAGGCCTGTGTCTGTATCTCAGAAACCTGAAATCAATATCTGTGATTTCACAACATCTCTATCCAATTTGTTCTCCTCCCGTTGACAGCATCCTATTCTAGCTAGTGTGCCATTGGGATAAAGGACAGAATAACTTCCTATACCTGTCTGAAGTGTATCAATCCATTACTTCAGTCCTGTTTCCATTTCCTAAGAACTTATCTTTAGAAAAATCAAAGGCTTCAGAAGACTTTTCTTCCCTTCTTTTGATCTTTGCATTCATGACTCTTCCCTAGCCAATGATCACAGTTTAGTCATTGACTGGAGAGAGGGGACAGGGCAGGAAAAGGGAACTTGATAAGGGAAATATGGTGAAGAACATAACTGTGGGCAGGGAAGTCAACACTATTCTGAAGATTTGCAAACCTAAACTGCTAAGCCCGGCAGTCCAATGAGGCAGGTGTTTGGGTGGAAGCTTCACCCCCACCCCTGGCATCCATATATCCAAAGAGTCTGGAACGTTTGGGGGGAAGCTGCACTCCAAGACCCCTCCCCAACTCTCTCCAAACCCTGTTGCATGCCTACCAAATGATGATCCCTTCCCCAGAGATGCTCAAGACCACTCCCACAGGGAGTGCCTACTAGAAAACACACATGTGGTTTTCCGGTCTTCCTTACAGTCCCATTTCTCGGGGGCTGGAAAGCCATCCAGGAGTGTTGTATTCATTACACTTGGGCTTTGTCTGATTTGATTTGATTTGGTCTTATGTGAATTATTGCTTAGTGGAGAGGCAGCTGTTCAGCAGGAACCGTGATCATCACATTCTAGAGCACGGAATCAGAGGCTAAGCAGAGACCAAGTATGGGAACTGAGACTTCCAGATACAGGGAGCGTGGTTCTCAACCTGTTAGCTGAAATCCCTTTGGGAGTGTCAAACAACCCTTTCACATGGGTCATTGCCTAAGACTGTTGGAAAACACAGATATTTACATTACTATTTGTAACAATAGGAAAATTACAATTGTGAAGTGGCAACAAAAATTTTATGATTGGGGGCCACACCATGAGGAACTGTATTAAAGGGTCAGAGCGTTAGGAAGGTTGAGAACCACTGCTCTAGACTGTGCACCCTCTAAGGGCGGCTTTTCATGAACCAATGTTCTCACCCATCCTTCAGGATATGTAGAAGAAGGTGTGTTTAAAATATTATGATGGATCCTTCTTATTTCTGCTAAAAGTGCTAATGTTGGGATTTAGTTTTGATGTCTATGAGACACCTGTCAGTCATCTCGTGGCATGCTGAAAGAAATCAAGAAAGAGAAGAAAATCCTAGAAGTATTTCAAAGCAGTGGCTGCCATCACCAGCACGGCTGCCACTGCCTTCATTGACCTGGAGCTTTTCCTTTGACCTTGCAGCAGTGGGTAGCAGTGCCAGACCTCTGAAGAGGTCTGCCAGTTCCATACATCTGGCTCTGCAAGCCTTCAGTGGCTCTACCCAGTCTGAGAGTCACTTTTGAACAAAATGTGTTCAAGACTATTTGTCTCCAGAGCAGCCACCATTGCTTTTGTTCTTGCTGTTTGTTTTTGTTGCTGTTTTGTTCTCAGAACTTTTTGCAGTCTATGGGATACCTCCCAAGGGGAAAATGCTGTATAGATCCAAGTATACATACCATTCATAGAGTTTGCCAAACATGTTTCTCCAGGCTGTACTGGGAAAATCGAGAAGGGAAGTTGCTCTTCTAATTTCTTTACCTTCAATACCCAGCAAAGAAACTAACTGAGTTCAGCTCAGTTCACCCTGACTCAGCCATGACCCCTCAGTAATGTCTCTCTATAATAAAGTAAGAGACAAAATTAGCTGAAAATGTTTGACCCTAACAAAGGACTCTGTTGCTTGTACATTTATTACACAATATGCTTTTGCCTCTGAGAGCCAAGCACAGAGTCCCTAAGAGCTGTTTAGAGGTGGACTGCTCTGGTTCTGGGGGCAACTTGGGGGTTACAAGGATGCTTCCACATGTCTTGTGGGATTCAGGCAGGAAAGTTCAAAGCTCTTATCCTCTGTATAACTTTCAGAACATTTCACCCTACGACTGAAGCATGGGCAGTCCTCTATTATAGTAAGAGGTGCGAGCGGGTTGTGTTCTGCCACCGCCCAGCTCCCAGCCGCCAACTAGCTTATGCCCAAAATAACCACACAAAAACTGTATTCATTTAAATTACTGCCTGACCCATTATCTCTAGCCTTTGCTTGGCTAACTCTTACATCTTAAACTAACCCATTTCTGATAATATGTATTGCCACTTGACTGTGGCTTACCGGCATGACTCTAATCAGTGTACATCTTGAGCTGGAGCATCACGGCGTCTCTCACACTTCCTTTCTTCCCAGCCTTCTGCTCTCTCTACTCCACCCACCTAAGGGCTGACCTATCCTACAGGCCAGGCAGTCTTCTTTATTAACCAATGAAAGCAACACAAAATACAGAAGAACCCTCCTACACCACTCTATGGGACTTTCCCCTTTTGGAGAAGGGAAATTCACTTCTCAAGTTTTAAAAGAGCTCACAGGAAACAAGGGGGTTCCCTGCACCTCTAGAGCAGAAGCTCTTAACATGTAGGCCACAACCCCTTTGGAGGTCCATGTGGGTCATGACCCCTTTGGAGGTCTCATATCAGACATCCTGCATATCAGATATTTATGTTATGATGCACAACGGTAGCAAAATTACAGTTGTGAAGTGGCAGCAAATTAATTTTATGGTTGGGGGTTAACACAGCATGGGGAGTTGTATTAAAGGTTAGCTGCAGTAGGAAGGGTAAGAACCCCTGCTGTAGAATACCTTGGGACAGCAATTACCTCAGCTTCCCACTTCTCCAAACAGGGAGCAGAGGGAAGGCTTGGGTCAAGGCCAGCCATTACTTGCTATTTGAAGGAAACACAGAGATGGCTCAGGATAAACTCTGTAAGCAATGCAGAGGCCTCTACAAGAAATCGTTGTACCAGCAAGTGCGAACACTGCCTAGATTATCATTTGTGGTTAGTTGGATTCGTGCCACCAGGGCGATTATTAAAAATAAGTAGGGCAAGTTCTACACATACCATGGGAAGGACATTCTGGTTCCTTACAGCATTCTTGAGTCTCAGTGCGGCACCCCATTGTTCAGTAACTTTTGAGTTTTTTTTTCTTTTGCAATGTTGGGGATCCAATCTGGAACTTCTCACATGTTAGCCAAGTACTCTACTACTGAGCTGCACCCCCCCAGACCCTGCACTATAACCTCCATTATGAGCATATCTATGACTATACAAATTACATCCCTCTAAACTGAGAGTGTAGGCCAAGCCTTACAGAAGATTATATTTTAGCCTCTTCTTCACAGTCAGGAACTGGTGGGGTTCAGGGAAGCAATTAAAAAGTGAAGCTCAGCCCTTAAACTTTCCATGAGCTGCTATTTTTTTTTTCATGCTTCTGGTAGCATTACCTAGTCTGTTCTCCCACTGGGATTGGCAGAGGGAGATGCTCAATTTGTTTATTTGACTTTTCAAAAATAAAGCTTCTTCCAAATTAATTCATAAGGAAAAAAAAATCACTGGACAGTAAAAGTCGATCAAAGGGGGAAGAGTATACTGGCAGCAAAGCCCTGAATTTATGCCCTATACTGGGAATAGCCAAAGCCAAGACGTGTTGAGCTTTTGTTTGAAACAACTATACAAAATGTGAGAGGCCTGAGACAAACTTTTGCATTCAAAGAGAAAAACCTGAGGGAGATCAAGGAATACAGATGAAGAAGGGAAAGAACCTACATAAGGACGTGATTTCAAAGCAGGTCTGGCTGGACACGGTGGTGGGCACCTTTCTTTAATCCCAGTTGTTGGGAGGCAAGGACAGATGGATCTCTGTGAGTGAGAGGACAGCCTCGTCTACATAGTGAGTTCTAGGATGGCAAGGACTGTGTAGAAAGATCCTGTTCCAACAACAACAACAAATAAACAACAAAGAATACCTCTCTCAGACTTGGAGATAGGTCAAAGGGAAGTACCTCCAATAAAGATTCCAAGTAGTATCTAGTATCCACTTTCAAAATAATGTCCATCCCAGATTTGTCTTTAAAAAGTACAACTGACTCAAAAAGCAAACAAACAGTGTACAACTGATCTGAAAATATTTATTGATTGGGAGTGAGTGCCTTCCTTGTGTCATCTTCTCACTGAAGAAACTTGCCTTCAACTAAGACCTCAAAACAAATAAAGGTAAATGCTCCAACAAGCATGCATTCACAGAAACTTTCACACTAAGCATGCAAATACAAGGTATTATTGATGAAATATTTTAAAATCAATTAAAAGATTACAAATGGTCCAAAAGAATATTTAAGATTTAAAAAAAAAAACAGCAAACCCAATCCAGATTACCAGGAAAACAAAGGAAATGAAGACATTACTGGAGGAATGACAATTCAGCACAGAAAAAAAATTGGGCAGAAAAACAGTTGAAGATTTTAAGGGGCCTGAAGAGATGGCTCAGTGATTAAGAATGCTCATTGCTCTCTCAGAGAACTGGAGATAAGTTCCCAGTATCTCTTCTGGACTAGTTGGGTACACACATACATAGACAAACACACATATACATATACACACATATATACAAACACACATATATACAAACACACACATACACAAACACACACATGCACACATATACAAACATACATGCAAATAAATAATAAAAGAAATCACTTTTAAAAACATTAAGAACCTTGTAGTATTATTGCATTAGTTTCAGAATCAAAAAGTCACAGAAGAATATAATAAAGAGAATTGGGATGAGGTAATATCCACACTGAAAATGGCTAAGGAGTTTGTGTTACTGTGAAAAGTCCAATTTTCATGTTTCAAAGGCTAACAAATTCAAAGAAGATTAAATTTCTAGGAATCTACAACTATAGTCAACAGCATTATATAACAGAAAATAATGAGATTTACTTAGAAGTAAGCAAAAAAGAGAAAAAATATGTTTTGTGTGTGTGTGTGTGTGTGTGTGTATGTATGTGTAAAATTCACAAGGTAATGACAATTAGCCTCATAGTTGACTTCTTGTTCCAACAATGGAAGTCAGAAAACATTGAAATGAGATTTTTCCATAACCTAAGAAAACTAACTAGCATTTAATTTCTGTGAACGTATTATTCAAAAATAAAATGAGATATATTCTAAAACAAATAACAAATAGTAATGCATCAAATAGACCATGTCTATAACAATTTCTGAATAAGCATTCCCTAATGAAAAGTATAAACCCCAGTCACAATGTCTGGGATTATAGGAAAAATGTGAGTAAAGAAATTAATAAAAGTTCTGAGTAATGTAATCAAATCATAATATGAGTGAGACTAATCATATCATCTTTCTGTGCCAACAACAAAAGAAAGATAAAACTACAAAGTATGCTGGAATAACTGTACAAATGAAGTAACTACAGTCAAAGTGTCTATAGCATGTATTATTTAGACAATGGTAAATACATCGATTACTTTTAGAGTTCTGAGTTTGTAGTCACATAAAAAAAATGTCCAAGGCAGTCATTAAAATAATACACATGCAACAAGAGATTTGCATGCATGCACATGACAAAGCTTGCTCTCGTGAAACTGTCTCTCTATGGGGAGAAAGCAGACAGAGAAGTCCCTTGCCTCTCCCTCCCCTCCTGGGTAATAACAGGACCCTCTAATCCTCTTATTTGCTGTAATTACTAGTGTGAATATTAGCTCTTGCCGCCTCTGCAACTTAGCCAATTGCACATTTCTGGAGGACCTGACTCAAGTCTATGATTTTCTTTCTAGATCCCATAAACGGGCAATAGTGAGCATTGTATGTATCCATTACTTAATTAATCATTGACATATATGAGATATTATGGACTATAATTTTTGTGGGTTTAGAACTGTAACCTATTGACTCACTGGAATCATGAATATATTCTAACGCATAAAACTGAATGTCATGTCTACGAGTTTGGGATGGGTTTAAAACTCTGAAGGACCACCGTTTCTTTTTATCTGAATTTGCTTCTTTCCAGCTTCTAAACTACTTGCTAAACTGAGTATATTAAAAACAGCTAATTTCAGGCATTTAGGAAAGCAGAAATCATACATGTGCACAGGCTTGCAAAATACAAATGTGTCCTACGAACAACCATACCAACATGTTTTTGGTGTTTTTATTTTGTGTAGCTTAACAGCCAGCTTATGGAATGTATTCTGTGACCATGTTTGTATATGTCAGACTTCATTTGAAACTAAGCACTTAGGTGAAGGCCAGGATAGAGTGTTGGATAGAGGCAGGGTCTTGAGCATGCAGCTGAGGGGGAAGTACTGATTTCAGATTCCCTGGTCAATACTCATGAGGGTCTTTAGGGAACTGAGAGTTGACATACCAATTGCTATGTTCTAGGCATTGAGGAAGCAAGTGACTGCCTGGAGCAGTGGTTCTCATCCTGTGGGTGGTGACCCCTTTGGAGTGAGATAGCAGATATTTACATTACAGCTCATAACAGCAGCAAAATTACGGTTATGAAGTGACAATGAAATAATTTTATGATGGCAGGTCACCACAACATGAGGAACTGTGCTAAATGGTTGCAGCATTAGGAAGGTTGAGAAACATTGTTCTAGAGCCTGAAGTCAATATGGACAAAATCACTTTCTTATACATTCATTTTCATATTCACTAGCTAGATACCATTATTGAAGATAAGAATGAGAAAGGTCCTTACAAATGTGTGTGCTGGAGAGATTTCTGCTAATAGTGATGGTTAATCTTTATTATTGACTCAATTGGATTAAGAGATACCTAGGGCACTGTGCTGGTTAGTTTTATCTCTCAACTCAACACAACCGAAAAAAGAATCCTAATGATGAAGACATATCTAGTTTAGAGGGTATTGATAAGTTTCTTAATTATTAGTTGACCTAGGAAGACCCAGTCAATTGTGGGTGGTACTAGTCCCTAGGCAGGGATTCTTGTACAATATAAGAGAGGGGAAAGCTAGCAGAGAGCAAGCAACAAACAAGAGCTCATGCATTCCTATTTCTCTGCTCTTGACTTGACAGAGTCAAGTGATGCTTGTGATGCTTGGGTTTCTACCTTGACTTCTTGACAACAGTTAATTGTCACCTGGAATTGTAAGCTAAACAAAACAAAACAAACACACTCTTCCTAAGACTTTGTTGTTGCTATTACATTTTATTAAAGCAACAGAGTGAAACCACAACGGGCATTGACAAGGCACACTGGGACAAGTCTGTGAGATTTTTTTTCCAAAGTGGTCTAACTAGGGGAAAAAGACTCAAACTAAATGTGGATGGTGTCTTTCCATGGGGTCCTGGACTGAGTTGAAAAAGAAAAGAAGAGAAATCCAACTAAGTGCCACCACTGCCCTGCTATTGGGTCCCAAAATTGTCAACATGTGAGGTGTTGCATCATCAGGCACTAGCTGACATGAACTCCGCCATTATTGTACTATACCATCTCAAAACAGGAGCCAAAATAAGTCATCTTCCCTTAAAACATTTGTCAGGTATTTTGACAACAGTGAAAAAAGTAATATGCTAGCGTTTTATCTGCTTGCCACAGAAGCATTTCTTTTTATGGAAGCATAGAGAGGGACCCTATAGAGGGTGTGAGTAGAAAATGGTTGGGGCAATGGAGAACACTATAGTTGACTCTGTTTAGTGTCTATTAGTCGGTAATGTTCTCAAACTTTTATGTGTAAGAGAACCACCTGGAAGCCCGTGGGAAAATGCAAATTTGGGGACTTGGAAGGCCTTGGAGGGGTTTATGGATATAAGCATATCAGGCACCCCTAGGTATATGGTGCAAGTCTACAGAGTCAGGAAGGACAATTACTATGGAAGGTGGTCCCACTTCACGCTGCTAATAATGTGATGGAGCCCAAGACTCTTAGCTCACTCGGCTGCACTGCAATTTCCTCTACACTCCATATACGAGGCAGTAGCCCCAGATCTTATCATGTTGGTGGAAAGAATTCTAAGAACTTGTTGACTGTAAAGCAGCGCTGGCAATGATGTAGAGCCTAAATTCCACTCTTCCCAAATTATCTGAATGAAAGGAAGCACAGTGTCTTCTTGATGGTGTAGAACGGGGTGGGACACCAGCTGAAGCCCCAAAATAGATGCATCATGCTTCAGGCTCCATCAGGGCATTTCTTCCTGACATTTGGCTTGGTTGGATTTCCATGAATGCACAGCTGCTTGGGCCATGCAAAACTGCTTCACGGTGAGGCAACAGGAACCTTACATGTTGGAAAAACTGCTGGCTAGTGACACAACTCTTGACTTGCTGTTCTCTTGTCTAAGAAATTGGGCACTGATGGACAAGACACTCTGTGTCTACAGTGGAGCAGGGGAGATACAGAGTGGAAAATGCATGAACCATTTTCTTAGGTGTGGTCATACATTACACTTCAGTGTCCACTCTGTCCTTTTAATGTCAAAAATTAGGAGTTATGGCTTCATTTAGCCAAATATCTTTGTATTTTACCTGGTCAAAATATCTTGGGCTGGGGAGATGGTTCTCTGACTAAGGCACTTGCTCCAACATCTTGAGGACCTGAGTTCAGGTTTATTAAGACCGGAGGCAAAAAATGAAGAATCCCCAGAAGCTTTTGAGACAGCTAGATTGATATACAATCACAGCTGTGACACCAAAGAGAACCTGTCTCAAACAAGGAGGAAGGTTAAGGATAACACCCAGGGTTGTCCTCTGACCGTGCATACCATAGCATATAAATACACACAGTACTAGCACACAAATTGGCACACGTATAGGCAGACATACAGACACATAAGTACATACAAATCAAACACATGTGGTCAGAAGCTCTGAATGGGTGGTGTGGAAGATCATCTTCCTTCTGATGCACCAGGAAGACAGATCTGTTGATGCGGGTTGTAGGCTTGACCCCTAGACGAATGTCAAGACCTAAAGCCCAATAGTTGGAATGTGGCATATTTTATTTAGCATTTTTCTAGGGCAAAAGTTTAAGATGTCTAGAACCTAAAATGTGAGACAGTCTCTGTGCTGATCCAGTAAAGAGATGACACGTAACCACCTCCATTGGAATTGTAGGAATCCACAAAGCCTTTCAACTTTTCCATAGGAAGGAAATGTGTGAGCATCGAGCATTACTCTGATGTTTAAATAAGTGCACCCCAATTTTAATGATAAAATGAATGTTCACCTTGAAGCCTCCATTGGTGTATGGGCACAAGGTTTCAAATTGTTCTAAAGTTCTATTTTCTAAACTGTTTTCAAAGTCATGTTGGAAGTCATTGAATCAACCACTCTTATCTCAGCACTGTGTGTTGCCTTTTGAAAAAGCTCATTTATTTCTCTTTTTGGAAAAAGTACCTTCGAGTTCTTCAGCTGCTGTCTAACCCAAACCCAATAGCACTGATTGGATCAACTAAAAACTTAAAGTCTTTAGGCTTAAGTTTTTAAACTTTAAGTTTTATGATTAAATTCTGACCTAAAGTTTAGGTCAGAAGTTGAAATTTACATTTGCTCTTCATCTACTGATAACAACACTTTATTTTTTTCATTTTTCAACACTTTATACATTTTCAAAACATACCACAGATAGAATGGATTAAGGCAACTTTTACTTATTCACTGAAAATCATAGATTACATTTTAGGTAATCTACTTTTGACCAAAAAAAAAAAATCATCCTGATTACCCACTTTCTGAAATAGGCTGACCATGCTTCGGAAAGTAAGCAAATCCAGGTTGGGAAGGAAGAATATGCCACCATTAAAAAAAAGACATCACCCAGACTTTGAGGACAATTTCAGACAGATTTTTCAAAGTTCCTTATATTAATATTCAGAAAATGAGAATATCTATGTGCTCAGAATCTAAACAGTTGAACAAGAAAACTCCATGTAATGGTTTCAGGTATTAGTTATAGTTATTAATCATATGGATTGTTCTATAATACAGGTCACTGCAGAACAAGCTCAATGTGTAAAAAGTCTGACCCCAGATGAGTAGCCATAGAAGGTAGGAAAAAAGATCCGGGCCTGACACTGGGGCTGGCACTGGGGCTGGGATTGGGGCTGCACTGGGACTGGGGTTGTAGCTCAGTGGTAGATCCATTGCCCAGCACGAATGAGGGCCTAAGTTCAATTTTCAATATTGCTAGGAAAAAAAAAAGAGAGAAAGAGAGAGAGAGACTGATACTGGAGAAAAGCTATTTCTATTTATGTAACTTAGATTCCTAAACAGAAGTGAAACAAGTGTGTGTTCCACTCCCAGCAAGGCTCAGTGACCATCAAGGAAAGAGAACAAGGCGATGATAAGAGTCAGAGACCTGGGCTTTCCAAAGTGAATCAGTGTCTTGTTGGGTTTTGTTCTCTTTTGTTTTTTGTTGCTGATTTTTTTTTACTCTTTTGGGGGCCTACCACTCAGCTCCAAATAAATACATGAAGACTTATGAATGCCTGACCTTAGCTTAGCTTGTTTCTAGCCAACTTTTCTAACTTAAACTACCTTATTTCTCTTCTTCTACATTTTGCACCTGTGGTTTTTACTCTTCTTTATTCTGCATCTCTTCCATCCCTTCTTACTCCATGACTGGTTGTGTGGCTGGATGACTGGCCTCTGGCATCCTCCTTTCCTTCTCTTTTCCTTGCTCCTAGCTCTTCTCTCAAGCCTAGATTTCTTCTTCTATTTATTCCTTCTGCCTGGCAGCTCCACTTGTTTCTCTCTCTTGCCTAACCATTGGCTGTTCAGTTCTTTTTTTAAAATTATTTATTTATTATGTATTCAATATTCTGTCTGTGTGTATGCCTGCAGGTCAGAAGAGGGCACCAGACCCCATTACAGATGGTTGTGAGCCACCATGTGGTTGCTGGGAATTGAATTCAGGACCTTTGGAAGAGCAAGCAATACCCTTAACCTCTGAGCCATCTCTCCAGCCCCACTGTTCAGTTCTTTATTAGATTAAACAGGTGTTTTAAACAGGCAAACTAACACAGCTTTACAGTGTTAAATAAATGCAGCATAAAAGAATCCAACATACCTTTGCATCATTAAAGAAATATTCTGAAGCATAAATGAATGTAACACATATTCAACTAATATTCCACAACAGTGTCTTCTGGACATGATGGGACCATTGCACTCAGGAACTTATAGCAACTGTAGTTGCATAAACAAGACTTGTATGAGGTCAAGCCAGTCATTATTGTAGCATGGAAGGTGTGATACTTTGAATGTAATTGGCCCCAATAAGCTAATAGGGAGTGGCACTATTAGGAAATGTGGCTTTGTTGAAGGAAATATGTCACTGTGGGGGTGGGTTTTGAGGTCACCTACACTCAAACTACACCCAGTGTGAACACAGACTCCTTCTTCTGCCTCTGGATCAAGATGTAGAACTTTCAGCTCTTTCTCTAGCACCGTGTCTGCCTGCATGCTGATGATAATGGACTAACCCTCTGAACTGTAAGCCACCCAGTTAAATGTTCTTCTTTATAAGAGTTGACAAGGTCATGGGGGCTCTTTACAGCAATAGAAACCCTACTAGAACAGAAGGTATAAGAGCTCAAGAGGTGCCCTACCAGCTAAGGAGCTATCGACAGTTGATGGTCTCTGGGAAAGGAAGAGTGAGTTTTCTTTAAGTATATGACCTCTGCTGGGTAGCTTGGCCATATTCTCATGAGTAGCCCCACACCCATGAGAAAGTGAGCTATTTAAGAAGGAGGGAGGTTAAAAATATATTTTTAAAAATTAATAAAACACATCCTTGTCTGTGTTGCCTGAAGCATCAACAGGCCTCCTGACAGCATGCAACTCAGGCAGGCAAAAGATACCCTTGGGGGGCAGTCTGGGTCCTCACAATGCAGCTTGCCTGAAGCACCCATATGCAGGTGCAATTGGCCGGGTGCCAATACAATCAGCAAGTATATGGTGGGGAAATCAGAGAGAAAGAGGGGCGGGATAGTTCATGTGCTGTGGTAAAAGGCAGTTCTGAAGAAATGAGGGCCACGAGGAATGGGTTGATGTTGGTGGTGTGCTTGCCACCTGGGACCAGGGAAACATCTGGACCTGGGCGGCTGCCTATGGCCATGTCTGAGTCTGTAGTAACTGGGGTCTAAGTTAATGCCCATAACCCGTGTTGCCTCCAAGGCCACAGGGATGCCTGGAGTGTTTGCCACCACCTGTTGCCATTTTGATACCCAAGGATCATGACGCCACCAGGGTCATGTTGACATCCATGCCCTGGCTGCAGCAAGGGGATATGTCTGGGTCCATAGCCCTACCACAGCCAGAGTCTGGGTTGTTCTCTGTGACTCCTGATACCCACTGAAGGCTATGCAAGTTCCGGGGGTCTGGGTCATTACCTAAGGACAGGTGGGATTTGAGGGTCATGCGGCAGCTGGGGCCATACAGATCCAAGTGGCCTGCACTGCCGCAAGGTGCCATAGTGACATCCAGGCCCTGACTGTAGCTGAGGGCATGTTGAAATCTGTGACATCTGTGACTTATGATAGCATCTAAGGCCATGCTGATGCCAGGGGTCTGGGCTGCCACCTGGGGTCATGATGATGGTGATAGTGATGAAGGTAATGATGATGATGGTGATGATGATAGTGATGGTGATGGTGATGATGATGATGGTGATGATGATAGTGATGAGGAGGAGGACAATGGCAAAATGGTAGCAGCAGTGGTTGCCTGTTGGGGACCATCACCCCAACATAGAAACTGGTGCTTTGCCCTAAGTGTGTTCTCAGAGGCGCGTGGAAGAATCAGACTCTTTACACCATCTTTATCATTCAAGGGCAGCTCAAGACTTCTCGTTCTTCCAGCATGACCTGTGTTTATTGTCTCCCCTCCAGCTCTGAATGCTCTCTCAACTCTTGAGGAATTCCCTATTCATATTTCTTTTCTGGGGCACCTCCTCTCAGCCACATACCTGCATACCTCACCAGCTTTGGAACCAGCAACCTCTTCCTGGGCAATCTACAAGTCAATGAAGGCTGGAGCCAAGCCTTTCACCTTTTGTCTTTCTAAATTGCTAGCTTTCCAGCTACCAAGCTGTATTCAAGTCATGGCCCTTGCCAGGCTGGCGGATATCAGAGCCCACAGTTGCCTGTCATTTAGTAGAGGAGCTGTTTAGATTTTTTCCCCCTTTTGCCCAGCTGGCTCCACTGAAACATGCGGCATGTCTTCCTGAGGTTTCTGATGACCTCGGAAGAGACACTACACAGGATGAGCCACTTAGGTTTTGAAAGTGCAGATAGGGAGAGATCACTAATTGCTTCAGAAGTAATGTTCTCCCCATGGTGTGTGGTGATATCTTGTTTGTGTAAATAAAGCTTGCCTGAAGATCAGAGGGCAGAACTGGCCACTAGCTAACCATAGAGGTCTGGAGGTCTGTACAGACAGACAGGAAATGATATGGCTAGACAGAGAGAGAAAGTGCTAAGGTGGGAGGAAACAGGAACTCAGCCTCTTTCTTGCTGGGAAGTTGAATAGGTAAGGTGTCTATGGTTTGGCTCTTTCGTCCTCTGGTCTATCTGCATTTTCCCCTATATTTGACTTGGGCTTTTATTATTAAGACCTATGAGAACTCATGCTACAATGGTGAATCTGGGCTGCAAGAACATTAACTCCCAGACATGGCACTCCAGCCATATAAATTCACATTTCAGGCCCCATGGAAGTTTTGTTTTTCTTCAATAAATTTTACATAGAAAAAAATACATTTATGTCTATTATGAGATCTTGAAATACCATTTTTATCATCAACAAGATTAACATGATCCTTCTATAAGTTAATCACATTTTATTTGTTGTCGTTGTTTTAGATGCTGGGGATTCAATTGGGGCATGTCCTCTACCATCTTTCTGTTGAGCTGCATTCCCAGTCCAGATTTTTTTTAAGAGTGAATTGTATGGTTGTTAAATAATCAGAATCTGGGGAAGGTGTTTCGAATCCCAGCTCTCCCTCTGTCCTACTGTGTACAGTTAAGAAGAGTAAGATGGCGGGCCACAGTTTTCTCTGTTGTAAGGGTTGCAATCAAAACATCACATGACAGTTTAAGAGGACAGACTTGGTCTGGCACTGTTGGCAAGCACAGACCTGGGTAATTTCCATGGTGGCGATTAGTCTATCTGTCCCTTTTAAACAAGTAAACAGCAGGTACTTCCTCTGTGCCAGAATCTTAGCTGGGTACTCAGAAAAGACACAGAATGGTTATGATGGACAGAGTTCTGCCTGCCAAACACCTGAGTCCCGTGGGTTCATTGAGGGGCAAGCTCTTGGCCATGTTGTAAAATGAGTCTGCACAGTTGCTAGGCAACTGTTGTTTGAGCTTGTCAAATATCAGTGTCTCAACTTTCTGTACCCACCTTACTTCCACTTGGAGTTTAGAGACCCATGTCATGTATTTGTGTGAGGACCAAGGCCTGTGATAACAAATAAGAAAACTACTGTGGAATAACCTTTTTGTACACTGTGAAGATTTGTCACTCTGACTGGTTTACTGAAAAACTGAATGGCCAATAGCGAGGCAGGATTTTCAAAGCAGAGAAGATGCTGGAAAAAAAGGTAGAGATGCATGGAGTTGCCAGTCAGAGACAGAGGAAGTAAGAAGGCAGCATGGGTACTACAGAGTAAAGGTAATTAAGTGACAAGGCAGAAAGTAAATTAATATAAATGGGTTAGTTTAAGTTTTAAGAGCTAGTTAAAAATAAGCCTAAGCTATTGGCTGAGTTTTAATAACTAAGTAAGAGGTCTCCGTGCTGTTTATTTGGTAGCGGGCTGGTGGGATAGAGAGACTCCCTTTAGGAAATAGAACACATTTTCCCTTGTGCTACATCTAGAAAGCAAACAGGAGCTGCTGTCTGCCTCATCCTGTGTGATGTGCCAGCGTATATGCCTTTATCTTGAAACAAAACACAATAGAGAAGAGTGAAAACCACCCAGCCACGCTCGTAAGAAAATGTCACTTGAGTGATGTAAAACCTGTTTCATGCATGTTATGAAGGACATGGTGCTCTATAAATATTTAGCAAGCTTCTACTTTAAATGGGGTATCTGCTATTTTAGTGAAATCCCAATCAGGGGTTTCTTAGAATATGTCAGTATAGGTCCTCCACCTGCAGAGAAAAAAATCTCTAAAATAAGAGCACATTTATGCATGTACCTACACATATATTAGGGTCTAGAAAACAGGGATAAAGGGAAGTCTGGCTCCTGTGACCTATCATTGGATTAAAATATTTTAGATGTAATTTCTTTTATTAAAATTGAGCACTGGATTTGTTCCTGGTGATCAATATCATGCTTTTTATTATAGAAAAGGAATAGAAAAAGTGTCAAGGAACTGGAACCTTTGTGTCTCTGGAATTCCAAACTATGGTGACATTCACCCAAAACTCTCTGGGGTCTTTGTACTCCTGCGATATAAATGCATGAGCCCTTCTTAATCCAGTTGCTGGAATATGGCCTCCAGGTGCCGCTTTAACCCTGACCTTCTGGCTATTCTGTGCTTTCCCAAGGTGACATGATGTGTGCTCTCAAGGACAGGTTTGAGTTTATTTATATTTTCTTAGCTTCTATTGCCACTTAGGAGAGTGCTTGATCATGGCCTCTGCCTCCAGGAGAGACTCAGCTTCAGGGACTACAACCAAATGTCGCCCATAGGATGTCTGAAATAGAAATCTTCCAGAGCAGCCTTGGGCACAGCTAAATCTGCTCACAACTGCTTTTCGAATTTAGTACACACATAATTTCAGGTGGAGTCTCTCCAGGGTTTTACTCATATCACAAGCTGAGGCCACTCTATCACTCAAGGAAGGAGACTGTCTTCCTCAAAGCCCTTCTCGCTCATCTTCTGGGATAATTGAGTGTCCTTTTCTCTAGGCGCCCTGCTACCCAGTGTGTACACACAGACCTCCTGAACTTGGTCATGTCCATCACAGAAGCCACCTCCAATCCTGACTCCTATGGGCCCTGACAGCAGTGTGAGCAGCGGGACCCAAGTGGCAATTCCTCTTCTCACTCCCTCCTCCAGTCTGAAGAGAGCTTGGAAAAGTACACCCTTGCTCCCCTGTCCATTCCCAGTCTTTCAAAGCAACTAGACAGCAAGGCACACATACCACACACACACAGAAACAACTTCAGGGCAGCTTTTAGGGGTAATGCTTTTCTAGTTCAACTGATATAGCATTCTGACTAATCATATTGCCACATACTTCCTCTGGCTCCCCAGTCTCGAGGACAGTTGTTTGCCTTGCAATTAATTATGCTAAAATGTCCTGACCAGCAGCTCCTCCTACCACAAAGGGAGGCTCTACCCCCAAAATACTGCCTATGCCTTCAACCCTGCCATAAAGATCCAGCCCTCTGTCCATAGAGCATCCTGTTTCCAAAGGGCTGGCTTTAAGTAGGGCTTTCTTAGAGCTTTTCAGTTCCGTCCCATACTCTCAGAATATTGATTGCTCTCATCGAGTCTCCAGTCGCACCTTCTGTTATAGCATATGTAGAAACAGATGTTCCTCATCCAAGGCACCATTGCAGATGTGACCATCCCGGGAGTGAGGCAAGGTGAAGATTTACAAAGGAAGCATCAACATCCATAGCAAGGGTCCTTGTTAATTTGCCGAAGGCGACCAGCCCATTGCTTTCCTTCCACTCCCAAAGAGCAGCAGAGAACTGACTTTTCCTTCTTTAGTGACATAATTTTGCACATGCAATTTCATTAGCATTTTAGATAATGTGGCTGGTGCAACAAATCCAGTTCACGGGAAAGCAAGCTCGTCCTCCGTCGCCTGCAAGGATAGAGGAGCTTAGCTGTTGTTTTCAGCCTTCCCAGATTGACAACTAGGATTCTAATTTAAATTGTGCTGGCAGAGTACATATTAGACAAAAGCTACAGAGCCTTTGATAGTTATTATTCTTCCCTGAAATTTAAATTGCTTAAAAAAAAAAGCCTAAAAGTGAAAGAGCAGTAGAAGAAAAATGATCCTAACCTTATGTAAATACCAGCTTCCATATAGATTAGTTTTGCAGACTCCAGAACCGCTGGGAGGGGTTTTACATGTCCAAGGACACAGAATTTCTGAAAGGTGGCTGTGGTTGCCACGGTTCAGTGTCCGGAGCTTTTAAAATGGAGATGCCTAAGTCTAGATTACCCAAAGGCATAAAGGATCTGGAAAGTGTGAGAGTCCCACCCTCAGGTGATACAGTCACAGAGCCTTGTGTGACAACATAAGGTAAACACTTGGGAAGTAATAGTTGAATTAGTAAAGGGCCATGGCTTATCAGTTTTACTGGATGCTGCGCGATTTAAAACATTATTTTCCTATTAGAATAAGTCCTTACAAAGAATAAATTGAAACGACTATGTTTTCAAACCATTTAATGGTCCAGATAATGTTTCTGGACACAATCCTAAAAGCACAGGCAATGAAAGCAAGAATTGAATATGATGAGATGAAACCAAACAAAGGGCTTTCGAGCATCAAAGGAAATAATCCACAGGATGAAAAGAAAACCTACAAAATGGGAGGGAGTGTTTATGAAGTACTCAGCCAACGCGGAAGTGTGCTGAAGAGGCAAGGAGCTGCAGCCGCTGTCATGTTTTAAATGTGAAGTGTCCCCTCAAAAGGCTTGGTCCTCCGCTGGTGGATCTGGCCGTGGAGAATGACTGGATTGTGGGGCTCTGACATGTGCTGGAGTCACAGTTTGATGGAACTGGTGGGAGGCTGTGGGAGATTCCAGAATTGGAAAGCTCAAGCCACTCCAGTGTCCTTGTCTCTGGGGACCATATCTTATTCCAGCATGAACGAGTTCCCCCTCCTTCTGTCTTTCCTTCTTGCTCCCCAACCCTTCCTAGTCACTGCAAAGTGAGCAGCTATGTTCTGCCATATGATCCCATGAGTGAGATGGGACCTCACCATGACGAAGGAATCATGAAGTCATGTGATTGTTATGCCCAAATCCGCGAAGTCCCACAAAAGCCTACAAGGAGACGGAGTTCCGTATGTAAAAGCAAAGAGCCTTTATTTTATGCAAGTTTGTAAACTCGGTCTCTCCGCATGTCCAACGTATTGGAATAAATGGAGAGTCCCGAGCTCAATTAGAGTTGGGTTTTTATAGTAGTCTCAATTAGAGTTGGGTTTTATAGTAGTAAAGGTGGGGTTGAGAAGTTTCTGAGGTTCAGGAAGTTTCTGAGGTTCTAAGGTTTCTGAGTTCCAGAGGATTGCTGATGAGGGTGTCCTGATGAGTGTGTGCTGGCAGGTGATCCTATCTACAGCGGTTGGCACGTTGGGCATTTCCTTTGGGTAATCCTAGTTTATGGTTCTTCCTGCAATCAGGTATTGCTTCAGGGTAAACTACTGAGACTTGGGCCTCTATTAAATTTATCCATGGCTGAGTCCTACTCTGGTAGGAGATAATGGTTGGAAATAAAGAACTTCCCTTGGGTGATCTGTTCATATTTAGCTTATCATGGCTGGCTCCTCCAGTGGCCATGGGCCTGAATCTCTGAAAGTGTACATCTCAAAATTTCCTCTGAGGTCCTTGTCAAAGTGACAACAAGTAACACCAAGCCGATATAAACTGAAGAGTGTTTGGCTCAACAGCAAAAGAAAAATAAACTATCAGTCAAAAATGGACAATGACTTTGATAGATGTTTCTCAAGATACAAATGGCCAATGAGCAGATGAAAACAAAACATTCAATGTGACTAATCATGGAGGCGGATACAGACAAATTAAACCTACAGTGAGATCTCATCTGACCTCAGTAAGATTGTCTATAATAATATGATTTTAAAACCCCAAGTAACAAATTCTAAAGTAGTCATGGGGAAGGGGAGCTTTCAGACACTGCCAGAGGATTGTTCATTAGCATAGACACAATATGATATATATACTATATATCTATATCATATACACATATACACATACATATATATGGAGAGAAGTTCCTCAGAATAGCAGAAACAGAACTACTCTAGGGTCCAGCAATCCCACTGTGGAGTATATGCAAAGGCAATGAAGTCATTTTGTCCAACAGCTGACCTCCCATATGTATGGCATTGCATGCATAATAGCTGAGATGTGTAGTTATGGATGTGGATTAAGGCAATGTGGGGGATATTCCAATGGAAGGCTATTCAGATGAAAGGAAGAATACATGTCAGTTATCTATGGCAACATGGATGGAACCAGAGTAGTGCATGTTTGTAACAGGAGGAGCAGGCTGCTCATTGTCCCGGCTGCCCAGCTATCTTACACCCGAAATAATCACACAGAAACTGTATTCATTTAAACACTGCCTGGCCCATTAGCTCTAACTTCTTATTGGCTAACTCTTACATATTAGTTTAATCCATCTCCGTTAATCTGTGTATTGCCATGTGACTGTGGCTTACTGGCAAGATTCTAACTAGCATCCATCTCAGGCAGGAGATCCATAGTGTCTGCCCTTCTGCCCTTCTTCCCAGCATTCAGTTCTGTCTACTCCGCCTACCTAAGTTTTGTCCTATCAACTAGGCCAAGGCAGTTTCTTTATTCATTATCCAATGAAAGCAACACACAAACAGAAGGAACTCCTACACCACATGTTATATGAAATGAGTCAGGCACAGAATGACATACATATTCTCACTTATATGTGGAAGATAAAAATCTGATCTCAAAAATATAGAGTAGAATAGTGGTTACAACAGAGCTTGGGAAGGGTGCAGGAGAGGAAAGGAGAGGGAAACGGTGGTTAAGGAGTTCTAGGGAGCAGCTGGGTAGGAGGAACAGCAGGATAACTATAGCTGGCAAAATTTTGATTAGAGTCAGGGTCTTCTGTATCCAAGGCTGGCCTTAAATACTATATTAAGCTGAGGATGACCTTGAAATTTTGCTCCTTCTTCCTCTGCCTCTTGGGTTCTGGGATTACAGGTGTGTTGGCCACAGGGCTGAGTGTAGGCAGTGCTGAAAATGGAACCTAGAGGTTTGACCATTCTAGGAAAGTGCTCTGTAAACTGAGCTACACCCCAGCCCCTGGTGAGCAACAATTAATTGCCTACTTCAAAGTAGGTACTAGAATGGATTTCAAATGTTGCTGACATGGAGAAGTGATAAATATCTGAAATGATTGATGTGTGAATCACTCTGATCTGTCGCTGTCCATTGTATATTGACAAGTATTGAAATATCACATGGTACCTCATAAGTATAATCAAGTGCTGTATTTCCATTCAAAATTCTCAATTATATGTCAATCAGTTAAGTCTTTGGAGAACTTGGGGTAGAATGTAGAAAGTAGCCAGAGGGTCTCAGTGCATTGGATGAAGCAACATCCCTGGAAGGAGCAGGGTGAGGTGTTGACCTTACCTCTCGGGAACAGAGCACAGTCTATAAGAGCACAAAGAAACTGTGCCCAAGCACTGTGCTCTGGCTGAGGGCACAGCAGTTTTTGATGGGAGTACCAGCTAAGACCACACGTGCTGCTGTGGACGCAGAGTGGAAGTGAGCAGGCAAACGAATGGGAAACGGCAGGGGTCAGGCATTCCCTGCTGGAATAAAAGTTGACAGATAGGCATCCGTGAGCTCCTGCATTTAAATTGGACCACTCAGTATGATTTTATCTTCTGCTTCTCACAGCTACAAATGCATCTGAATGTACTTTGCTTACGTGCAGAGTATTTATAGATGCACTTCTCTGTTCTGTCAATTTGCAGGGACTATGATAAATGACAGGTCACAAACCTAGTACCCAGATCTTGCTTATAAGTGTCACCTTCCAATTCTTCAATAGGAGAAATCAGGGTTCATGGAAAGAAAGGCTAATTATTGGCCTGGAGTCAGAGAGGGTCCAGAATCTTAATAGTGCCAGAAAAAAAGAATGCACTTCTAAAACCTACAAAAAGGGCTGGGGAAATGGCTCAGTTAGTACAGTGATTGCTGTGTGAGACTGAGCATCAGAGTTCCAGCCTCAGAGCACATGTGAAAAAGCTGGACACAATGATTTATGCTTGTAAACCTGGCACTGGGAAGGTGGAACCAGGGGGATTGCTGGAATTTGCTGGCCTAGACTAGCCTAATTAGCCATCTTCAGACCATTCTAAAAACAAGGTGAGTGGCTCCTGAAGACTTATATTCTGGCCTCTGGCCTGTGCACATATATATATGTGCCTTCCACACAATGATACACATGGACACACATGCACAATGAAAGGATATGTCAAAGAGGTACAGACGTCACAAAGGATCTCCTCATGCTCCAAGTTAGGACAGTTTGAGCAACAAAGCAGAATCAACTTATGACCTAAAGAAAATAAGAGTCTATGCCAACACAAGGTATTGATTAGACCTGGCTCTGGAGTCTATTCTAACCACTATGCAATATCTATCAGTTGCTCGAAAGCCAGTTCTTAGTTGATGGCATTGACAGTTTTGGGGATGGGGACTCATCACCTGTTTTGTAGAATGTACCAAAAGTGGGATCCATTCCCTTCTTTCTCAACGCTCTATATGTGCTGTGGGACAATGGTCTGTAGCCTGTCACTTGTATTTTAAATAAACGCTGATTGGCCAGTGGACAGGCAGGAAGTATAGGAGAGGCAACCAGGCAGGAAGTAGAGGTGGGGCAACAAGAATTCTGGGAAGAGGAAGTCTCAGTCTGTAGTCATCACCCAGACACAAAGCAAGCAAGATATGACTGCCTCGCTGAAAAAGGTACAAGCCATGTGGCTAACACAGACAAGAATTATGGGCTAATATAAGTTATAAGAGTTAACAAGAAGCCTGAGCTACTAGGTCAGTCAGGTTATGATTAATGTAGACCTCTGTGTGCTTATTTGGGATTAAATGGCTGTGGGACCTGGTGGGACAGAAACCTCGGTCAACACACATGAGACTTAGGGTTTGAGGAAGAAGGACAAAGTAAGGGAAAGTAGGTGAGGAAGAGATGTCTGTGCAGAAAAAAAATTCAACCATCTTAAGTGCATCTATCTGCTGGAGGTGAGCACAACTCTCTACTTGCTGCATGTGGGCTGTGCAGAGTGACATCCTCCAAGAGCGTGCTTGAAAAGGAGAGAGAAAAGTGAGTGCACACTACAGCAATGGAGCGCTCCCTCATTTGGAGACCGAGGCCAACAACAGTGAACAGTCCCAGTGACAACAGATCCAATGGGTACAGTGCAAGCTGACTCCCCCTAGCTCTGTGTCCTTCTTCCCACAAACCCGAAACCGGTGTAGGGTCAAGAGAAAGAAGGAAGACAATTTCTATTGAGGTTTGTTCTACAGAACAGGTGACAACTCCTCACTCTCAAAGCTGTCAAAGGCATCGAGGAAGAAGGAGCATAAACTTGATAATTAAGTGTTACATAGTGCTTAGAATGGAATCCAAAGCCAGAATAAAGGGGGGGAAAGTTATTTAAAAACGAAGGAGATGTACATAAATTATGGACTTGTGGGGTTTTTGTTGTTGTTGTTTGTTTTGAGACAGGGTTTCTCTGTGTAGCCCTGACTGTCCTAGTAGTCTCTTAGTAGGCTAGGCTGGCCTCGAACTCAGAGATCCTCCTTGTTCTGCCTCCTTACTGCTGGGCTTAAATTCATATTGATCCAATAATTACAGCAAACATAATATTATGGGAAACTAGGTTCAGGGTTCATGGACATTCTCTCTACTATACATACATTTTTTCCCTTCATAAATCCATTAACCTGACATCAAGGAGGCAGGCCTCCAGGTTCACCTGTGTGGTATCATTGACCTTAAGGTTAGCTTCTGAAAATGCCTGTGAATAGCTGTCTTGATATCATTAATTAATGCGGGGAGACCATTTTAATTGTGGGGGCACCACTCCCTACTCAGAGGACCCTGGACTGTGTATGAGTGGAGGAAGTAAGCCAGCACCAGCAAGCGTTAATTCCCTGGGAGGGTAGACCGTGATGAGCTCTCTCAAGCTTTTGCCCTCTCTGCAATGATGGACTGTAGTTTGGAACTATGGGCCAAATAAATCTTCCGGTTACTTTTGTCGAGAATATTTTATCACAGCAGCAGTAAAATCCAAAGCTGATCTAAAATGGAAGATTTTTTCTTTCCCCTTCCACCGTGTAAACAACCAATTCCTCAGAGAAATGGGTTTGAAGACAGGGCGAGAGAGGGCTGGGTGCTTGCCTGCAGTCAGGGACTCTGGTGGCGAGGCTCATGGCTTATGGAATGCAACCTTAAACTCTGAACCTCGACCGCGGTAACTCCAAAGAAGCTCAAGGATTTATGATCTTGTTGTTTAAGGATCGGAGCTACAAGGAAGGCTTGGAGAGTCCTCTAATGATTAACCCACATGTTTGCCTTGTTCAAGACACAAAAAAGAAAAAGGAAAGTCCTTCATTTTCAAAGAATTCAATCAACCACTTATCAGTAAGGCTTACTAAAATATTTTGTTTACATGACATATAAACATAAGTAAGGAGAGATTATTTTTATAATCGTTCTTTGTTGACTTTTGAAATCCTTTAGAAGTCTACAGTGACTATGTAGTCACTCCAGAAGCTCATTTTAGTGACACTTTACTTTTATGTTTTCTTCTCTGCATAGCTAATATCCTAGGTCATTCTTGGGGATGAAAATTCTCACCTGTTTAGTTTATATTTATGACTTAAAAGCCCTTGATATTGCACTCATTTTTCATTGCATAAGGCCCATGGTGCCTGATAAATTATAAATTCATATTAATCCTAAGGAAATCTTTCTTTGCTATAAATATTTTATTCTCATATTAAATGTTAATGTTTTCTCTTATCAGACTAAGCACACGTTCTATCTCACCCCATGCCTTCATGTTTATCAGTGAGCCTACACTTTCACTCTCCATTCCTCTTTCCTTTCTATTGAGCATGTCTTTTGGTGAGGATTCAGGGTGAGCAACATAAATGACAGAAAACAGATACCAGCAGCTCATGGATGCCTAGGAGAAGCAGGTGAGAGAATAGTTAATCAATTTCACTGTGTGAGGATGAGGCTAGAGATTGCAGAGTGTTCTCATGAGCAAACGCTGGACCCTGGCTGCTTCTAAGGATGCTCATGAGTAAATACTGGACCACGACTGCTCCTGAAGATGCTCGTGAGCAAACACTGGCCCACCACTGATTCTGAGGATGCTCATGAGGAAATGCTGGACCACGGCTGCTCCTGAGGATGCTCAGGAGGAAATGCTGGACTGTGGCTGCTTCTAAGAATACTCATGAGGAAACACTAGACCATGGCTACTTCTGAGAATGATCATAAGGAAACACTGGACCACAGCTGATTCTGAGGATGCTCATGAGGAAATACTGGACCATGGCTGCTTCTAAGAATGCTCCTGAGGAAACATGGGCCCCAACTGCTTCTGAGGTGAAGGTGCCTCTTTATGCTTCCTTCCCATGCTCAAAACTATATTAACATTTCCAGAAGATTCCCTCTGTGTTTTAGAATATATCTGAAAGTTTGTTCCTTCAATCAACTTTAAAATACATCAGATGTAATGGAATCAACCAAATTACTTTTAACAACCTGACCTTCTTTTAGCAACACCTTCTACAAAGACAAAATGAGGCATTTGTGATGAGGTCTTGAATGAGTTCTCTCCTGATCAAACCCATAGAGCAGAAGGGATTTGTAAAAACTGACAACGACACAACACTTTTTACAAAATTTAGTCAAATATTTCAATGGAAAGTCAGATATTTTAAGGGTTAAGAAAGCTACTGAGATCATTTTTAATGGTTTTAACCTGGTTTTATCTTAGACAACATTTGGTCCTAGGGATCTTGATTGGGGGTTTCTGGTTTTTACATCAACTCAAAGTGACAAATAGCTAACAAGCCATAATCTGAGACCAATTAAGCTGATCTCCATGACTGTCTTGGAAGAAGAACGTCCCATTGGTCACCTACAAGGAGTCAAAGTGGGATCTTGTCAGAGGGCCTTAGTGTCATGCTTCTGCTCCAAAATGTGTTGAAGCCAGGAGCTTGTGTCATGTTACTGTGGGAGGCAGTGCCAGCATCAATACACAGAACTGCTCTATAGAGAGTAGACAGGAGTCCCCTGCAATTATCAGCAGTGACACTGGGCTCAGCATTAGTCCCTTCAGCTCTGTCTGCCAACACCTGGCAGTGTGCACTCTAAGATTTTTTATTAAGGGTGAATGTCATTAAAATTCTTATTTTACACAGGAAAGAGACACTTTAAGTATGAGCATTAGTGGGAGCGAAAGTTTTTGACACACAGACTCAATATGCTCATTCTTCTTTATACTGTAAAGCTGTAACCCACAAAAAAGTTCATTAATGCTGAATGTTAACCAGAAATGCTAATGAGATGCCGGTGTGACAGCTGACCTCTCCTGCAGGAAAGGTGGCGATGTCTGGAAGGGAAGGAAAAGTCATGAGGTGCTCAGGATACCACCTGGCTTTGATGTGCTGTGGGTGAGAGCCTGGGTAGAGCTGTGGTGTTTTAACAACTGTTCCTTTAAAGATGGAAAGACCTAACAGTGGATCCTTATCTGAATGCTCTCCCTGTCAGAAGAGGATGCTCAATTCCAGTCTCACTCAGTGAGCTATAGCTGGCGCTGCCTGGGTAAGCCAACTCTTCCAGGTGTCTGGGATGCACAGAGCTGGACTTCATGCTTCATTCATCTTCCTCTACACCATCTGCACTCTGGAGATGGGCCGTCGGGTGAGACAGGAATCCCACGTGAGCAAAGGTTATCCTGAACAGTTCCTGAGAGCCGGCTCAAGACCTGCCTGCTGCCTGCTTGCTGGAAGTCTTCCCGCCTCTTTCCCGCTTTTCTCCTTTACTTTCTTGGGACCGACCATTACTTACCCTGACCCTTAAGAGCCTAATCATGTTCTGCCAGGAAACAGCTCTTGTGCCAGAGTAGCTTAGACAGTATGTGTTTCCATCACGTCTGTGGCAGGACCACCCTCCAGTGGGCGAGCCCTCCCTGAATCCCCTTGATGGTGTCACGATCGTGGTTTGGACGTTTGCCCGCGCAGATACTGTGAAGTAAGAATAGTGATAAGGAAGTGTGATGGGGAAGAGAGTAGCTTGCAAAGTCAATCATGCCTACTCTGAAATCACCAGCACAGATTTCAGCACACGAGAGAAGGCCACAATTAATGTCGTCACCCTCAGATGATTATCGAGGCGACTGTGCATCTTGGCAGCAATGTAGGAGAACTATATCAAAAATCATTCCCAACAGGGAAAAGGTTTTGCCTGAAGTGTGTGTCTGTACATACATGTGAGTCCGAGACATATGTACAGCATACACGCTGCTTTGTAAAAGGACATGCCAGCCACCTGGGATGTGCCCTCCTCTGCCCCTGAGAAAAGATTCCTTGCCTTGCCTTGACTGGCACTAATTCAAAAGAGATAATCCCAGCAGAATCACTCACCTTGACATTCCAAAACCCAGATAACATTTCGCTTTAAAGTAATTATTTCTGTCCTTCTCTCAAAGGTGATTAGGCCGTACCACTAATTCCCAGAAATAAGGTGGCTGAGGTTTGCACTCACGGCATTGGCACTTTCAGGTCCTACTGAAGAAAACGTGAGGGTAGCGCAACCATAATTAGTCTTAATAATAAAAACCCAGAGTCAGATATCAGGGGTGAAAGCTGAAAGACCAGAGAAGCAGAGCAGCAGGCACTAGAGAGACTTCTTACCTCTGTCAAAGCCTCAAACCGAATGGGGCGAGATCCCCTCTCTACAAGTCCTGACTGAATACACCCGAGATCCTGTCCCCACCTCCCTAGTGCTAGGATTAAAGGCCTGAACCTCCACCACCTGACCCTGTTTCTCTTTGAGACCGGAGGATCTATCTCCTATAGCCCAGGGTGGCCTTGAACTCCTGATTGTTCTGCTTCACCAGCCCAAGTGCTGGGATTAAAGGTACGTGCTCACCACTCCCTGGCCTGTAAACTAGTGGCTAGCTCCGTCCTCTGATCTTCAGGTAAGCCTTATTTGTCAGAAACAAACAAAATATCACTACACATGAGGACTAATCTCCATTCCAACATGACCACTTTGGTCACAGAGACCCAGCACAATTGTCTGGTGTCTGGAAATTTCCTGAAATCTGACCCAAGGCACCAGTCTCAAAATGAGCATGGAAGAGCACAGTTAAGGATTAAGACCATTACTTGGTCAAATTGCTTGGGGAAGTTTATTTTCAGAGGTCAGCACACTTTATAGAAAGCGGCAGGTAGCAAATACGTTCAATTTTGCAAGCTTTGTATGGCCTTGGCCGTGACAGCCCAGCTGTGGAAAGGCACGGCTTCCCAAGAAGAGTCAAGCACATTGCAAGTTCTCTGTGTTTCTAGCATCCGTTCTGCATATTTTTTTAGGGTGTAATCACACATGATGGAAAAAGGATTCTGGATCTGACCGCTTGCTCTGCAACTAACAAGCTATGTAGCATTAGGCATGTCATTTGACTTTCTAAGCCTTGATTTCCATATCAGGGCTGCCACTAATCATTTTGAACTGTGCTGAAGATTGGGGAAAATAATAGTTGTCAAGCCTGATAACTGTTTAGTGACTGCACTGTCATCCGCATATGGTGTCCTCAAAAGTCTGCATTCGTCAACAAGGAAGTCAAGCATTGCTTCCCCTGCCTGTAACTGTATTATAGCTCTACACTCTATAAACTGGTTCCAGCCATGATCGAGCTTGTCTCCCTAGAAGTTCTAAATCCTGACTTTTAGGGTCTCACCTAGTGATCTATCATTAAAGATAAATATTCGCTCATTGCCTTTAAGCAGGTCCACTTAGGGAAAGGGTCTGAGTTCTTTTCCATGCGTTTTAAATACGTTTAATGGCATCCTTTAATTTAATTGCATGAGCTCACATTTTTGTGTTCCCATCCCTCTCTTCTAGACACAAGGCTTCTTTTGTCTTTGAGTTTTCCAATAATTAGCATAGTAGTGATGGCATAGCACGCAGCCAGTAGATGTCTTCTGAAGGAATGTTGGCTGCAGGATGGAATGGAGACAAGGGACTAATATAAGAACAAAGTAGCAGTTTGTGACTCGCAGGCTGTTTTCTTGGGACTCTGATTTCCTACCCTGTATGGAGCGTCTTCCAGGGACAGGGCCATTCTCAAGGGGAAGACTCGTTTCCATAGCTTCATTCCAGGGAGGAGCAAGCTGATAATAGCATCCATTCTGTATACCCAGTTGAACAAGAGCTATTAGATTTTTCTGTAAACTCGAGTAGAATTGTGTTTCCCGCTCCTCTGTCCTCTCAGTGGAAGAGGCTTAGTTAGTCTGCTTCATTGCATCTCCTTTTATTCTTGAACCATTGTGGCACCCGGACTTCATCTAGTCCTAGGACAATTCCTGCCTGCAGCCCAAGGGGCCACCACACTGGCTAGCCCTGGGCATCAGGTACACGGGAGCCAGTGTGTTCTTGTCACTTGCCATCCTGGCAGTTTTTGCCATTTTAGTGCTTTTTCTGCGCTGTCCCTGATCCATCAGGTCCTGTCCTCTACATCCTGATTCCTTCACGCCCGCGGGGCAAGAGGCATTAATGTCCTTGGTGATTTATGAAAGAAAGGTAAAGGGTACAAGGAAATGAAATGGACACAAGCATACACATACAAAGGGGGTAAAAACCTGGTGAATGGTTCAGAATCCCCCTGCCAAATAGATCATTCAAATTAAGATGAATTGAGTCAGGGGAATGTGCACCTGTGTACAAATAGCCTGTGACGTTCTTGGGAATGAAGCTGCTCAAAAGTACAGAAGACACTGGGAAGTAGAACAATCTTGCTATTTGAAGCAAACAAACAAGGACAACAAAATTGAAATGATTAGGGCTGTCCAAAATTGATAGCAGCTGCTTCGGGACCAGCATGTTCCTGGACAGGAAATGCTCAGGTGAGGTTCTGACGCTTGCTTAGATACTACAGAAGAGACTGATGAGGAAGGGCTAGATGACGGTCTTTAATATCATCTGGAATCACCTGGAATGGGATTCTTTGGGAAGGAGTGTGTATCTGTGTGTCTGCACGTCTGTGTTTTCTGTGTGTGTGTATTCACAAAGAACACAGGGAAGGGAAGGGAAGGGAAGGGAAGGGAAGGGAAGGGAAGGGAAGGGAAGGGAAGGGAAGGGAAGGGAAGACAGAGATAGAAATGGAGAGAGAGAGAGAGGATGAAAGATGAGGGAGAGGTGGGAGAAAGAAAAGAGGGAAGAGAAGGGAAAAAGGGAAAGGAAGGGAAGGGAAGAAGAAGGGAGGGGAGGGGAGGGGGGAAAGGAGGGGGATAGGAAGAGAAAGAGGAGGCTCAGTAGACAACCAGCACATGGAGTTCTGGAGATTTGGAGGATTGGTTAATCAAGATCTTCAGGGTAGACCAGCAGACTGGAAACCCAGGAAACTGCAGTTCAGCCCAGAGGTCATCTGTGGGCAGAATCCGCTCTTGCTCAGAGAAGCGACTCTTTGATCTGCTAAGGCCTTAAGTGCCTGGACAGGACCCACCCACATTAGAAGGTTAATCTTTATTCCATCTTCTCCAAGAAACACCTTCACAGAAACACCCAAAACAATGACTGTCCACATACCTAAGCACTCCAGGACTCAGCCAAGTTGGCACATACAATTAACCACCACGCCATGGTTCATAATAACTCATTCCAGTTTCTGTTGCGTTTCCCACGTCCTGACAATCATGTAATATCAAATGGGTCTGATTTTGCAAACACCTTTTGAGATTCTATGATATGAGGTCCTGTAGAACTGACCGTGTTTTCCACTTCTTTTTTCTCCATCCCCTCCTCCCATTTCTCATCTTCTGTGGTCCTCCAGTTCCTCCAGGCTCCCTCTCCCTTGTTCTTCTTAAAGGAGAAAGATGCTGGAGAAAATAATAATAAAAAGTCAGCTTAACTGCAGTACTTTTACAGGGCGATACCACAGCATGTTGCAACACTGTTATGCCCGAGGCAAATGTGTGTGAGACAAATTCCTCTTTTAGGTGCACACCACACATAACTCGGCACTTACTGCGCTTTGCCCTTTGATGTCTCTATATGTATTTTTCTTCTTATTCTGGTAGGTAATTTTCAAAATGAAACAAGTTTAAAGCCCTGGCTCCCAGCTTCCTATGGGAAAAGTTTTAAAACCTTTTGCATGCAATAATTTATGTAAGCTCTATTGCAAAAGGCAATACAGGAGCGGACACCCGTGGCTGCTCCAGTCTTTGTACCTACAGCTGGCACAGATGTGGACAGGAAGTGGTGTGCTCTTTCCCACGTAGAGAAACTCAGACCCAGGAGGACAAGGGCAGAGACAATGATGCCTGTTGGGATGTCTGTGACAAATTGCCATGAACAGCCTGCACTGGTTAGAATCATATTTCAAGATATAGGCTTCAAATGAAAAGCAAAGGACAGTTCTTTTAGTTCACACTAAACTAAAAGTTCAATTGCTGTATAAATAAATTATAAGCCGCTGGGGGTGGGAGGAGTATGAGTCAAGCCAAGTTAAAAAAGAAAAAAAGGGAAAGAGAAAGATTTTTAATATAATATAAATGGGTGTTATATAATAGTACCAAACTTGAAAGATAACCTAAATATCCTTCAATTTTCAAATAGATAAATGAATTTTAGTAGGTTCTTTTGTAGAATACTACTTAGTAAGAAGAAAGAGAAGCCACTGCCTTGTAGAAAACAGTGAGTAAGTATCAGAGGTGTCATGTTGAATGTAAGAAGCCTAACTTGAATTTGCTATATACCGTATGCTCCTATTTGTAAGACATCTAGGAAAAGGCAAAACTATCGGGACAGAAACAGAAGAGAGTGTTTACAGGTGTGGGGTGACAGGAGGGGGAAGACAACAAAGGAGAGAAATCTAAGAGTATCGACTTTGGTGGGCCCATGATTCTTATTTTATGTAAATTTTCAGAAAATACTATCTAAAAAGGGTGATTGTGCTTTAAGTAGGTCATAAAACTATAACACATAAAGATGGGTAATTTGGTGTCCATAATGTATCTCAGCACACATGACCTTGAAATGGGGTGTGTGACAGTGCCAGAATCTCAAGGGCTGGTCATTCCTAGAAACCAGTCGCTGAGGAAAGAGGAAGGCCACTGGGAGAATCCTGCTGGCTTTTCTTCCCTGCTTACTCTCCCAGAGCTCCAGGCATCCGTGAGCACCCAAGCCACTGCCTTTCAGGGAGACTAGAAAGGGCAGGGCACAAACCGCACTTCCTGTGCAATTCCGCTGGGTGAGCTTTGCCAGCACCTGAGTTGTTTCTCCAGCTCTTTCCTTATGTCTTGGAAGACTGAAAACATACAAGTCAATGTAAAACTTCTGGGTACTTCGCCTGTGAGGAGGGGTGGCTCCCCGGAGGAGCCTGCTGTGGGCCTGGCTGGTTTACCATCTACATGGGCACTTCTGCTGGGCTCCCACCAAGGAAGCTGTTCCTCCTCATGCTACTTACTGTTTGAGTGTGGCCTGTGGCTTGCAGACTCCTGTTGGAATTTAACCCACACGGTGAGACAGTCAGGGATGGAAATGTAACCTAATCCTGCTGCTTAGAGCTAGGGCCTCTGGGAGGTGATCAGTGTTAGATAAGGTCGGTGGAACAAGGTCTTGTAATTGAGTCCTCCTGTTTGTAAAAAGAGGACACACACGCATGCGCTCTGTTTTACCATGTGATATCCCACATCACTTCCTGACTTCCCCAGCAAGCAAGCCATGGCCAACATGGGTGGGCCCCTACTCTTGAACCTAAACTCTGAGCCAATAATAGACTCTGAAAGACCCCAACCCTAAAAAGTAAGGACACCCATATAGGAAGGCACTGAGATAAACAAGCTTGCTACTTGAACCCTAGTCAGTTCCCCTACCTCCCACCCACTAGGAAACCAACTAGTTGCCAAAACAGGTTGCAGCTGGAGCACTCAGTTAAGAAAAACACATGTAGGCGGGACTATGTTAATTTTGCCCATGTTGTAACCCTGGTTCGATAATCTAGACCAATCCTGGATGTTATATGATAATTCATGTTAAACTTGTGGTTTTTGCCTTTAAAAACTTGTTTGCTGGGATGCTCATTGTGCTCAGTCTCCGGAGGGCTGCAGCACCCGATTGTATTACCTCTTGCTTGTTGCAGCTGACGGCCTGGTTATTGAGTCTGGGGGCACTCCATTGAAGACCTCCACCTTGAGGGTCTTTCAACTCTTCACAGCCTCCTCAGTCTTTCGTATTATGTTACAGCAACATAAAACAGACTAATACGGTGCCTTTAGATGTTATGACAAGATGACTAAAAGACAGGATTTTTAGTTGCCTTGAAGGATTGAAACAAAGTATGTGCAGTTGCTAAGGTAAAGCTATCACATTTCAGGGCAGTGATGTGCCACCTACAGTGCCAGCCAGCATTTCATTTGAACTCTGGGCCATGGGCTGTCAGCCCAAGAAACAGTGTAATTGAATCCTAATTGACTGAAGAGGAGGAAGGGTAGAGAAACAGGAGGTTGTACAGGGATGAGAAGAGACAGATGAACGATAAGCCAAATCAGAGTGAAGTGAGGATTTTCAAATGGCACCCAACAGTGACTTGAACATGAACCATCCCCAGAGCGTAATTTGCATATCTTCTTGTCTCCCGCGGATTCAGCTGGGTCTAAACTTGTTTACTTCTTGGCTACACAGGAGCATTAATGCATGCACTGCCGCCTGGCATGCTGCTGACTTGCATGGGCACTGTTGTCCCTCCCTTCCTGGGAGAGATGCAGAAAAGGCATCCTTAGCACCATGCTAACTAACCCGCTCAGCCGAGTATTGGCTATGCACAGCAGAGCCCAGCCTTCTTGGTGATGTGCATTCTTCCACACCCCAGACCTCTCATGTGCTGCACTCCCCTGCACCGAAAGTGCACCCCGAGTTCAAACAAAATGCTGGCTGGCTCTGTAGGGCAGGAAATGTGGTAGCATTACCTTAGCAACTCCATATACATTGTTTCAATCCTTCAAGGTAAAAGTCCTCTTTTCTAGGTGATGGAGCGTCTCATATTTTACTGTTTCCCAACAACCTGGAGACTCTGGGTTGAGCTGGACTTTCAGCTTTGCTTGATAGAACACTGACTTGGTTTTGGCAACTTATCGGCTTGGTATTGGCTTTAACACTAACTTATGATAATAAGGATCGCGTAGGTAAAGATGAGGCCCTTCAGTCACAACAGCAGCCATAAGACCCTAGCATGTGTGTGCGTGTACGTGTGTGCGTGTGTGTGTGTGTGTGTGTGTGTGTGTGTGTGCCCGCGCGCGCGCAGAGAACCTAAGTCCAATGAATATCCTGAAGTTATGCAGCCTATGGCAGGAGGACCACTGGGACTGATTAAAAGACAGAACACAAGAGGATTAGTAGAGAAAGGAGTAATATTTGGCTATTTCAGCAGACAGATGTGACTCAGATTCGGTACACAAGAACACGGAATTCCTAGTCTGCTGCTCCATAACATCTGCAGGTACTTCACGTATAGCAGATCTTCACCCACCACCATAGCTCAGGGAACCAAACCCTGTTCCTGCTTCTTCCTGCGGGAATGCCTTGTGTCTGTGCTCATAGAAACACTTGTGTGCTTAGGCAGCAAAATCATCAATCAAGGCAGGAAACAAATTTTGCTGCAAGACCAAGTTAAAATAAATGCCTTCTTGACCAAGGTTGGCGGGAAAACTGCCAGACTTCAAAACAGCCACTGCAGGTGGGAATGAATGTAAAATGGTTGTAAATCAGGAATTCTGACCTCTGATTTATTGTTTGTTTGGCTGGTTGAGTATCTTGTTGCTGCTATCATTGAGACAAGTAAAATGTTGTAAAATATTTAAAAGCAACAAAGGTAGGTTTGGAAGTAATCACTAAAAGAGTCTGGTGGCTGGGAGTTCAGGACAGATTGGACAAGAGGGCAAGAGCTTGAGGGAGTGGAGGAAGACAGGCACCTAGAATGAGCTTTGAGAAAACAAACCAGCAAAACCCGGAAAACAGTGTTAGGTTGGGGAAGACAAAGGGAAAAGGAGGGTTCTAGACCCTATTAAAATAGAAGTCACGGAAGGAAAAGTCTTCAGAGCCACCTATCAGTGGTGACCCATGGAAGGAGATATGTCACTTAGGAGACCTTGTAATTGCAAGCTTAGGGAAGACCTGGAGAGAGATAACCTGAGAAATAATTAGAGATTGTAAACTTTTCCCTGAAGCTCAAGTGGGAGAGCAGACTCACTGCTGGATGTAGGAGACACCAGCTTTGGAAGCATCTCTTCACTGACTGGTGAGAAACCTTTTTGTTTTTTTTAGACAGGTTCTCAGCGCAGGGGAGGAGGGGCCTGGGGCACAGCTTAAACCCCAGCACTCAGGGGCAAAGGCAGGTAGATCTCTATGAGTTCCAGGTCAGCCTGGTCTACAGAGTGAGTTCCAGGATGGCCAACACTACACAGAGAAACCCTGTCTCAAAAAACCAATAAACTAAACCAAACCAAACAAACAAACAAAAAAGAAAGGATCTCAGTTCGTAACCCTGGCTAGATTAGAAATAGAGCTGGCTGGCTTCAAGCCCACCGGGATCCACCACCGTCTGCCTCTGGAATGCTGGGGTTAAAGGTGTGTGCCACCGCATGTTAGAGCACCCCAGCGGTAGTTCCTACTTTTCTTTTTCTACACTACAGACAACCCAAGAGTATTGCTAGGAACTTCTAATTTCCCGCCTACATTTCTAGTCTCTAGAAAAAGCAGGTTCTACTTTTTTGGCAATTTGTTTTATAAAATGAGAGGGGTTTTTTTGGGGGGGTCTTGCTTTGTGTTCGGTAAGGAATGGTTATGTTTCAAGATTTATATATAAAATGGCCAGTGAAATGACTCCGTGGCAAAGGTTCTTGTCACCAAAATTGAGGATATGAGTTTGATCTCCAGCACACACACGCACGCATGCACTAAATGTAATATAGCCCTTTAAAAGATATTGAAGATATTAGAACTAGGGAACTTATCTTTTGTCATGATCCCTTTCTCCTAACAGAAACAGAGATTATTGGGTACTTAAAATTCTAATTAACTGGAATACATTTAATTTTTTTTCCTCAAAGTATAAAGAGAAAATGAGAGTGTTGAAGCAAACACGAAGAACACTGCTGTGGTTGCTGTGGCCTTGGGGATTAAAGAGACACTCAAAATGCCTTTTGAGAGAGCATATTGGTCTTACACCTGAAGTAGCCAAAGAAGAACTGGTATAAATCCTAAGAGGAGAGGCTGGTGGGCATAGTGGTGCCTGACCTTAACTCTAGCACTTAGGAGACAGAGGCAGGAGGATCTCTGGCTTGGAGGCCTGCATGGTCTATGGAAAGAGAAAAACAGCAAACAAACAAACAAAAACAAAAAGCAAAGAAACAAAGGTAGGCTCAGAGGTTAAGAGTACTGGCTGCTCTTCCAGAGGACCCGGGTTCAATTCCCAGCATCCCTGTGGCAGCTCACAACTGTCTATTACTCTAGTTCCAGAGGTTCTGACACCCTCACACAGACATACATGCAGGCAAAACACCAATGAGCCTAAAATAAAAATAAATAATTAAAAATTGAAAAAAAATCCAGACAACAACGAAGACCAAGTTGTTTCTCCTGGGTGAGATGACTTCCTGTTCTGACCTGTAGGAACACCAGGGAGGTGATTAAGAGAATGAGCCCAGCAGAGGCCTCCAGCATGGCAACTTTTGCATCTCTGAGGATGCTGGAGATAATGATGAACTGGTTGGATTCTCAGAGGGGTTTGTGTCTGTGGCTTGCCTTGAGCTAGGCACATGGAACCATGCATGCTACAGCTGATAGTCTTAGAGTAGTGGTTCTCAACCTTCCTAATGCTGCAACCCTTTAATACAGTTCCTCATTCTGTGGTGACCCCGACCATAAAATTATTTTTGTTGCTACATCATAACTGTAATTTTACTACTGTTATGAATAGTAATGTAAATATCCGATATCTCCGATAGCCTCAGGTGACCCCTGTGAGAGGGTCATTTGACCGCCCTGCCCTCCTTCCCCGCAGGGTTGTGATACGCAGGTTGAAAATTGCTCCTTTAAAGTAACATGGAAACACCTGGAGTCTCTAGGATTGTTTGTTTGGTAGGATAGGGCAGAAGTTTCATTTGGTGATGGCTGCTGGGATGTGGATTTTCATCTGTGGGCAGTCATCAGATTTGGGTGGTCCAAAGTTGAAACTTTGAGATACTTTTTTCTCTTTTGCTCTGTCCTTTCTATTTTTTCCTTCCTCTCTTCCTGTGTTTCATTGATCCTGCCTTCTTCCCCTTCTGATGTTAAGGAGACCTCACGTGCATCTTTCATTAATAAGGTTCTCTGGACCTGGAAGGGGGCTTAGCAGCCATGTTTTTAGCTTCTGTTTTACAGTTCAGAAAAGTGACCTAGTTCAGAGACCTGGAATTCAAAGGCCTGTATTTTAGCCTGAATCTCACTCTAGAGGTATATACTCTGGGTAAAAGTCCCATCCTTTGAGACTCCAGCTTTCTCATGACCAGAGATGGAATTGGACCCTCCAACCTCCTGGTCCAGGCTCCTGGTCCAGTGCTGTATTACCCTACAGTCACCTTCACCTCAGTGATACTATCACGGATTCCCACAGCTGTTCTCCCTGGCCTCAGCTGGGCTCTGTGCTGCAAAGGGTATAGCCCACCTCCCCGAAAGAACATGGGGATCTAGTTCTTTCTAGTCCACAGGAGTAGATACTCTGATTCTACAAGAACATGAAATTAAATAACAGACCAGAGAGGCTTTCCCACATCCTGGCTCTTGGATCCTTGAGCTCTCGGATTCCCATATCCCTGGGTATGTAGGGAAATCCTGTTTGGCTCCCTAAACCTCAGAGTTCCCAGTCTGCAGTCTTGGAGTGTGGCATCCCTCCAAAGCATAAAATTGGGATCCCACTGGCTCTGTCCCACTAAGAGGGTTAAGAGGCAACTAGCTGCTTTATCATCACACCATTAGAACTTTGAGGAGAGCCTGGCCTGGCAAGAGTCCTCAGTTATGGGACACTGCTATGTAAAAAAAAAAAATGGGCTTCATTGTAGGGTGGTGGTGGCTCATGCCTTTGAACCCAACTTGGGAGGCAGAGGCAGTGGATCTCTTGAGTTTAAGACTGCCTGGTCTACAGAGTGAGTTCCAGAACAGCCAGGGACTCACACAGAAACCCTGTCTTGAAAAAACAAAGCAAAGCAACAATGAAAATGACCTTCACCATTTAATAGATTCTTAAATCCTCCAAAGTCTTGCAGGAACTAAACTTGAGTTGACTTATCCAGGCCCCACGCCTCTAGATGGTGGTGGCACACTCCTTTAATCCCAGCACTTGGGAGGAAGAGGCAGGCGGATCTCTGTGAGTTTGAGGCCAGCCTGGTCTACAGCCAGAGCTACACAGAGAAACCCTGTCTTGAAAAACAAAAATAAAATAAAATAAAAAAAAGTTGACTTATCTGGCATCCCAGCCATCTCTGTAGAGATACAATATACACAAATTATTACCTACCAATAAATAAATCTTGGCTGAACTGATTGGTTATGGAAGGCACAGAATTTTTGTTTCTCTATTCTCCCTCCTTCATGCCACCCAAATGTAGCTTCTTGGAAAGCAAAGACTGGGGTCCTTCTATCCCCCATGAGTTACTGAGGCCAGTTTGCTGAGCACAGGTTGTGCTGCTGAGCGATGTGATTCTCAGGCCGCTCTCTGCAATACAATAGCAGTATGGTGTGTGCCACTGGTCAATAAACAAAGCTCGTCTGTGCCCTGATCTGAAAGTCACTTTTCTTTTCCTCTGGACATGAGTTCTGTAGGGCCCTGCAAGTGAAGGCTGCCGTCATCCCGGGCTCAGTCAGCTGAGTTGCGAGAGACTTTTGTGTTTGTTTTATTATTTTTGTGAGGATCTATTTCTGTTTGAAGACGGATTCCTGTGTTATCAAAACCCCTAGCTCTGTACTGTGGCTACGAGTCCTCTCTCGTGACCCGGGGTTAGAATGTTAGATAATGGAAGATTTATTTAAAGGGGAATTAGAGATAATGCCCTTCAGTTCCATCGTGTCAGGTGTACATTTTCCTCTGCTTTTATGCCTCTGTGCCGTGTCTTTCTGGAACCTGCTTTCTCATCCAACCTCTTCACCCCTCTCCAGCCCTCCCAATCCCAAACAACCCCCCCTCCATGCACGCACGGTCTGGCAGCTCTGCGGGTGTCCCCTCTGCCTCTGCGCACAAAGCTTACTTGTTAAAGAGCCCATCACGTGACTTTTGACCCCCTTCCTACCCTACCCTGCTTTCTCCAAGTCTCTTCCAGCCAACCACTGCTATCCCTTCAAAAGGACGAGAAGCCAAACAGCCAGTCAAAAGAGCTATTATCCTAAAGGGTCCTTAGCAAGGCCTAGAGCTTTCCAGTAAATGAGTCCACGCTGCTCTTCCCCTCCCTCTTCTAGACCAGCTGACCCCTGCCCCTCATACCTTCTCCTGTTCCTGGGTCACAGCAAAGCTTGCTAAGCCTATGTTCTGTGTTCACTGGATATTCTAGGAAGCCTCTCGGCTGCCATTACTGTGGCCTTCCTTCCAGTAATAGCTGGGAATGTCAGACCACATGTTTGCCACCCTCTGACTCTCTATGAAAGGCAACAGCGGTCATGCTGTGCACAGCTATTGGCTTATTTAAACTGGTCATGTGGTAGCTTGAATGAAAATGCCCTGCCAAAGGTTCATAGGGAGTTCATAGGCTTTGTTAGGAGGTGTGGTCTCATTGGAGTAGGTGTGGCCTTGCTGGAGGAAGTGTGTCACTGGGGGGTGGGCTGTGAGGTTTCAGATGCTCAAGTCAGGCCCAGTGTCGCTCTCTCTTCCTGCTGTCTGGGGATCTGGATGTTGAACTTTACGCTACTTCCCCAACACAATGTTTACGTGCGTGATCTCATGCTTCCTGCTCTGCTGATAATGGCTAAACCTCTGAACTACAGCCAGCTACAGTGAAATGCTTTCCTTTCTAAGAGCTGCCGTGGTCACGGTGTCTCAATTCACAGCAATAAAAATCCTGAGATAGGAGCCTGGAAAGAAAAATCTATTTTCTACAACTTTCGACGGTGGATTATTGACTGGTCCAGCTATGAGAGTATCCCACACCTCACTTCACTGAGATTCAAATAGGAAGACTATTAATTATACGGGTTATGACTTCAGAAAATGCAGTTGTGTTTGCGGATGTCTCTGCAATTGGTCTAATGGGCTTAGAGAGGACCTTGGCAACTGTGGGCCTGAAACAAAAACAAAGTCTTCACGCACCCCTAGATCCTAGAGTAAAGGTTTCACTTCCTCCCTGTTGCCACCTCCTCTGTCCCTCACAGAAATCAGATAACATATGTCTCTGAGCCTGATTTTATGGCATCAGAAATTTGAAAAGAGAGTTGTTAACGTCCGTTTTTATTTGGAGAAATATGAAACTTTCCCAAATGGGATTTCTCCAGCCCTGGTTATGAGCAAAATGCCAGAGATAGCTGAGACCCACACTGTGGGAAGACAGAGAATAGACTCCAGGGATGGGACCACTGAACCTCAGCAAAGTGTGTACTGTTTTCTCATGAAGAGTTACTGAGCAGCAAACTATCCAGGGGTTCCCTAATTTCATAGGATCACAGATTAATCTATTTCCTTCATAAGCATTATAAATGATAGCCTTTTCGGTGACTAAGGCAATGAGGTTTCTCTGACCTATTTCAACTTTCCAAAAGAGCTACAGAAACAGATTCTCTGTCTCTGGCTCAAACTGCGAGGTGTGTGTGTGTGTGTGTGTGTGTGTGTGTGTGTGTGTGTGTGTGTGTGTGAGACAGTGTGAGTGTGTGTGTGTGAGTGTGTGTGACAGTGTGTGTGTGTGTGACAGTGTGTGTGTGAGTGTGTATGAGAGTGTGTGTGTGTATCTGTATTGATTGATAGACAGAAGGTTTACTGTTCTATGCAGTAAATACACAAATTCAATGGCACTGAGTATGTTTTCTCACTTTCTGCACCCATCAGGACCGTCCGTCTTTAGAACTTCGCATTTCCTAAAACTGCAGCTTGTGCCCATTGACCTGGAAGTCTCCACTCCCCCCCCCATTATCTGTCCTGCCTGTTTGAAAGTGACTGCTCTGTGTATCTCAAATAAACGAAACTGTGAGTGTCCTTTTATAACTGGTTTTTACTAGGCACCATCCCTCCGTGTTCATGAGAGTTGGAGCAGAATTGTGCTGTCTTTCCAGCCTGAACATCAGTCCACTGCCTTTCCTCCAGTGAGCAACTTGGCTGGTGCACAGTTCAGTGACAAATTGTAGCAAATTGGTGGTGTTGTTCAACCACGGTCAGAAATCGCAGTTGAGAACATGTGTAGTATCTTGCCAAGATCCCTGGTGTCTGTTGATGGCAGGTCCTCTTTCCTTCAAGCTCCCTCTGCTCTATTCCAGCCCCAGTCTCCTTCCTGTCTCCACAGGCTTGCCTTTTCTGGCTATTCCATACAAGTGGAGGATGCCCCAGACAGTTGCCCGTGTTTGTTCTGTTTCACTTAGCACAGGGCCAATGAGCTTCTAGAGCAACATCGAGTGTTTTAATGTGAACCAATAGTTTCTTCTTCCTTTTTTTTTTTCAATTCCTGAATAGCAATTCCATTGTACCAAGTATATCACATAGTATTTACTCATTCCCGAACTGACAGACATGTGAGCTCTTCCCACTCTGGCTGTTATCGGTTATGCTCTATGACTATGTGTAAGCAACATATTTTCCTGTCTTCTGGGCAGGTGGCTAGAGCGGGAGGCTGGCTCGTGTGACAAGTTTATGTATAACTTGTAAAGAAATTGTGAGATGCTTTCCCAAAGTGTCTGTCCATGAGGGAGGTTTCCTTCCGGCAACCTAATAGACCATTCAGAGTGGGTAGGGGGATGCTTTCCTCGGCAGTCCCTCCTCATGTGACGGGCTCGGCTTCACCTGGCTGTGACTACAGGGTAGACAGTAAGTGAAGCATGGGAGACATGAGTTCATTCCCAGGTTGTCCCCTTGTACATGTCACTTCACATTGTCCGAGGGAAGCCATGAACTTTTTCACCCAGACACATGAAAACGCAATTATGAAACCAGGCCATGCTCCCAAGCAGACACCCTAAAACTGGAGAGAGGAGGAACTGTCAATCAAAAACAGGCATCCTCTTTGCAAGTCAGGGAAAGGGGTGTAGACAAAATGAAGGGATTGTGAACTTCCTATTACAAGGTGGCTTTTAGGAACTTGGCTCCAGAATTACAGACTCTTCCAAAGTTGGTCTTAGAAAACCATTCATCTTCTCACTGGGAGGGCCTGCCACTCAGTGGAATTTTTTTTATTTTAAGACAGATGTTAGTTTCTTACTGGCTACTCCAAAACTGGGTAACACAATCATACAGATTTTATTCTCACAGTTCTGAAATCTAAAATCTGAGTGTTAACAGGGCCAGGCTCTGTCTTTTGGTCCAGGAGAGGTCTCTGTTGTCTCCCCTGGTGTCTGATATGTGCAGGTAGTCCTTGGCATTCTGTTTCATGGAAGCATGATGCCCTCTTTCTCAAATGGTGGCTGAGGCCAGCAGACTCTCCTTGGCATTCTGTGGCCCCAATGCATGGCACTACCCATAATATCTTCTTCCTGTGTCGTCACTCTGTCGTCCTCTGTGTGCCTGCTTCTGCCCCAGTTTCCCTTTTCAGAAGGACATCAGCCACATTAGATGAGGACCCACCCTAATGACTTCATTTTACCTTAGTTATACCATAAAGAGCTTCCTGCCGAATAAGATCATGTTCTGAGTTCTAGGGGTTAGGGTTGTAACATGTCTTTGAGGGGAGCACAACTCAAACAATGGCAGCAACATTTTAAAAATTGTTTCTTGTAAAAACGCTAATATTTTTTTGTTTTGTTCTGTCATGGAATGTACATCTAATGAAAATTCTTAGATGTGAAAGAGAAAATGTGATGGCCTTCCCCCAGTATTGACATCTGGGCCATACAGGGTGTGGGCAGGAAGAAAACTCATAAAGACTTCGAAACAAACTTCCAGCTCTCAGTTCCATGCGGCTTGTGTCTCAGGCATCTTGCACTGATATTTAAATGCCTTCCAGTCTGGGCAGAAAAAGATAAAAACAACTATCTAGTGCTTAGTATATAACAAATTATTCCAAATGTTTGATCCTGAATAGAGCAGCCTAGGACCAAAGTGAAAGACGAATAAGATGGTGAGCAAGTTTTGCTTATAAATTTAATTTGGGCCATGTGGTGGTGCATACCTTTAATCCCAGCACTCAGGAGATAGAGGCAGGTGGATCTCTGAGTGTGAGGCCAGCCTGGTCTACAGAATCAGTTCCAGGACAGCCAAAGCTACATAGAGAAACCCTGTCTCGAAAAACCAAAACCAAAACAAGACAAAACAACAACAACATAAACCAAAACAAAATAATTTGGGTTCTTCATGTTGAGGTGGAGTGGATTCTGGAGATCAACTCTTGCACCTTGCACATGTGCGACAAACCCTCTACCACTGACTGTTCCCCAGCTCCACCTAGAAGTTTAATTTAGCTTAGTTTTGATTGTTTTGTGGTTTGAGATGGGTGGCCTCATACTGCATCGCAAAGTCTGGTGTCAAAACCCCAGACCCAAGTAACTCTCCTGCCTCAGCTTCCTGAATAGAATTGGGTCAATAAGGAGTCAATATACACCCTTGTCCACACTGATTGAATTTAAAAAAAAATTTGACCCACAAGGATGTGACAGTATAATTATTATAGGACAAGGATAAATTGGTAAGACTTCCTCAGATGAGTTAGAAATAGTTCTGGGTTGGTGGCTAAGACTGAGAGAGGAAAGATGTGGAAGAGCCAGGCCGTGAATGGTTGGCAAGCCACCCTTTCTCCAGTTTGTAAGGAATGTCACTCACTAGTGGGACAGAGGAGCTCAGACAGTATTATTATAATTAGTAGTAGTAGTAGTAGTATCTTTGTGGTGTGTGTGTGTTTGTGTGTGTGTGTGTACAGTGTCGTGGTAGATTATGAAGATCAGAGGACGACTTTGAGGAGCCAGTTAGTTCCAGGGGTCAAACTCAGGTCATTCAGGATTGTTTAGCAATCCTATGAGATCTTGATGCCAGCCCTGCCCCACCCAGGAGAGTTCTTCACAAGGGAAGAACTTTCCCTTCCTGTCTTACTCACTCCCAGTCTCTTCTGGGGCAGTTTTGGGACCCTGAATGTCACCAGCCCGGGCCTGACAGCAAACCCATTTCTCAGGATATACCTTGCTGATGGCAAATTTCCTGGTCAGAAGCTGCCACCCCCCACCTCCCACCCAGTGAGATGCTCTTGTTCTCCCTGCAGGACCCTGTCCAGTCCGCATTACCCACCTGTCCACTTGGGTTCTTTCTTTCTTTTTTTAATTTCTTTTTTTTTTAAAGATAGATTTATTTATTTATTATGTATACAACATTCCTTCCATGTATGCTTGCATGCCAGAAGAGGGCACCAGACCTCATTACAGATGGTTGTGAGCCACCATGTGGTTGCTGGGAATTGAACTCAGGACCTTTGGAAGAGAAGGCAATGCTCTTAACCTCTGAGCTATCTCTCCAGCCCCGGTGTCCTTTGCAGCCTTCTCCTGTTAGCCACAAAGTAATTAAGAGTTGAAACTTCTCTCAGCCTCTCCCCCACCTCACGCTAGAGACTAAGCCTGGAACTCCTGTAACAGACAGACAACTCCTCTCCCATGGCTCTCTAGACTTCAAAGACTTCTCTTCAGCTAGGATTCTCTTCAGTCAGGATTTTCAAAGTCAGGAGGAAATGGGCCAGCATTCGTTTCCGTGGTCTCTTTTAGATTACCGTGTCCTCCTACCCTCCACTTCTTCGTGTCCTTTGTGCTCCCTGTTGACAATGTTGACCTCAGGATTGCAGTACCATCTTCTCCTCTGCCAGATGGCTGCTGGGGACTGCACGTCGGGTCTCCTGCCTCCCAGGCAAGCTTTCTACCCCCGAGTTACATTCTCACCGACTTTCTTATCTGTGTTGAGGATACTATCATCTCGTGAGCCCTTGGAGATTAGAGTTCTGCTGGGCATCTTTAATTCTTTTGTCTTCCTTCTTAAAGCCCTCCACACGGTCGTTTCTGTGAGGTTTGAATGAGAGAAGCCAAGTAAATCACACGGTCGTTTCTGTGAGGTTTGAATGAGAGAAGCCAAGTAAATCACTGGGCACGTTCAGCTTGACACAGTCGATGCTTCATTATGTAACCTTTCATTATGTAAACATGGCATTTGATCCGTCGGTACTGTAGTGGTCTCCAAGTCTGCCCCTCTCAAAAGCCACCCATCCCCATCTCTTCCTTGCCTTGTCCTTATCAAAGCCCACTGTCTCTCATCTGGCCCTGGGACGGAAACTCTCTGTCATGCTTCTTATTTCTAATCTCTTAACCCTCTTTACCCACTTCCTAGTCCATCTGGAATACAAGATCCAAGGAGCACTGATGAGAAACTAGCCTAGAAGACCCTGCTACTCGGACGAGTCCCTACCCTGGAAACCAACCCTTTCTATCCAATGCCACCTTACAATTCCTAGTGTGTCCCCTGTCATCATGCTCAGGACGGACTGCCAGAGAAGTCTTGGGCCACTCCCACATCCATTCCTTTGTAGATACCATTCCTTCTGCCTGGAAAGCCCCCATTGTCCCCAAATAGCAGCCTTTCTTGTTGTGCAAAGGCCCCTTCCTCCATGAAAGGACTGCCTGTGTCCCTTTTTCTGAACTGCCCCAACTCACATCTCTTCCTTGCTGAGAGTTTCTATTTGTCTTTTACTGCTTTTCCTATAAAATCTCATCCAGTGTTTCCTAAGTAGAAGCAACTCGATAAATATTCACTGGCTGGAATTGAATTCGTTTCTGATGTTAAGGTGAGAGACATTTCTGCTTCACCCAGATGGAGAAACATTGTGCATGAGAATTCTTTGGTGCAGTCCTCAGGCTGTCTGAACCCTCTCAACTATCCCAGCTTGCATTTTTTCCCAGGATAATTTAATGGCACACACTTCCTGATCGGGCCTCATTGATTTTCTAGATATAAATTACTTTACCTTACCCCAAAGCATCCCCCCGCCGCCCCGTCCCAATCTTGTCTCTCAGTCTCCTAAAATTTAGCTGTTCCCTTGTACCAAATGGTACCTAAGGACTAAAACACCCCAGAGAATTGCTTTATGAAAGATCTGATCTGTATCAGAGCCCTCAAGCCCTGGGTGGAAAGCATCAGGAAGATCAACCAGTAAGTCGCCAGATACAAATGCTGCATCTACACAAATTGTACTGCATTGCAGAGGGCAAGGTACAAGTCCAAGCAGAATGTCCACCACATGCATGGGCTTACCAGCTTCATAGCGGCTGCACCACACTGACCAGCTGCAGGAGGAACACTGTGCAGGAGGGTGGTATTTTGTGCACATCTCGGGCACCCTTTTGAAGTTTTGTTTTGTTTTTGTTTTATTGTTTTTTTTTCTTTTAGTCTTCTCATAGGTAGGCTATAGCCATCTTTGCAGCAATGTTGCTGGCATAAAAGAAGGCACATTATGGATCAGCAGGAACAGTATTGTGCATTCATCTCCTGTGGGTTCAGCAAACCATCTGAGAACAGTTTATTGAGCAGAAACTCCAAATTAACCCCTCACTTACTGTGGCATGCTATGGAGCCAGCAATCTTGCTATGTTTCAAACTTCGAGTTTTGTTTTTGTTTTTTTAATTGTGTCCCTTAGGTTACCTGTGCATTAAGGATAAACTAGGTAGAGGTAGTAAGAAGTGTGAAGGTGTCCCCTGTGCGTTTGGCGTGGCCTTTATTTATCCCATGTGTGCCCCTTGGAGAGGACTTTACAGAGAAAAAACTGAATGGTTTGTGGAGCCTGAATCCCAAGAACTACGAATGTCTCAGTGCCCCCCCCCAAGACCCAGTGTCACTGGACTGCCGGCACCTGCTGTCAGGATTGTGTGTCTCCAGTACAGACCATTGTATACCTGCCTGTTGTTGGCACCTTTCTCTCTGGCGGCTTTGTAAGTGGGCAGGATCCTTCATTAGAACCGAATGCTGCTGGAGTTGAACCAGTTTTCCTTATGTGTTTGTGGAAATGATTTCCCCTCCTGTTAAGAAGAGTAATAGGGCAGAGCTGCCTGTGTCTGGTAGGCTAACATGGCAGATGATCAGCAGAGTCAAGAGGTTCTTGGTTCCAATCTCAATCCTGCCACTTTTCACCCGAGGAACCCGGCCAATCATATGACCTTCCAGGCCCGTTTCATGCTATGGAAAATGGGCTAAGCAGATCCTGTGAGGTTGCCTAGCACGGAGTAGGTTCTTTCTGAATGCTAGTACTACTCCCATCCATCTATGCCTTCCTTCCATTCTACTCGTATTCTTAGGACTAACCGGGGGAGGGGGAGGCATTGAGTGATGAGTAAATATTCCTTATGGTCCCTTTCCACATAGACGCTACACATATCTCCCTCTTTCATCTTTTATATAGTCCTGCTGTGTTGATGCCAGATAAAGAGGACGACGATATGGAGTTCTGGGGTGGTACCTTCCTTCTCTCAGCGGAGTCACCCTGATTAAGGACCCAAGTAGGAGTTACGCCAAGCTGCCTCTCGGTGAAGCAAAGGGGAAGAGGGAGGCACCCAGGTGTGTTTGTGGGGGCCTTTCCGCTTTCACTCGGGCCTGGCACTTGAGTCTGGGTGCTTAGGGAACACCCAGGGCAAGGTGCAAGTCTGTCCTACTCAGGCAGCTGGAGGAAGGGAGGGGACTGGCTGGTTCATAGGCTGTCCTCCTCCTGGGAGTTAAGAGATTTTTCGCCGGAGGAACAATTTCTCGAACTCCGCGAGTGACTCACGCAACTGAAAAAGGTGTAAACACAGGTGGAGGACGGGGTGCCCCAGCATTACTGAAGGCCAGTCCCCTAGGCCAGCTCTTGCATTCCATTGCTAAACACTAAAGTTCAGAGAGGTATGCTGAACCATTTGCTGAAGGCCTGAACACGAGGGCTGAGCGGGACCTGGAAGATCAGTACTGCTAGCCCAGCACCAGTCAACTTAAGGTTCTCCAGGATAACAGTAAGTGGCGGTGACGATGCCCACGCCCCTTTCACAACCCACCGCCCTTGATCTCGTAGCACACTCCGACCCCTCGCTTCCGCGTTTTCTCGCTACCAGCCAGGGTCTCCCAGGGTCGGCTGGATGGAGAGATGCGGAATGCATCTACCCCTACACACCAATGTGTGCACTTGGGTTAAGGACGGCTGGGAGCACGAGAACTGCGCCGAGCAGGAATTGAGCTGGGGACGCTCTCGGGGGCTCAGCACCAGGTCGAGGGGCGTCAGGGCTCGGGCTGGGGGCGGAGCCTCAGGGTAGCGAGCGAGAGGGCGGGGCGCGGTGAGGAGCTCCAAGGGACCCGGGCAGGGACGGCCGCCCTCCGGGCTAGTTTGGGAACGAGTGGAGTGGCGGGACGCGCAGGCCCGGTGGGAACGCCGGGCACGGCCGAGGACTACGGGGGTGCGGCGGGAGCCGGGCGGGCGGCGTCACCCGAGGCGGAGGGGGCGGAGCCGCGATCGCAGCTGCCACCGGGCCGCCGGGCCCAGGCAGAAGACAGCCGCCCGCGGCCGGGCAAGCTCTGCGTCCAGACACGCTACAGACAATGCTCAGAGGCGCCCGGAGGGGCAGCGGACGACTGGGCCACCGACGGCAAGGCTTCGGGAGTGCAGCCCCGAGGTGAGCTCACCACGCTCTCTCCAGATCCCCTTGCTTTTTGTCTGGCGAACGTGGCAGCCCAGGGGCTTTCGCGGGGTCGCTGCGGTGGCCAGGCGGGCCAGCCCCTGCTGGCGTCCCCCGGGGTGACAGGCGACGGATCCGAGCGCGTGGAGAGTCCGGACCGCGTGCACTGGGTTGTGCCTTTGGTGCAGGCGCCGAGCCGGGAAGGCTGGGGAGTCGGAGGGGTGTTTTCAATTCATTTGAGAAACGCTCGCTTTGAAGCCGGGAAACTTTTCCTTGGAGTTCCGGGCAGGGGGATCGACTGCTGTGATGGTTTTACTGGTCTTTCTAGTCTGGCCACGCTGTTTTGTGTTTTGTTTCTTTGGGACTGCTTTTCTCCGTGAGTATTGTCAAAGGAGCAGAGGAACAGAGGCCATCCGGGCTGCTCCGACCAGACCTGTGTGTGTGTGTGTGTGTGTGTGTGTGTGTGTGTGTGTATGTGTGTGGTGTGTGTGTGTGTGTGTGTGTATTTATAGGTTCAGAGAAACCACCTCTCACCTCAAGGCAGCAGCGGATCTCCACAGGAAGGTGATGATGCCCTTTTGCCGAACCTTAGTGAGCATTTCATACCTGGAATTGGCTCGCAACCTTTGCTTGTACTGCCCCCTCTCCAGCCGGGCGCACACACCCACATGAACCCACATGCACACGCATGCACGCTTGCTTGCACTTGGAAAATAGAATCCCCACTTGTGAGTCCTGGGAATGGGAATGGAGGACCTGGTTGAGCATTCCCAGTCCACAGCGCTCTTTCACTGTATCTGTTCTCCCAGGTAAAGCTCTGCAGTGGTTTTGAAAAGCCGATTGCAGAGCCCAAAGGCCTAAGGGTGAGGGGTTTTGCAATGGATTCAGTCCAGAGTCAGGCTGTGAAGGTTTAACGGATCTGCAGCTCTCAGCTATCTCTTATAGCTCTTTCTGAGCTCATTTGACAGGAAGCCCCGAGGAAAGCAAGTTGGCTTTCGTGGAATCCTTCCGAACTTTGCTCCCCTTATTGGTTCAGACTGTAGAGGCTGCAAGTCCATATTCCTCCTGCTGAGTTAGATTGCTTAGCAATGGAGAAAGCAAAAATAAATAAATAAATAAAAATTTATGCAAATATCATAATTTACCCTCGGTGGGGTGTTAGGGTGGTCACCTTCTGCTTTCTGCCTGGACCACTCTGGCCTATAGAACATAACACAATCTAAATACTTTTCATGCATACCTTTTTGGGTGTTGCATTAATTTAATTCTTAAATTTTACATTAATTAATGTAATAGAATTATTAAGATGAGAATTTTCTGGAATTATATCGGGGTAAGGCATAAGAAAATTTGGATGCAAATATTAGGGGTATTTGGAACCAAAATATTTAGTTTAATGAGTTTGGCCACCCTGATTCTTCAGATTCTTTTAGAGATGGGGTGGGAGTGTATCTGACAGCTCAGCCTTGTAAACTGTAGCCGCAAACCTCTTGCAGAAGTTTGCAGAGGCAAAGCAATTTTATCATGACTTGGATCACAAAGAATGCTGAGACCTTTTTCTAATCTTACACTGGCAGCCTCCCACTGAGAAATGGGAGAATTTGCATAATTCTGGGGGCCCGCCTACCTTCTGAGGTAGGAATGTGAGCCAGAAAGGTACCATTCCCAGGCTTTGGAGAACTGGCACTACCCAGGGCGCACTGCTCCTGCTTTGGGAGTGTCGCTTGCATGTTTCACCGTCATTTTACTGAAAGCAAATAGGTGGCAGTTCCAGGCACACAAGTGCAGCTCGAAGAGGCTCTTGTAGCTCCATGGACAAGGTGGGAATTTCTGTGTGCAGAGACTGAGTCAGTGATGGTGGGGAGACGAGAGCTTCCTTTGTTTATTTTATCCCGTAATGTCCCCTTAAAATCCTCTGTGTTTCTGGGCGGTTGTATGGTCCATGTTGTGATCAGCCTGCAGAACAAGTCAGAGTTGAGGAAGAGAGCAAAGAGAGTACTCAGAATTTAGTGAAGGGTCTCAGGGTAAGATTATGGTATGGAGCCCACTGAACTCTCTGGGCTGTCAGAGGCTAATGGCTACCAAGAAAAGGAGAGGACCTTAGAAAGTGGGGTGTCTGGGTGGTCTGGATTGACTGTTGAAAAGGAAATGAGCCGTGGTCACCCAAACTGCTTCTGTCTGAATGTGTGGCAGCGTCTGAGGAAGTGGTTGGATGCCAACCTCCTCGGCTCCCCCAGCCTGACCAGGAAGCGGAGCAGCCCCATGGAGCTACTGTCCATGCTCTCTTCCCAAAGTCCACTGAGGGGCACTGGAGTCTTGTCTACAGTGGACATGGGCCTGGACATGGCTTTCCTGTGAGTTAGCAGGTCTAGCCGGCATCAAGGTCCCTAGAATATCAAACTCAACTTCTCTCACGCTCTGCCACCCCTGCTCCTGCACCCCTTAGAAAATTTAGCAGCAAGCCTGTAGCTCTCAGGGGCTGGTGACTGTAGGGGAGAGATGCAATGTGTTCATGATTCCTCTGCTTTGCTGAAAGCCTGAGACCACTTCTGGGAGATTTGATAGGGAAAGAACCTGCTATTTGGTTTATTGGGAGGAAAAGAGCCTAGCCTGCCTCATTAAAGCCCCTACAGTGACAGCAGAAACATTCAGGTTTCAGAGTGTTCATTTAGCTTAATGATGAAGCTGTTTCCTCATTAAGTGGCTGGAATAGGGGTACATATGGCTCCTATACTCCTTGGATAAGCACCTTGCCCATGAGTGTGGGAGAGGAGAGAAGGAGTTCTTCCCACAAGGAATCTGGAATGGTCTTTGGAGCTCCTGGCGATTCTATCTGGCTAGTTTGACTGTTGATTGTTTAGAGAGAATTAACCTCAGGCAAATTCTCACCAGGTGAAGTGGAGTATAACCCCCAAAGGCAGTGCTTTCCCTGTTTAAGGAGAATCTGTTCATCTCAGGAATGGCCACAAGATCTTTCATCGGGAGCAGCCCGCTCAAGGATGCCAGTTTATCCTTAGTAAAGAAACTGAGCCAAGAGCAACAAGCAGATTGTCGCAAGCTACTTGGCATCCTGAACAAGGTGAAGGTGAGGTGGGGTGGTCCAGACAGTTGCTTTATCTTCCTAGACTAGCAAACTTAGCGTCGATGGCCAGGTTCCAGTCTTTGTTGTTGCTGTAAGATCTGCACCTGTAGAATAGGATTCACAGCTACCTTACAGGATGCTATTTGGATCATCTGGGTGATGGTTTTAGATCATCATCCGAAAGGCCACAGCCCTTTGAACTCTCCTTGAGGAGTGAATTTCCTGAGGACTATGGGGGGAAACTGAGCTGTTATATTTGTTTTCAGAACTAAGGAACTGTTTCGACAAGGTGACCACCTCTCCCCACGGATACGATAGGGAAAACCTATTGAATAACAACCCCTTTCCCCATATTCTGTCCAGTCTCTCTTTGGCCAGGACTGTGGAGTTAGGCATTTCTGTCTTCTGTTTCCAACTCGGCATGTAGCACCCTGTTTTGTTTTCCTCAGCATAGAATAGAGTGGTGTAGAGTAAGCAAGGGGCGGGGGCAGAACTCGCGTGATGCCAGACATCCTGACGAGGTGCCCCTAGGAACAGGCTAGCACCACAGCGCCCTCCCTTTTCACAGCTTGTCAGAAGTATGGATAACAGCTTCCATTTCAGAGTCCCTGCCTGCTTCTGTTCTGCTCCCATTTAGTTCTTCTTCAAAACCTTCATTATTACCTATAAACCCTGGATTTTATATGTGGTACTACTTTGTGGTTTTGTTCTTGGGCTGTGCCTCAGACTTTGGACACCTCAGTTTCTGGAAGAATGTAGGTAGTGTGGGACAATTCTATATTATGTCAATTATGTTTTAACCAGGCAGGAAGTATAGGCGGGACAACCAGACAGGAAGTAGAGGCAGGTCAATGAGAACAGGAGAATTCTGGGAAGGACGAAGCCCATTCCTCCCGAGTTCTGCCCAGACATGGAAGAAGGAAGATATGAGCTGCCCTGCTGAAAAAAGTACCAAGCCATGTGGCTAACATATACTAGAATAATGGATTAGTATAATTTACAAGAGTTAATAAGAAGCCTCAGCTAATGGGCCAATCAGTTTATATCTAATGTAGACTTTATGTGTGATTTTCTTTGGGACTAAACGGCATGGGAACTGGGCAGGACAGAAACCCCAACGAGCAGGCCCTTATGTTACAGACTAGGTACAGGCTTCTTATATCAAACTCTAAAACACTCAGTATTTGAGGAACTAAATTGTTGCACGTGTGTGTGCAGTCGTGCGTGTGTATGTATATATGCGCGCATGCACCCATACATACGTATGTGGAGGCCAGACATTGACATCAATGTTTTCATCAATGGTTGTATACTTTTTATTTTGAGACTGGATTACTCATTAAATCTGGAGCTCGCTGGTTGCCTAGACTGCTTGGCCATCAAGAGCCTGGGGTCTTCCTGTTTCTACTGCCCAGTTCTGGAATTACACATGTGCAATGTACCATCATGCTCAGCTTTTCAGTGGGTGCTGGGAATCTGAACCCAGATCCTCACGCTTGCACGGCAAGCAGTTTACCTACTGAGTCCTCTTCCCAGGGCCTGGAATGTCTTCTGTGTTGTCTATTTGAGAAAAGGGGCAATGATAATTTGTATAGTTTCAGATAGATCTGCCTGACTAAGGAGTATCAAAGAGCTTGTGACAGCTGATCATAGGCCCCAGAAAACAAGGTCGAGTCCTCTTTGGTCATCATTACTCCTTACTTTCTCTTGCCTCGTCTCCAGTTTCATAGTAGTCTCTTATTGTTTCACACATCTTCTGGTGGGGTAGACTCCTAATCAGGCAATGATCTGCCTTCCAGGGAGCTGATCTGGAACCCATCTCTGCCTCCAACAAGACTACATCAGAGAGCCGGGCCCAAGATGAACCCTCATCCCATCGGCTCACAGTGCTCCAGACCATTCGACTGAACCCCGAGAGCCCAAAGATGTCTGCGTGCAGTGACTTTGTGGAGCATATCTGGAAACCTGGATCTTGCAAGAACTGCTTCTGTCTACGAAGCGACCACCAGCTAACAACTGGCCTTCCCAAGGCTAGAGCAAGCAGCCTCCCCGCTGGAAGTCGCCTGCCTGCCAGGCCTGAGAACTGCCGCCTGGAGGATGAAGGTGTGAATGGCTTGGCCTACTCAAAGCCCACCATTGCTGTAAAGCCCACCATGATGAGTTCTGAGGCCTCCGACTTGTGGACTGAGGCCAGCCTGAGTGCTGAAGTCCCTAAGGTGAGGCTGACTAACCCCGCTGGTATTTTTACAGGGGCTGTTCCTCGTCTAACACATGGTGGCTGGCTGCTAGCCAGGAGGGCTGTTGGAGCAAGAATTATGCAGGATAGTTGCCTACTAGCTTGTCCTGAGGTTACCATCTCCCTACAGCTGCTGTTTGGCTATTCCCATCTGCCTTTCTAGTTCTTCCTTTAGGCTGATATCCATTAGTCAAGTACTGCAGGATTTTCTACTGATTTGGAGACTGATAAACAAAAAGCAAAACAAAGAAAAACAAAAGCTTGCCATTATTGGGTGTAACGTTAGGTATTACAGAAGCTGCAGCCATTGCTCAGTGCCTGCCATGCACCCAGCACCCTTCCCCGGTGAGCTTCTGCTCATGACCAGTGTCGTTGCTACCACGGTCTCCACCCACTTCCCTTCCCTGTGCATTGCAGAGGAATCATAAGCACATATATTTAAAAGATAAAGCCTTAAAAGATACAACCACAATGCGCAGTCACCCCTAAAATAGCAAATTAATTCCTTAGAATCATTTGCTATTCAGCCATTGTTCATGCCTATAGTTTTTCTTTTGAAATTGTATGTGTATGTGTAGGCACATGTGTGTGGGGTGTGCGTATGTATGTACCTGTGTGTGTGTGCCAGAGGTCCACTAAGTTTTCTTCCTCGGTTTCTCTTTCCCTTCTTATTCATTTGTTTGTTTAGTTTTAAAGATTTTATTTGTGTGTTTGTTTTATGTGTATGAGTATTTTGCTTGCATGTGTGTTACACCATGTACATGCCCGCAGAGGCCAGAAAAAGCTTTCAGATCTCCTGAAACTGGGATTGCAGATGGTTGTTGGCTGTCGCGTAGGTGCTGGGAACCATCAAAACCGAGGTCCTCTGGAAGAGCAGCCAGTACTCTTAACCTCTGGGCTGTCCCTCCTGCCTCCTCAACATTTCTCAGCTGAATTGACTGCCCACTGAGTCCCCAGCATCTGCCTGTCTCTTCCCACTCCCCCAGCACTGGTGTTAGAGGTTTGTAACACCACACCTGGCCTCCTAGGAGACTTCTGGGCATCTGTATCACAGACGCATCTTTGCACAGTGAGTGCTTTCTTTACCCATCGAGCCTTCTCCCTGACCTTCATACTTCCAGTTTGGAAGTATAGGTTTAGTCAGCTCTATTTAGGACCACTAAACATTTATATCGCTAGAGGTTAGACCTTTCTTCGTCTCCTGAAAGGAACCTTTCAAAAGGTGTAATTATGGAGAGGGTGTGTGGGCCAGGGCTGCTGGAGGCTGCTTGTCTGTGGACATGTCTCGGAGACTATATGCCTAAGCCATTCTAAGAGCTCCTGTTCCACAATGACCTCTTCTAGTGTCCTGGGTTTCTTCAGCCCGTGTGGTACACAGATCAGGAAGGGTGTGTGAGTGTCTGTGAAAGCAAAGGTCAGTTTTAGATCTAGAGCGGTTTCTGTGAAGAGAGGCATTTCCTGTGGTGGCAGCCAGCCCCATGTCCCTTTTAGAGCTGTTCCGTTTTCCGTGAGCTGGCTCCTACCCATTCACCCAGCCAGTCTTGACACCTTCAACTTTCACCTACATTAAGCCCGTGGCTCTGGAGTCCAAATACCATGGGTGAGGAGCCCCAGACAAGCCCTGCTTTGAGGCTATCTGTACAATTGGGAGTGGTTAAAAAGGGAAGGAAAGGGGACAGTAACTTCATTGATGGGCATGATCAGGTCACACACATCTCTGTCTTGTCGTCCAACTCGTCCAGCCACTTAAGCGGGTGGAAGTGGAGCATCCATGGCGTGTGGCATGGCTCACAGGGAAGCCTGGACCCAACTCACATATGCGGTGCGTTTAAAAATCATTCAGGAGCCGGGCAGTGGTGGTGTGCGCTTAATCCCAGTACTTGGGAAGCAGACACAGGCAGATCTCTGAGTTCAAGGCCAGCCTGGTCTACAAAGTGAGCTCCAGGTAGCCAGAGCTATTACACAGAGAATCCCTTGTCTTAAAAAAACAAAGCAAACAAGTAAAAATCATACGGGAACCTGGAGAGATGACTGCTCTTTCAGAGGACTCAGGCTTAATTCCCAGCACTGACATGTGTACTTATAATAGTTTCTGACTCCAGTTCCAGGGAATCTGATGCCCTCTTCTGTCCTCCTTGGGCACCAGGCACTCACACAGGTGCTCAGACATAAATGCCGCCAAAACACCCATACACCCAGAATAATAGAACATTTTTTTTTTAAAGAAGAGAAAGGAAAACATTCACTATGGCTTGTTTCTTCAGGAATGTTCCATAGCCGGGGTTATCTGGTGACTAGTCAGCAGAAGGAAATACTAAACGAAATTTTAAACTATTTCCAACCCGATGGGATTCTCGCACCTAGCCGTTGTGAATTTTCACTCTTTTTCAGTTTCGGGTTTTGATCTTTCTTACCTAGCAGACATGAGGCGAAAGCATTATAATCCCTGGGTGGGATGCATAGCTCAGTATCTAGAAAGACAGATGACTCACTGGGTGCCCTAATGATCATTCCACTGGGGAGGTCAAAGGTGAGCATGGGCAGGTGACAATATTACTTGCTTTTAACTTTTTCTCTTCTCCCTTCTCTGATAAAGGGTAACCTGTTTCTTTCTTTCTTTCTTTCTTTTTTTAACCCCGGGGCTGTGTAGGTCAATTGGAGAAGAGCCCCAGGCAAGCTCCCACTCCAGAAACAGGAAGATGGGCCGATAGTTTACCTAGGCAGCTTCAGGGGAATGCAGAAGCCTGCAGGCGCCCTGGCCTGCACAGATGGCAACTCTTGTTGTCCCCCGGCCTACACCATGGTCAGACTGCACAGCCTAGAGGCCCAAATGGAGAAAAACATTGCTTTCCAACCAGTAAACTTCCAGGAAGAGAAGACTGGGCGGGAAGAGCTGCCCTCGGCTCAGGAGAGCTTCCGGCAGAAGCTAGCTGCCTTTGCAGGGATGACATCCAGCTGTCCCAAGGGCCCCAGGCCTTGCCCCTCTCCACAGCCCCTGCGAGAGTCCCTGCCCTCAGAGGATGACAGCGACCAAAGGTGCTCACCCTCTGGAGACAGTGAAGGAGGAGAGTACTGCTCCATTCTGGACTGTTGTCCAGAATCCAAGGATGCTGTGCACAGCACTGAGAGCTCTGGCAGACGGGGAGGGGACTGCTCACCCATGTGCTGGGAGCAGAGGACATGTACAAGACCAACAGAAGAGGAAAAGCGGGTTCTGAACTTGACCAGAGAGTGTTGTGGCCAGGGATCCACAGCGAACCCACCCCGTCTGGGCCACAAGAAGCCATCCCTTAACTCGGAGGCTGCCAGCTCTTCAGACGGCCTGTCCTGTGGCAGCCGCAGCAGCGGTGCCAGCAGCCCCTTTGCTCCCCATCTTGAGAATGAGTACTGCTCTCTTGTGAAGGAACCAACCCAGGGGAAGCAGCAGGACTCTGGTTGCCATGTCATCACCTCTGGCAAATGTGTGGGGCAAGCTGAGGAGCTCCAGCCCCCAGCCCTGCCTCGGGAGGCTGTGCAGCCTGAACCCATCTATGCGGAAAGTACTAAGAGAAAGAAGGCAGTGCCGGTGCCCTCGAGGTCCGAGACCAAGGCAGAGCAGGTCGCCGCTGACCACAGCCAGGGCCAAGTATGGACAGGTGACACCTGGGCTCAGAAGACATCCTCTGGCTGGAGCCAGGACAAGGAAGGCACAAGCATGGCTCCTCAGGTGGCAACCACCATCACTGTCATTGCTGGTCACTCTGAAGAGGACCATAGGACGATCTACCTAAGCAGTCCTGATTCTGCGGTGGGGGTGCAGTGGCCACATGGGTCTTTGAACCAGGACATACAGGCCAGCGAAGAGGAACCTTCGGTTGTGCTAAGCTCAAGAGAAAGCCATCTACATAATGTGACTGAGAACATGCCCAAAGAGAAACCCGCCATTCCCCCCAAGCTGTCCAAAAGCAGCCCGGGAGGGTCCCCAGCATCACCGTCAGCCTCCCCTCTGACTGACCACAGTGAAGGGAACACTGGTTGCGGTAGCCTTGGACCCCAGCTTTTGTCTAGAGTTCCTACTAACCGAACTTCTTCCTGCCAGACCAATGGCGTTGCCATTGGGGACCCGGTCAAGTGTCCCCCACTAGCTACCTCCTCCTCAGCCTTGGACCAGAGACGGCCAAGATACCAGACTGGTGCTTGGAGCCTCCAATGTCGGATAGAGGAAGAGAAGGAGGTTGGGCAGGAATTGTTGAGTCAAAGTTGGGGGAAAGAAGTGGAAAATGGTACCACAGACCATTCAAACTCGTCTACCTGGCACAGGCTCCATCCCCCGGACGGCTCCTCTGGCCATTACAATAAAGCTAGCACAGGGATGAGCAAATCGGCTTCCTTTGCCTTTGAGTTCCCCAAGGACAGAAGCAGGATAGAGGCGTTCTCACCACCTCCCCCACCTCCAAAGTCAAGGTGAGTACCACTGCCTGTGTGGAAACAATCCTAAGAAAAAGCACCAGTCTGTAGGGCCTTTCCCAGAAGCCTTTGCTTTTGCCGCCTCTCTGGAAAGCCTGAGGTCCATCCTGGAGTGCTGCCTGCCAGCGCCAGTGTCTGCCCAAAGGCCATTGTGCATTATGTAAATTTCCCAGAGCCCCAGCTCAGCCTTGAGAAAGCAGGAACTCTTGCTTGGTTTGTGTGCTCGGCAAACAAGCCGAGAAGCCACTGTGTGTGGACTGGCTATTTATAATGAATCTTACAGAGCAAAGAAGCACCACGGGGGCTGGGGATATAGTTCAGTGGCAGAGCGCTTGGAGCAGATGCAAGACTGTGCGCCTTTGATGGTTAGTGCTGTAAAAAAAAAAAAAAAAAAGCTTGGGGGCTGCAGTGTAGGCAAGCTCAATGACAGAACCAGAGCTTAGCCCAGTGAGGCCCGGGGTTGGCTCACCAACATCACAAAACCACACAAACTAACACTACTAAGTTGTTGCTCCTTTTGCTACTTTTTTGCTACTTTTTAAAAAGCCGACCCCCTCCTCCAATCTCTAAGTCTCTTTCATAGCGTTTTCTTGAAAAGCTGGGAAACTTCATCTGTTGTAACATAGAAAAGTGAGCTAACGGGGCTTCCACTACAGGAGTTAGGTAGGTGAAGTCAAGAATGTAGACAATAAACTATTACTGCTATATTGTGCCTCGGGGAACATTTTTTTTTTTTAAGGAAACTTTGCACATGGTTAAACACCCCTGATGTGGGTTTTTTAAAGGGGAAAAAAAAGAGTACAGTTTGGGGTCGGCACGCTGCAACCCACAGCTCTCTCCACCGCCTGGCTCTTCCACTGCTAGTTTAAGGCGCCTTTCAAAGGCTCCAGGGAGATAAATGTCTTCTCTAAGCTATTGGACTGTGAACGGAATTTAAATTCTGGGGAACTTTCCTCCCCTTTTAGTGAAAGCAAGCAAGACTGATTTTGATGGCGGGAGGAACAACCCGCTGTTACAAAAGCCCGGCTTTCCAAATGGTCCCTCTAGATCTGTGGCTGCCGGGGTTCCGTTTGAGCAGCGACCTCTAGGTTGCTGTCAGAAACAAGAGAACTGAGCACAGGCAGAAGCCACTGTGACATTTGGCTTTGAACATCAAGGCGTTTTAGCCTGTGATGTGATCTAACACGGGCTTGTCCTCATGGTCGCTACTCTGTGCCGGTATTCCATTGGCTATCCACAACACAGTATTGGCACCTTCTAGAGTCGGGTCCCTCAGCTTAACTCCCTGAAGGAATGAATGGTTCAGTAGCTGAGTTCTCATTATAGGACACTTACTATGGGGGTAGCATGGATTTTGTTTTTCAGACGTGAAACATAATAACTCATTTAATTCTTAGACTAGATCCCCGAGACATGAATTACCAATCACAGTCTACAGATCACAAAATGGATTGAGAGCTGAAGAAATCAGTCCCTGGCAGCCTCACCGTAACTTGTAGCTCAGCTCCTAACCTTACCATACACATCCAGGCATATAGGACCAGAGCAGGGTGTGGGAGCAGAACAGTCCTGGATGCTGGAGGAACCCCAGATTCAACATCACAATGCCAACCTATGCTGTCTCCCACAGTCTCTGAAATGGGATGCTCTACTTGTCTGACACAATTTCTCTCAGTCGTTTTCTACACTTATTTCTGTGTATGTGCCCATGTCCACGTGACATGTGTTGTGGCCAGAGGACAATTTGCAGGAGTCAGTTTTCTCCTTCTACCATATCAGTTCCTGTGGGGTCAGGCTTTGCACTGAGCTCCATTACCGGCTGAACCAGCTCGGGCTTTTACCCCGTTTTTGAAATGAAATGGACAGAGTTCACTGAGGATGGTAGTTATTACTCAGGTAAAAGGTGCCACAGGGTTTCAGGTGTGGCAGTGGCATCCCTATCTTGGAGGAATGAGCCTGACCCACTCCTGGAAATACCAGCCAAATCTTAGAAAAGTAACTCAAACTTCTCACTTAAGAGTCACAGGACTTGAAGTACTGGTCACCATAGCAACATGACTCAGGAAAGGTTTTAATTAGCATCTAGGGTGAGTTGAGAAACTCTGGGTCCAATGTGCTATGACAAAGCCTTTGGAGTATATGTAGCTCAAATAAGATAGGAACCTCAGAGACTCTGGGTTCCCTTTTTCTTTTCAAGAACAAACAAACAAACAAAAATCTCAAAACCATGACTTTCGGTTTAGAGGAAGTCAAACTAGCTCATTTGCAAAGCATTCTCATTTTCCTGCGCTGCCGGCATTGTCATCGGAGTCTTTGCATCTCTCCTGTGAGTAGGCAGACGGCAGGTTTGGGACTGTAAGCTGTCTTTGAAACCTGGAACTCGGTATGCACTGAATTCTTTTAAGGAAGACAGCAAAAGGTTCCCAAAGTATTCCGATCTCCGAAATTAAGGTGGAAGGGCAAATGAGACCATTAGGAGCCACACAGCCCCAGCTGAGTCAATACCAATCACGGGGCGCATCGGTAATTAGGGAAGATGATATCGGTTTTCCAAGATGGAAATTGTGGAGCGTCTTCAGGCAACATGGACGGTTAATCTAATTTCCATGCATAGGGCTAGGCTTTGTTTCTAACGATCAGCTTCGTTAGGTGTTATGTATATGTACCTGGACAAAGGTTGCTTCTCGCAAGGGCTGCGTTGTGTTCTGCTTGCAAGGGCTGCGTTGTGTTCTGCTTACGTAGTGTGGAGAAACAAACAGATTCACCTGCTTCCTGACCCCTATCTTGAAGGGCGTGGCTTGGCTTTCTCTGGTCCTATGGTGACTGTGGAGTTGCTTATCTGTCTTTGAGATACTTAACCTCCTGCTGTAAAGTTTTGCAAGACAACTCTCCAAGCCTGTTTAATGTGCCTTTCTTGGCTGGGTCTGGATTCTTTCTTACTGACTGCTGCCAAGGCAACTGCCTACATCCTCACAACTGCCTACAGACTCACACGGCTTAGGATGATGGACCTTACCAGGTTTCTGGGTCACCTTGTCCCAGTTCAGGGCAGGAGTATAAGATCAGGATTGACAAGTACTGTTGGTTGTTGGCTAGGAAACAGAAAACTGCAGGCAAGAAGTATGGGCTGTGCATGCGCACGTGCATGCCCGCTTCCCCTTCAAGTCTTAAATGAGAGCAGCAGCACCTGGGAAAACAATTAAGATGCACAAGAATCCAATTCCTTTCTGCCTTTTGTTTCTGGGCGGACGCAAATCTAGTGTGACTTGACTTATGGCTTTTGAGAGACAAGGTCAGCAGGAGGCGATTCGTCTGATTAAGACCAGCAGGCGAGCAGTTCACAGAGGGACCCGAGTTAGAAGGGTAGGTCTGGGCTCAGAGGCGGACTTGATAGTGGAACGGGACACAGGTGGGTTTATGTTTCTGTACAGTCTGGGTGGGTCCAGGTAAGGCTAATTCAGAGAAAAGTTTCCCATGGACAGCGGAGACTTTTTGTTTCAATGTTACCAATTTTCTATTTAATTCACTCCAGGCAATGTTCTTTCTGTTTTGAGGATACTGGGAGGCAATGCTGCTCCTTGTTCAGTTCCCTCCTGTGGTAGAGGGACAATGTCACCAGTAGAGTTCTTTTCTGTCCACAAAGGCAGCCACTTGGCTAGCAGGAGGAAGTGACACATCTTCATTGTGTGGTCTCCCCCGAAACATGGTCACACAGCATGGCCCCAAGGACAGGAAGGACGTGAGTAAGATGGCCATTTGTCTTTAGCATCCATACCCAATCTGATGAAAGCTTCTAACGCTTGATTTCAGCTCCACTCCTTATTGCAGTGAATTACAGGGGTGACAGCAATGCCTAGGAAGTCTCAAGACTTCATGGGCTCACCTGAATGGTGATTTGAAAAATCAGTTCTCATTAGGGAGCACTGTGTATAGAGAACCTTCTCTGACTGTGTGTAGCCTTTCTGATCATGTTTAAGTAAGAGGTGGAATTGGGTGAGGGAGAATGCAGACTGGGCATAGTCCGTGGGAGAAACTCCATACCCTGCACACACAGCTTAGCAAATGGAGCAAGGTACGTGTGTCAACAATGAAGTTTATACTCCGCTATGCCATGCGTAAGCCAGCAGTTGGCCCCTTCCCATGAGCTTGTAGGCAGAATCTGGGAACAGGGCATCTCATACGCCATAAGCAGGAAGTATTAAAGTTAATTTCTGTCTTCTTGTTCACTTCTATAATTTTTTAAACAATTTTGACTTGATGGAGATACATATAGATATATATGTATATCCATCCATCATTGGATAAATATATATATATATATATATATATAATCTTTAAGGAACTTCTATGCAATTTTGAGCACGTCCTTGACTGCCTAGAAGTTAGATGATCTTTAAGTCATTGGACATCTACTAATGACCTGCTTTTTATTGGACTGTGTGCAAGATTCTTAGAGTCTAGTCATAGGGTTTTTCCTCTTAGGTTCTCAGAATTTCATCAGTGTGAAGAGCTGTAGGGATTTTCTTCTCTTAGGGTCTGAGGATTCATCAGTGTGAGTTAAATGAGCAGGCCTGCAGTCTGAGCACCGAAGGCCCACCCTGCTTTGACGCCCTTCGATGGGGCTGTTTCTCAGAGCTCTGGGTTTTCACCACAGCCTGCGCGGCTGCTCAGCAACAGAACCGTGAACTCGGCTCCGTGCGCGGGACTCACTGGGCTACAAGCCGTCTCCTCCATGTCCTGTTGAAGTTGCACCTAGCTTCTTCCTTGAGCCAAAATATGTGCTCAAGAGATATTAACCAAAGGAACAAAGAGCTGGGACTACGAACTGTCCCGCGCCTAGGTCTGTTGGTGGCCCCGTGCCATGTTGTCGCTGCACTCTGGGAGGGTGACACAGTGTGTCTTGCATTGCATTAACACTTGGCCCGTGTTTTCAGCTGCTCAGGAGACTGTGAAGTCCCGAGAGAGCATGACTTATGTCTCATGTTCTTGCTTTGGCGCGGAGCCTGCTACATAGTAGATATTCAGAGCAGAATTTAAAAAATGGGCTGGAGAGATGACTCCATAGTTAAGAGTGTTTACTACTCTTGAAAAAGACCCAGGTTCAGTTCCCAGCACCCATTCCAGTTGCAGAGGATCCGACACCCTCCTCTGACCTCCTATACTACTGTACATGATACACTCAGGCCCGCACAGATACACATAAAATTACAAACAATCGTTGTGTGTGACGTGTATGGGCACATGTGCCATGCTATGTGTGTTAAAGAGAACCACGTTGTGGAGCCTGTTGCACCTTTGTGAGGGTTCTGGGGATCAAACTCAGGGCACAGGGCCTGCTCAGATTCCCTTAACCTGCTGAGCCATCTCACCCGCCCAGAACTTTTAATTTTTAAGAAGGCCATAGCACACTATGGATTAAACAACTTTACATCTGACTTTTCAACGGACACCCATTGTAATTCCGTGGCTGTCTCTGCTCGATAGAACGTTGCCACCTTGGGTTAAATAAGCTGAGGTTAATAATTGTCCGTGCTTCAAGGTGGGCAAACACGGAGGGGAACAATGCATTCTTTCATGGATTAATCACTCTCCGGCGATTGTCCATTTTAATCTTACAAGTGGCCTCTGCTACTTAGCTTTTGTTTTTTTTGGATTTTTTTTTTTTTTTTTTAAGCTGAGCAGGTGTGTGGAGCCAGTCCCCTCTTACCACAAGAATGTTCCTTTCAGGTAGAAATCACCTAGAATCTTCTTTCCCCAGCAGTGAATTACAAGAATTCTAGGGTGATGTTGCTTCTCTGAGCATGACTTTTTCATCCTTCCTGAGTGAGGTTAGGAAACACAGATTAAGGTCTCTGGGTGACAGAGACTTCCCTGTCTGCGTCTAGTAACCAAAGGGACTTGATTGCTGGGGTGACCTGACGGCTTTGGAGACATGGAAGTAACCGACTGGTAGGGAGTTTTCTCTCTGGTGCCCCAAAGCATGTTTTGTTATGCGGGGATAATGGATTTGATGAGCTAATTCCTTCTTCTCTGATTGGTAGATGAATGGCAGAGGGGCCTGTCTGTCTGTGCAGGCAGCAAGTGTGTTTCTGATTTTAAACATCTTCCGTCTCTGTTTGGTCTGTGTTTGAAGTTGTTCTAATGGCTGTGGGCAGATCCCAGGAAATGTTAGGTGTTTAGCATGTTCATCCTCTTCCCATGCAGCGTTGTGAAATTCCCTGCTTCACCTAGCTTATGCCCAGCGTCCTAGATAGTTCTCTCTCTCTCTCTCTCTCTGTGTGTGTGTGTGTGTGTGTGTGTGTGTGTGTGTGAGAGAGAGAGAGAGAGAGAGAGAGAAAGAGAGAGAGAGAGAAACACAGGTACATGTATGTGTGCGGGTATGTAGCTCTGTGAGGATGCACCACAGTTTTGGAGACAAAGTCTCTCACTGAACCTGAAGCCACCATTTCTACTAGATTGTCCACCAAGCTCCTTTGCCTCCACATACACCGTCCTTCCCCCAGCATTAGAGTCACAGCCCTGTGTCACCATTGTCCAGTGTTTTAGGTGGCTGCTAGGGATCCCAACTTCATTCTTGGTCCTTAGACATTACCAGGTGAGCCATCGCCTCAGTCCAATGGGCTTTCTTGTTACTCAGGTGTGGTTTCTGACACTACCAGATGGCCCTGACTTACCTGTAGTTTGGCTCGCAGCCATTTCATACCCGTTTGCCGACGCGTTTTCAAAACCTCTCTAAAAGTCTAGAACCAAGCTAGACCATCAGGTGTCACAGCATGCTCTCAAGTTGTTGGAAACTCATCAGGATGGCTGCTGCTCTTTGGGAGCTCCATGTCAGTAGTCAAGATGAATGGGAATAAAAACATACTCCATAAATCCAAGAATTGTTGAGATCGGTGAACAAAGCAGTAAGTAACATAAACTTGAAGATAAGTCAGAGAGCAGAGTCCAGAACTTTAAAATAAGTCATCATTTAAAATAATTCTTCCTTAAATGTGTAGGTCAGAGCACAAGTAAGCTTTTATAGCCCAGTGTCCTTGAATCATCTATGCCAACTCAGATCAGGTAGACTACCTAGAGCTTTATGTGAGAACCTAGCCTGTGAGAAAGTTTGCCGCAATTGATTAGTACTGTCTGCAGGGTGTGCAGAGATGGAAGGCCTGATACATGTGTTAGCTATTTGTAAAATCAGTGTAAAAACCTAAAATTTGCCATCTAAGATGCAAAAAAGGCTGGTGCTCTAACCATTCTCTATGGTAACTTAGGAATTCAGTAGTGCCTTTATTTTGGGGGTGGGGATCTTTATTCTGTCTAGTCTAGAGTTCCTAAGTGTAATATTAGTAGAAATTGTAAATTTTGACTTCTGACTGGCAAGCCAAAAAGTCTTGTTCCCTTTCAGTCAATGATTTGGGTGATCCATGAATCATCCCTAAGTGACTACCTGTCCCTTAGGGGGTACTCTTTTTATAGACCTTAAACTAATGTTTTCAGTCTTTAAACCTGTTAAGCAGAGTGTGTTCAACCCTTTCCTTTTTGGCTTGTCCCATGGGCAGATATGGGAAATGTGTCAGAATCCTGAGGATGGTGAGTCTGAAAATGGAAATGAAATGTTCTGAATTTGAATTAGACAAACAGAACAAAACTGATTTTCCTAACACATGCTGATAAAAGATCATCTTTTATATAAAGATGGTTTCTGGGGACAGGCTGTTACGTTTACTTGGTGTTGTGGCAGTCATTTCTCTAGGTGCAACATTTAGGAGGAGGGAGGTGTCTAGGTGAAGGAAGTGGGTAGCTAAGTGTAGACAATAGTTTCTGCTCCACACGACCCTTCAGCCATTCACTCCCAAATAAACACACAGAGGTTTATATTAATTATAAACTGTTTGGCCTATTATGTCAAGCTTATTATTTACTAGCTCTTACCACTTAAATTAACCCATAGTTTTCATTCATGTTTGGCCACATGGCTTGGTACCTTTTCTCAGTAAGGTAAGGCATCCTTATCTTGCTTCCTCTGTGTCTGACTGTGACTGTGTCTCTGCCTTTCCTCTTCCCGGAATTCTCCTATTCTGGTTGCCCAGCCTATACTTTCTGCCTGGCTACTGACCAATTAGAGTTTTATTAAACCAATACCAGTGACAAATCTTTACAGTGGACAAGAGCATTATCTCATAGCAACTAGGGCCTGAGCCTTGAGATTTATAGACCCATTCAATTTCCTGTCCCCTCTGCTCCTGGCCGACCATGGATGTAACCAACTTCCTCATGCTCCTTCTTCCACAGAGACAGAATCTCCCATCAGTACCTACGGCTTGCCAATTGGTCCAGGCCAGCTGACCACTAAGCCCCTTGCCCCCACCTCCCTAATTCTGGGGTTATTAAGTATCTCTAGTCCTAACTTTTGGTGTGGGTGTTAGGGATCAAACCCAGGCCTTCATGTTTGCACAGAAGCACTGACTGGGCTATTCCCTCAGCCTCACTTACTACTTTTTAAAAATGTCCTTTATCTATGTACATTAACCCCAAATTTTACAATAGAGAAAATTTCGGTAAATTCTAGACGTATACCCTTCATCCTCTGCTGATACTGCTCTCAAAGCTTGTCCCCATTTTCTCCAAAAGTGTAAAGAAAGTTCCTACGTACCAGGCCCTTGTAGTTCAGGGTTTGATGCTTTTTTAATCTCTATATAGTGAGGACCAGGTCTGAGTAGGTCTGACTAGTGAGGAAAGTATGGGTCGTTTCTTAGATGATTTTAGCAAACTAGTTTATCACAGGGAAAAAAATGAAAATAAAACCATGCTGAAAGTCTGCTTTATATCATCATATAACATCATATAACAATGGATTGCACTGGGATAATGGTAGTGTGAGAGAGAAAACCAAAAGGTGGACTGGAAAATCTTCACCCTAGCATACAAGCTGTAGCACAATTGGAAGGTTTCTATTGAATGAGGGTACCACACGAAGGGAACTACTGAGTAGGAGATGGAAAGATGACAAAAGACAGATACAGAGGGTGTCAGATGGTCACAGTGCACCTGGGACAAATGAGCAAACCAGTAGCTAAGTGGGCAAGAGATGTGGGTAGACCATGGCAGGGAAAACAAAATGTTCGGGGGCCGTGGAGTTCTTTCATCTTACTGATACTCAAAGGAAGACGGTGGGGAGCTGGCTCAGTGGGTAAACTGTTTACTGCACAGGTATGAAGTCTTGAGCTCAGATCCTTAGAACCATGGAAAGTCAGATGCTATAGTACGTGTGTATGATCCCAGCATTCCTATGGTGAGATGGGAGGCAGAAATAGAAGCTTGGGGGATGGCTAGCCTGCTGTGTGCCATGGATAGGAGACTCAGTCTCAATGAAAATAGAAGGTCAGGACTGACACCCGAGGTTGTTCCCAAACCTCAACTTGCACACCACAGCATACCTGCATCACAGGTGCACATGCGTGTACTCACGTGAACACACACACACACACACACACACACACACACGCACGCACACACACACACACACAAAGATGGAAAAGTATGGCAACAGCAATAAAGAGAAATGAAATTAAGAAACAACAAGCTTGCCACACACCAGATTTATACATCAGGTATTACCAAATTTTAGTAAAGAGAGGAAAAAAGCTATCTATGTCCACTGGTAAAAGTTGAGGCTGAAGTGACTTTTATTTTCGTAAATAGTATGATGTCATCTCATAAAATTAACTATTAGAGTATACCATATCCACACAATCTTCATTCTTGAGAAGTTCACCCAGGGGTCAGTAAAGGGACATATACAAGGAAAACCATTGCAGTATTGTTTATAATAGCAGGAAGTTTGAACAATCCCAGATATTCATCTCTCGAGAAACAGGTAAGTGAAATGTCATTGAATATGAGATAGAACTGCTTAATGAAAGCCCAAAGCAGTGAAGGAAAAATGTGTCCGATATATAGATGGACCTATCGAAGGACCGAGGACGCATTGCAGAATGCAGTTAATATACACTAATGCAGGCACAAAGGAGCAGTGCAACAGGCCATATCTCTCTGGCTGTGGTAAGGTTTCCAGCAAGTGAACTCAGGGCCTGGCACCTGCTAAGCCCGTACTCTACCACTAGACTACATGCCCAGGCCTTTCTTAAAACTTGCTGGGGTTACAGGTCTGCACCTCCAGGCCCAGCTTCCCTTCCCAAAATTTTCTTACCTTTCTAGGTGATTTTTTTTAAAGTTGGGGTGAATTACACCTAGTTCAGAGTTTGCAATTCTAAACCAGTTTTTACATGCAAAGGTGAGTACTCAATACTCCTCCATACCCCTAGGAAGTGGATTCTACCCAGGGATGCCAACCACCCTGGATGCCAGGCCTCTTGTCACACATCTTAGCATTTGCTTATGACCTATCTCCATAGTCTCCACCCCCAGTTACCCTAAATCATCAGTAGAGTTATCTGAACAACCCACACAGTGTAGATGGTTTGTCAATAGTTGTTGTACTGGAGTGTGTGGAAAACAATGATACGAAACAAAGTGTGAATATTCCAACAGAAATCACGGTTACTTCCAGTACCGTCTGCCCAGGGCTGGCTAGGCCTGCAGAAACGGAAGCTGTGGGTTGAGAGTTGACTCCACATTCACATAGCTGCACAGTTGATCACCAGAATTCTTTTCTTCTTGCAAAGCTGAAACTGTACATCAAGCAATAACCCACCACTTTCCCTTACCCCCGGCCCTGACAGCAGCCATTCAGTTTCCTGCTTCTGATTCTGCATTAGATATTTCATGTGAGGTCACGCGCTAGACGTCTTTTTGTGACGGGCTGTTGCCCTTGGCACAACATCTTCAAGTTTCATCCATGTCATGCTTTGACAGAATTTCCTCTTAAGGCTTAATATTCTGCTGTGTCCTGTACCTTGTCCATTCATCTGTTAATGGACCCTTGGATGGCTTTCATTTTTATAGCGGTTGCGAATAATGTTCCTTCATTCCTAGCCTCCTGGGCCTTGCCTTTGATTTGGGGGGGGTATATAGCCAGGAGTTAGAATCATTTTATATCTGATTTTAAAAAATTGTTTGGAAGAGCTGCCACCCACTGATGTCTTACAATTGTTGTGCCACCGTTATTTTCACCAGTGGTAAACAGGGCTGGGATTTCCCCACATTCTCTCTAAAACTTGTTACTTCCTGGGGATTGTTTGACATATATATATACATACATATATATATATATATATATATATACATACATACATACATATGCTCTTATGAACATGAAGTAGCCCCTCATCGTGTGGCATTTCTTTCATGATTCAGGATTACTGATGTTTAAAAAAAAAATCTTTCCATGTGTTTCTGGCTATTCTAAACTTTGGAGCAATGTCTGTTTGAGGTCTTTCCCCATCTTAAACTTCCATTGTTGTTACTGTTGTCGTAGTTCCTGAGTTGTGGAAGCCCATGCGCACTGCATGTTGAATCCTTATTGGACGTAGTGTTTGCAAATGTATTTATCCTCTCTCCCTATGCTGAGTGTGTCCACTGATGAATGAAAGCTTTTCATTTTGGTGCAGTCCAACTTATTGTTTTCCCCTGTGCATCCCTTGGTTCAATTCCCAGAAGTCAAGGCCAAATGCAATGCCATGAAGCTTTGGTCGCATTTCCTTCTAGCAATGTGATGGCTTTAGGCTTTACATTTGGGTCTTTGATCCATATTGGGTTAGTTTTCATTGGTTAGGGTCCAAATCCATCCAATGTTCTAATCTAACACCACTTATTGAAATGACTGTCTTTTTCCATCAAATGGTCTTGCCGTCTTGGTTAATATTGTCAGAACATGTGTTCAAATAAGTTCCACAGTCTCAATAACCACGGTTTTCTAATAGCTTTTTAAATTAAGAAACCTGAGATTTCCAGTATGGCTCTGCCTTAACAACATTATTTCATCTATTTGTTGTGGCTCAAGAATTTGTATCAATCTTAGGGTGAAATCTCAGTTCCTGGTGGGGGAGGACTTATCATGAATCAGTTGTGGCCCTAGATGATTGCTGCATTTTTCTAGAAGAGTACTTGACAGAAGCAAAGATGGCAGGTGCTTGGCGTAATCCAGACTGAGGAGGTTGTAGCCAAGGCTGAAGGTAGGAAAATGGAGCTATTGAGGAAAGAGAGAGTTGAGGAACTAACTGACCAGGGGGGGTGTAAAAAGAGCCTGTGAGTAGTTCTGATCCTTCTTGGATAGCAGCCTGGAGCAGCATGAAGAAGGGGAGGAGTTCGTCCCATCAGTTTTGTTCCAAGCAGCCTTCCAAGTGAGGGCGGTAGAAATGGGGTCTGCTATAAAGAGACACCGGTTTCGTAAGACCCATCATTGGGTACAGGTGTATCATCAGGAGAGTGGACTTGAATTATTTGTCAGCCAAAGACAAGAGTGTGAGAATTCTGAAACCAGACTCACCAAAGCCAGTAGCTGAGAAAAAAAAAAAATATTACCACCAGGCCTAGGGAATTTTCGCGGATGGATAGATGATTAAGGCTCCAACCAGAGTGACTCACATAGTGACAGGAGGTTAAGTCAGCCACTAGAGTTATTTGCTGGCTCATGAGGATGTGATGTGCAGAGGATGATTTTGTCCTCGGGAGCCTGAGGTATTTGAAGGAGCTTCTCATCTGCAAAGAATAGGCTAATAGGCTAATACAATAAGGGCTGCTCTTTTCCTACAGATTCCTATGCTGAAAGCCAGGCAATGAGTCAAGTAACCTGATTGGCTGGGGGCATTGAGTTGAGTAACCTGATTGGCTGGGGGACAATGAGTTGAGTAACCTGATTAGTCAAGAGCAATGAGTTGAGTAGCTTGATTGGCTGGGGAACAATGAGTTGAGTAACTTGATTGGCTGGAGACAGTGAGTTGAGTAACTTGATTGGCTGAGGACAATGAGTTGAGTAGGTTGCTTGGCTGGGAGCTATGTTGATGTCTCCATCTGGAACTATACTCTAAGTGATCCAAATCTTTAACACATAGATTCAAAACGAGGTCTGAAGAATGAACACATTAACTCTTTCTGGTTCATTTAAAATTAAATGTGTCGTCTTGGTTATCCTTTCCCCTTTAGGCTCCCTGAAATGCCATAATGAAAAGAGAAGCAGAAAGGTGGCGTGAACCCGCTCATCCTTCTGACTTTGTAGTGGCAAAGACACTGCTTGATTTACTGGAGGCCTCTGATGTCATCGCTCGGTTATCTTTCCATTTGTCTGTCCTATCTTCTATTCCTCTGTCTGTCTATCCAACTAGCACTTTCTGTATGCACAAATTATTTGTAGAACTTTGTAAATACTAACCCTAGAGCCTTCCCAGCATCCTTAGAGACAAACGTTCAGTTTTTACATTATAAATGGGAAGGTAAAGCAGAGAAACTAAGTACATTTTTTTCTGTAAGCCATAGCTAGTAATCTTGGGAAATCCCCATGTTCAGGTTAAGCTACCACACTGGTGGCCTCTGAGGTGACCCAGAAACCCATTCAGGAGGTTAATCAATTGCTGGATCGCTGTTCTCCCACAGGCTCCCAAAGGCCCAGCCTATGCACAGGGCAGCTCATGAGAGTACCCTCTGTGACCGGCATTTGCTTAGTTTCTAACTGCCTTCATCCCCTCTCCCCAGCCACCCCTCTTGTGTGAACAGAAAAGTGAAGCCTCCTTCTTTCTTACAAACTTTCCAGACTGTGGGCCGGAACATGTGTTCTTAGAGGGTTGTATTCTTCAGCACTCACCGCTCGCTCCTCAACTGCCGCATCTCCATCTTCAGTCTTCCCTGAAATCTCATCCCAGGAGGCTCCAGGTGTCTGCCAGCTCAGCACATCTATGAGAAAGCACACACTTGTGGCATAAACACAAGACTGCTTCTTGGAAACCCAAATGATCCATCTTTAACTAATGTGTCTTATAGCAGCAGAGTGTAGAGTCAGGGCAGATACCTGAGAATTTCTGTTGACCAATTTCAGCATTTTGATCATTGGATAAACGCAACTAGTAACCCAAACACTGCGTGTGTATGTGTTCCTCTGAGACTAGCGTTATGCTAGCCAGCTTACTGTCAATGACAAAATACCTCAGGAAAAAACCTCAGCGGAGGGAGGGTAGGAGGATTCATTTTGGCTCATGGTTCAGAAGATTCTGAAGATGGTCGGCTAGCTCCTTTGCTTTGGGCCTGAGGTAATTCAGAATGGCCCGGCAGAGTAGCCTGCTCACCCCTGTCAGCCAGGAAGCAGAGTGCTAGTGAAGAAGGGGCTGCGAACAAACACACCCTTTCACTACACCTGCTAAACTTTCCATTGTCTCACAGTAATGACTCAGGTGAATTCCCCTGCCCACCGCGCGAGTGGGTTAGCACCACAAGCCAGTCTCCTCTTCAAGGTACCCTCTCTGGACACAGTTGTGCTGGGGACTGTCAGCATATGAGTTTATGGGGGCATTGAGTCTGTGGGTGAGATTCCAGATGCAAGTATAGCAACAGGAAAAAACAGTCTCGCCTGGTCTAATATGCTCACTCAGCGATACATGCAGAAGTTCTCTAATCAAATACATGGGCCTTTTGCACATATCAAGCAGTTAGTTATGCAGAGAACTGTTAGCGTCTTCTAACCCAGCCCTGTCCTGTCACTTTCTTGCCTGGAGACAGTATCAGATTCCATGGTTTAAGGTTTTAGTCCCTGGTTGCCTCTGCCCTCTCTCAGATCCTGATGACAAGTCCTGGGTTGTTTTTAACCTGTGCTTCAGATGGAGCTGTGCCTTGGGCACCCATAATTCCTTCCCTAGGCTTGATTGATTTGCTAGAACAACTCAGGAAATAGGTCCATTTGCAGGTTTATTGTAAAGATCTCCCAAAGGCTTCTGATGAATTCGAGGTGGAGTGATAATAGGTCAAGGTGCATGGTCAGGGCGTGGAGCTTCTGTGTCCTTTCTGGCCACCATTCCCAGGAAACAGATGTGTTCAGTCCCCCAGAAGCTCCTTAAGCCCCAGCCCTTGGATTTATGATGCAGTCATGATTGATTAAAGCATTCTCTATTAGTAATCAATTTAACCTTTAACCCTCTCCATTCCTAGGAGCTTGGGAAATGGAGCTAAAAGTCCCAACCCTCTGATCCTGCCATGGTCTTCCTTCCTGTGACCACCTTCCATCCTAGGACTCCTCTAGATGCTGTCAGCCGTCAACTAACTCATTGGTATAGAAAAAGATCCTTAGCATTTTAGAAAGAACTTCAGGAGTTGTGTGTCAAAGAAACTAGGGCAAAGATTAAATAGACATTTTACATTACCACAATTTCTCTTGAATTAATTATGGCTTTGTTCCCGTTTTTTATTTTATTTAAAAGATGTATTCTTACTTTTAAATGGTTTGCACTAAATGCAAAATTGAGCCCAAAGGGCCTTTTAAGGCTGTAAAATCTGATCAGAATGAAAGGCATTGGTTGTACATGCAAATGAGTAAGCCTGCATGGTAGGGACCAGAGAGGTCATCTGACCACAGAGGAAACTGGTTTTGCTATACTTATTCGTGCAAACAAATGAGTGGGAAAGTACCACAGAGCAGTCTGTTCCTTTTAGTCTGTTCAGGTGGCCATGGAGCCCTTGCAAAATAGCTCTTAGATCATCTTCACCGAACAACGCCTATAGGGCAAGTTCAGGGTCATCACAAGCTGAAAGTCAGCTAGGAACACATGAGACCCTGTCTTTAAACATCAATCAATCAATCAATAAATCAATAAATAAGCAAGCCTGGGATTGATGCCTCATGCCTTTAATCCCAGAAGCAGATGGAGAAACAGGTGGACCTCTGAGTTCTAGGCCAGCCTGGTCTACAGAGACCTGTTTCAGGACAGCCAAGGCTACACAGAGAAACCCTGTCTCAAAAATACAAACGAAGCAAACAAACATGAAAAAATTTAAACAATCACAAAAGACTAATAACAATAATAATAATAATAAAATTCTTGTTAGGTTTGTTTCCAGCCTAATCCCATATTCTCCAAAAAGACTATACAATGTATTGAAATGTAAGTTATTTTAAGACCATCATATTTTGTAGATAACAGTTTCATTCTCAGCATTCCTGCCCCTTGCATGTTTTGCTAAGCGAGGGTAACTCTTTCTTAAGGAAAGCATTTCTTCTCCCAGGTGCCAGGGAGATATTGAAACAGAGGCAGATAAACTGAATCAAGAAGTACTTCCTAATCACTGTGTTCCAGCATGCCCTGCCTATGGCACAGCTCTGCAGCCTGTATTAAATATTGGAGAATTTTTGGTTCCTTTTTAGTCTAAAAGTCGATTCAATAATCTACCCTTTTATCCTATCATTTTTAATAATATACCCCCCCTTCATTTCAGAAACAGATCCCTGAATCTAATCTTCTTGGTTTAGTTCTTTTCCCTGGCCATGAACAACAACTTGCAACCAACTCCTAAACAATGGTAAATATCCATAATACATTGAACGACTAAAAAACATCCACCCCAAACATCTAATGTGGGCATTGTGTTCTCTAGACTGCTTCCTGTTTCCTAGGGGTGATGGCATCTTTAGGTGACCCTGAGAAAATTGGGATAATGGTCAAATACTAGAAGAGCTGGTTGTATTATTATTAGTAGTAGTAGTATTAGTAGTAGTAGTATTAATATTAGTATTATGTCTCAGTGTAATGGGAAAGTATAGGGCTTATCTGAAGCATGGGCTGGATAGTCTGTGGGGCGGGACTATCTCAGCTAGCAGCTTTGCAGTTGTTCTAGATGCAGAATTTTGAGGAAACTGCAACAGAGGCATTCTGAGAGGCTACTTGTCTTCATTGGAGTCTGGTCCTTTTGTTCTAAAAATACATAAACTTTTAAAGGTAGCATTTATCTGCATTAACATAAGTATGGAATATATAGTGTGCACAAGTCAGCTAAAGATTTTTGTTGTTGTTGTCCTATGTTTGAGCAGATAAAGGGCATAAGTTAATTTTATAAATCATTTTGGACTGTATAACCAAATCATAAATTTCCATCCATGTCATGAAAAGGTGGCAGGTAATAAGTCATGAGGACTCTGTAGACAAGATTTATCCCGTCTCATCCAGTCTCAGAGCTGTTCCCATGCAGAGGGATCAGCATACACATCACCTGTCTATAGTCTTTTCTGACTTCCTCCCTCATGTCTGCAGCTAAGATTCTCAGACAGTCTCCGCTGGCCAAATCTGATCTCTCTTAACTTTGAAGGAATCCAAAGCTGTTTGTTTCCTATGGAAGCAAAGGCATAACCTCTCCTCCAGTGCAACACATGTTTCGACTTCCATTTTGAAGCCAAGATATCCCTAAAGTATCTAGGCTGGTTTAATTCAGCAGTCCCTTCCATAATCCAGCGTCTTTCAGCAGCTGTTGGCCACTCATCAGCACTCAGAAAGTTCAAAGTCAACAAAGCAGCCTACATGATCCAGACTTCCTGTGCATCTCCCGTGTTTGTGTGGCTTTTTAAAAAACTGCTTTACTCTTTCTTTAAAGACTTCACTCTATTATTTTATTCTGGCGGGTATGAGTGGGAGCCATGTTTACCACCCTAGCTGAATCTGCTTTGCAGAGTCCTCAAGAGCAACAGTCAGCTCCTGTGAGTGCAACTGCTGTGGAGCCTGCTGGCACCTCTTCTTTGTCCTTGTGGCTGTGCCACATGTCGGAATGCCAAATGTAGTCGGATATTTCTTTGGGCTGCCAGCTCACAAATAATGACATGGAGACTTATTAATTATGGAAGTTCACCCTATAGCTTAGGCTTGTTCTAAAGCAATTTTTATAACTTAACCCACTTCTATTCATTTATGTTCTATACTTTATGTCTCTTCCATCCTGCACCTCCTGTTTCCTCTCCAGGTCTCCTGGATTCTCTTACATGCCTAGATTCCTCTTCCTCTTCCTTTTCATGCCTGGAAATTCTGCCTATAGTTCCTACCTTAGTGTAATGAAAAGCTGAATGACCATTAGCTAGTCAGGAGTTACCAATATCCTTCAACATTTGTATGTGTGTTTGGAGGTGGGAGTGTATGTGTGCGTGTGTAGGAGTGTTTGTATGTGTGTTGGGAGTTGGGTAGATGGGTGTGTGTGTGTGTGTGTGTGTGTGTGTGTGTGTGTTGGGAGTTGGGTAGATGGGGGTGTGTGTGTATGTTGGGAGTTGGGTAGATGGGTGTGTGTGTGTGTGTGTGTGTGTTGGGAGTTGGGTAGATGGGTGTGTGTGTGTGTAGGGAGAGTGTGCATATGTATATGTGTGCAGAAGGCCAGGGGTTAATACTAGGAGTCTTCTTCCACTCCCTACTTTACTATTGTTATTATTACTGTTATTATTATATTTTGAGACAGTTTATCCCTGAACCTAGAACTTACTATATTTGCTACTTTTCTGTTGTCATGTTAAAACACCATGAACAAGGCAACTTATAGAAAAAAAAGTTAAAGAAAAAAAAGAAAAGTTTATTTTAGCTTATGGTTCCAGAGAGTTGAGTCTCTCATGGCAAGTGTGGAAACAGGGGGGCTTGATGGCAGGAGCAGGCAGTCAAGGGCTCTCATCTTGAACCACAAACATGTAGCAGAGAAAGCTAACTGGAGATGGTTTGAGTCTTTAAACCCTGAAAACCTGCTTCCAGTGATGTACTTCTTCAAACCAGGCCACACCTTCTAAACCTTCCCCAACATCTTTGCCACCTGAGCATCAAGTGTTTAAAAGGATGGGCAGGTCAGGGGACATTTTGAGTTCAAACCACTTTATCCATTCAGCTAGATCACCGGTTCTCAACTGGGTCCCATATGAGATATCCTGCATGTCAGATGTTTACATTACAGTTCATAACAGTAGCAAAATTGCAGTTATGAAGTAACAGTGAAATAATTTTATGGTTGGGGGTGACCACAGCATGAGGAGCTATATATTAAAGGGTCACAGTGTTAGGAAGGTTGAGGACCACTGACCTAGGTGGCCTTCAGCTCTGGGATCCACTTTCCACCCACCCCTGCCCAGCACCGTGTTTGCAGATATGTGCCAACCTACCCAGGTCTCCTTTCTAGTGGGTTTTTAAATGTGTATGTAGATACTAGTGGAGAATATTTCAAAATGAGATTATCAAAGAAAGTGTGTGATTTGCTTTTCTGTCACAAACAAATGACAAAAATATGGCAAACAAGATAAAGGATCCCTGTGGGCACTCTGTGTAGGATTCTGCATTCAGTTGTCTCAAAGATAGCATCGATCCATTAAAAATAGTTTGAGCCAGGATTGCAAGACTTTCTGAAGACATGGCTTGCATTCTCCCTAAAAGAGCTTAAATATTTCCATAGCCATTTGCAGGTTTCAAGCCTAGGGATTGTGTCAGTTCCTCTCACGATTACGTCCTCCAGCCCCTAACACAACGTTCAGCACAGAACAGACAATCTGTGTGTAGTGTCAGGGATCCTAGGATAGCTACTGCAGCTAGACAGCAAGGAGGACAGGTTGCAATGAACATGGACGTGTGGGAGAAATTCAAAGAGGGGTGTTCGCCCTAGTCATCAAGCCAATATGAATCTCTTAATGAACTTTCAGAGAGAGTCTTGGTGCTAGGAAGTAAGTAGAGAAATGTAATGTATTTTTAGAGCTAGCCAATGAGACAATTGGTGATTAAAGGCGCGAGTCAGAGGCAGTGCCGTCCCTGCTTTCCTGTGCTCCTACAGGAAGTGCATTTTATAGAAAAGTCGGAGAGGAACTGAGGGAGGCACAGAGCCCGGAGCTGGGGACCCACAGCTGTGTAAGAAAGCACTCTGGAGCTGGCCCTTCACCTCGGTTTGCTCCATGCAACCCCGAAATCACTGGCTGACCAGTCAGGGGGCTCATGAGGCCACCGTGATGAGGACGGCACCTCGAGCAGGAGGCTAAGATGGTAAGAGCTGTTTGTTGTTCCCAGGGGCCGACCGTTCGAATCTGAAAGCAGTGCTTGACCTCGGCTTAGTGATCTCGAAAGGTGTGTGGAAGTGTTCAGTGGGTTTCCACTGCCGGAGTGTGAATGTTAGTTCTGACGTTTGTACGTTCGGTCGTCTCCACGTTATCACTAAACTTATTATTAGACGTGACGGGTTCCGACACTTGGTGGTGTGTTTATCAAAATTGAAAGAGTTCGCTTCAAACCCCGATGCAGGTGTTGTTTGTATTTTCAGAGCTTTAGCTGCAGAGGCAGGAAGCTCTTCTCTAAGTGTCTCAGAGCTGAACTAAATGCAGCCGAGAGAATGACAGTGTGCTTCTGTCACACCGTTAACTGCGCTGTCACCAGCTGGTTCCCGCAGCCGTGTGCAATGAGAGATGTGACCTCAAGCCGCACACTGGCACATGGCCTCCATGAAGGATTGCAGCCATACTATAAAAGCTCTCATTCTGAAGGTTCTGGGGGTATTTTTAGATGAGGCTTGTTCCTATGAATGAGGAAGTCTGGCAGATGGCACTTCCGGCTGATCCACCTCCCCCCCCCCCCAGCTTTCTTCCAGTGTAGCGTAGAGGCCTCTCCTGCGAAACTTCACTCTCTCAGGACAATGGAGGGAAAAGGCATTCTGAAAACACCCGGTAGCAGCTGCAGAGCGAGGTGTGGAAAGACGCTGTGTCGCTGAGTTGTGTGTTTCACACAGATCTCCTGTGACCCTGCACACAATCAGCAGTGGGAGGGAGGAAAGGAAGTCTAAGCAAGAATAGGTCGTGTGTTACAGGACGGAGCAGACATCATGGGATCCGTTTACCCACCGAAGAGAAAAGGCTAATGTATGGGGGTTTTGTCCATTGAAGTTACTTCCTTAAGGCATAGGATGTCAGATTTCATTTTATAGAGGGTTTGCACCAGCTCTGTGAAACACAAAACAAATTGACTTGTCTTTATAAGTATAGCCTTGTGGTACATCATTAGGTTTCTCCTGTTGTCACTTGGCCTTACATCTGACAGAACGCTCCACTGAGGCTCAGAGGCCACCTTTGGGATTTTAAGCCCTTCTCAGAGAGTCTTAAGAAGTCTGTTGCACACACAGACTGAAGAATCAAAACCATCTTGATTGTAAGTCTGGGCTTTGATGGCAAGCTTGCCTTTCATTTTAAAATTTGATGTGGTTTTGGCTTGTTCCCTGATTAAAGTGGCAATCCTCAAAGAGGGCAGATGGCCCAGGTTTCCAGGGTGGAAGTTATTGATGCTGTTCTGTGAGAATCTTCGCTTCTGGGATTCGGCTGTGGTTTTATGATTGGCAGCCATGAGGATGAAACTCAGGGTCTCATGTACATAGACAAGTGCTTTACCTGTGCGTTCCTGACCCTTCCTAACATTTTACTATTTTTTTAAGGGATCCCCCCCCATAATGTATATCAGAAAGCATGTCCCTATGTATATCCAAGCACTCCCAAGGCCTCTTGAATTATTTATGGGAATCCAACTGCATGAGAATTACCAGTAGGAAGCAATGTTCTCATCTTCAGAAGTCATGAATTCTGCTTGTGCCTCAAATGTGAATATTAGCCCAATCTCCTGCTGGGTACCTCTGTCCTTCCCCAAGAGTGTGTACACATGTACACTGAGAATTTATCCCAAAACCACAGACAACATAAGATGTGCTCTGTGTCCACTGGGTGAGACTCTGCAGAGACGTCTTCTCCATCATATGGCACAAATTCGCAAGGACTAAGAGCTGAGAAACACCGCTTTCCGTCCACAGACTCTCTTGAGGGGGAACCAACAATCTCTGAGCCTGCGGTTTCCTCAGGGAGTTGGATGGATGATGCTTCCCCAGGTCCTACCAGGTCCTTGCCTTCCATTCAGGCTCCAGTGGGTCCTGTCCCCCCACACACACCCAAAGGAAGCATACAGTGACATTCATGTAACAATTTAACTGATACTCCGGTTCTTCCCCTAGGATTTTTCAACTATTAACTGTTTTTCCTTTGTTCTGCTTACTTGTGTGGTGTTGGGCTGGAATTCAGAACCTGGAGTGTGTGAAGCACACACTGTACCACTGACCTGCTCCCTCAGCCCCAGGTTTATTTTAATAAAACTTGACTGATAACATGGAAGAGTCCTCCCCATCCAGTTTCCACTTCAACTCTCTGCTGCCACCGAGCACAGTTACTGCCTTAAAGCCAACAAGCATCATTTACATTTTATTAGATGGTTTAAAGACTAAGCCTCTCATTAAATGTTTTGAACGTCTGTGGATGGCATCACCCTGCACTTGCGCCTTTGTCCAAACTGCTCTCCATCTTTTAGCATTGTAAGAATTTTTTTATGTTTGCACATAATCCTGCTCACTTGTTTTTTGACAGCCGTATTTTATTCCACTAGAAGACTGGACCACAGTTTTCATGTTCCTTTAGTGATGGAGAGTTCTGTCTGTCCTCAACATTCTTGTACATGAATGAGAGTGTCTCTAAGTGTTCACTCTGTAGCACAGTGGCTCCTAGCTTAAAGTCTAGTTAGCACTTTCACTGGGCTATAAATATAAAATACATGGAGGATTTTGAAGACTTTGAAAAAGGAACTTAAAGTGACTCATTAATTTTTTTCTTTTTATATTCTCTGGGTATGGTGGTTGCATACTTGTAATTTCAGCCCTTGGGAAGCTGAGGTAGGAGGATTGCCAAGAGTTTGATGCCAGTGTGGGCCGTAGAGCAAACGCCAAGCCAGCCTAAGCTATTATATAAAAACCTTGTCAAAAGAAAAAGAAAAAAAATTTGATTACCTGTTGAAATGACAGTCCTTTGGTTTGTTACACTAAAATATAATACTGAAATCAGTAGCACCGATCTTTTATATTTTTAAATGTAACTACTTGAAAATTTTAAGTCATGTGTATGATTCGCATTATATTTCTTCTGGAGAAGGCTCCTCAAGAACAGGAGTTAGTGGCTGGTGCATATCTACAGCCTCCTGGAAAGAAAGTTTTATTAGAAAGCATCCCCATTCGTCTTCAGTGGCTGAGGCAGTTTTCCTGCCATGTCAGATGCCAGCAGAGTTGAGCAGTTACCATCCATATGGTCCTCGAGCCTCTAGCACTCACTGTGTTGCTGTCCAAGGAAAACTGTTTGTTGATCTGAATTCTAGAGTAGGACCACATAGGAACTATTTAGTATTTCATCCAACACACATAAACATGCACCTGAAACAAAAGTTTTAAAGAACAGATTTTCACAAAAGCTCTCTGTAGATATTTTCTGATTATTTCTACTTAGTTGAAATGAACTATTGGGTAATAATTATTGTGACCACTAGAATGATTTAGCCACTCATTCTTTGATTTTAATAACATCACTCAAGGTTATCCTTACATAGGCCTCAAGGTGGGCACAGGATAACACTGGATTAATTTTCAGGATTCATTAAATTGGTGGTGGCAGTGGCGGTGACGGTGGTGGTGTATGTCTGTATATATGTACCTATATACCTATGTGTATATCTATGGTCCCACCTTCTCCTACATCTTTAAACAATTCCTGTTATTGCTAATCCTACTGGATGAAGTGAGAGCTTGTTTGGCTTACAGACTTTTTACTTATGAGGCTGACCATCTTTTTGTGCATTGGCTGACTTCTTGAGTCTTGTTTGATGAATTGTTTGTTCATGTCTATTGTCTCAAAAAGAATTGGAACTTACTGAGTACATGTGTTTGGGCCTGTGCCTGCCGTGGCATACATGTGGAGGTCACAGGACAGCTTTGGGAGCCAGTTCTTCCCTTCTGCCTTGTGAGTTCCAGGAAGGCTCGGCTGCACTCACCCCTTCCCTCCGAGCCATCCTGCTGCCCTCTGCTGTGTTTTTAAGAATGGAGCCATTGACTGTTTTCTTTAGGCCTTCTGTGGATACTCTGAATACCAACTTACAGGGGGGGGGCAGATTTGTAGCTTGTTCACGCCAAGGCTCGGCTTTTTACTTTCTGTACAGTGCCTTCTATCACCCACAAGTTTGAAATTTCAAAGCCCTGAAAATTATCTAGCTATTTGTCTACCTTTTCTTTTCTTTTGTAAGTCATGCTTTCTTACCTAAGGTCAGAAACGTTTTCCTTGATAGCTTCCGCTTATAGATTTAAAGATACCCCATTTTTTTTAACCACCCAAAAAATCATGCTTAAGCACAGTTTGAGATACCGCCTTACTGTCTGTTCCTGTCATAGCCGGTTGTTTGAAGTTTCAGACTCGCTTGCCCTCTTCCCATCACTCCAGGGCAGTGTGTCACACATGGCAAGTTCTGACACCTGCGAGACTCGCGTCATATCTCGGTCCTGTGATCACCAGGGCACACTCTTTACAGATGTCATTTACACTGCAAGGCCTCGGTGACTGTATGGGAAGTTCCAGTGACCTTTCAAGAATCGCTTAAGCCTTATAAAAATGACACCGGATAATTGAAAAAGAAAAAAAAATGGCTCGGTTCATTCTGTACTTCTGATTAACCTTTACAAAAAGACAAGAGAAATTGTGGGCTGGCCGCTAAATGAATATAAATATGAAACCCCTAAATTACATGTCAATAAAATTCAGCAATGGGTGAAAAATTGTAAATAAAAAGTGTCTGCCAGAGCCCACAATAAGCTCATGTTTCGTGTTGAAGCATTCCTGGTCCTGATTTCTAATAAGCATCAATAGTCCTGCTTTGTAGAGAAGCATCCTTTGTCCTGCTTTGTGCAGAAGCATACTTTGTCCTGCTTTGTGCAGAAGCATCCTTTGTTCCGCTTTGTGCAGAAGCATCATTCTTGGTCCTGCTTTCATAAGAAGATTGGCATCTAGTACCTAAGTGCTCCCTTTTCTTTCAAATTTGGCACACCTGCATATGTGTGTGTTCACACATATGCGAATTTGTGACTCTCTTAAATTTGTTTATTTATACACAAGTCGTCAAGTGTTTCCTCAGTGTGTGGAGTAGGCACAGTGCCAGCTCAGGAATCAGGGTGCTCAAGTTTCTGCCTTAGTGATTTTCTCTCTCCCTTTCTCCTTCTCTCTCTCCCCCACCTCCCTTTTGTGCTTTTTTGAGAGAGGCTCTCTCTGTGTAGCCCTGACTGTCCTCGAACTTGCTTTGTGGACCAGGCTGGCCTCAAGGTCACAGGGATCCGCCTGCCTCTGTCTCCCGAGTGCTGGGATTAAAGATGGGCACCACCACCGCCCTGCTCTCTCGCTGTTTGTTAATATCTGTGTGTGAGTGTGTGTGTGCGTGCGTGCATGCATGCGTGCGTACAAGTGCCCACTTAGTCATGTAGAGCCCCAAGGAAACCAGGTTTCTTCTATTTCTTTCTGCCTTACTCTTCAAGACAGAGTCTCTCACTAAAACAGAAGTTCCCCCTTTCGCTAGGCTATATAGCCAGGAAGCTTGCAGGATCCCCTTCTCTGCCTTCCACAGCGACACCTGCCTTTTATGGAGGTGATAAGAATTCGAACTCAAGTCTTCATCCTTGCAGATCAAGTGTTCTATCCACTGAGCCATCTCCCTCGTCCCTGATTGTCTAGGTCTGGGGACTGGGCACATCTACAGAACACTTTGGAGTCAGCCTCTCTCCTTCACGGAGCTGTCCTTGTCAAAGTTTCATCTTGTGACTTCTGAGAAAACCATGTCTGTTCACATTCCATAACAATGACGAAATACTTGAGAAGACCAACTTGAAGGAGGAAAGGGTTTCAGTCCGTGATGACTTGGATCCGTTGTTTCCTGGTCCGGGGCAAGGCAGAACGTTTCAGTTGGTGCCAGGAGGGGGGGCAGAGCAACACTTCACTTCATGGTAGCCTGGGCACAGAAAGCTAGAAGGAGAAAGGACTAGGTATGAAGCTTACTTTTCAGGGACATGCCCCCTATGACCTGCTTCCCTCAACCAGGCTTCATCTCCTAAGTGCTCCGTTGCCTCGCCAAACTCCATTATTATCTGAATTTATAAATGTATTAAATCCATCCATGATGTCAGAAACCCAAAGCCACCAGGCACCTCCCAAAATCTCCACTACACAGAGGGCCAAAGCCTTCAACAGACAAGCTTTGGAGGCTGCTTACACTCTATAAACTATAATGTTGTTGCTGAAATATCTGATGAGGAAAATATATTATTTATCTTGTTGAAGCTTAAATAAAGACCATTATTCCCATAGCATGAAGAGGTTGTTGTTATTTTGCTGGTTTTGTTTTCTTTTATTTCTTGGTTGGTCTTGTCTTGTTTTCCAGATCTTGACATGGTTCTAAGATGTTAAGATCTACTCTTCCCATTACTATCATGGTCACAATATTTGAAGGTTTTAGAACAGATGTTAATGTTAATATGGATCTCGAGGTTGGGAGCTGTGTGATTTCCAGTGAGCATTTTCTGTGATCACTAAACAAGCTTTCTCGAAACCTTTCAAATAAAAACAAGACAATCCAGCCACAAAAAAAAGAAGCATCTCTCAATTCCTGACTATATGGTCGCGGATATTAAGTAAGGCAGTTAGTTCTGCTACCCAATCAATGCTGCACTGAATGTTTCCTACAGGAGATACTGCAGAGTGGTTTTACCATAGTAAGACAAAGAGGCCGTCAAGGAGCATCCTCCGTTCAGGGAAATGGGAGGAACCGGATGGTGGGCCTGTCTCATTTCACCGTGCGACTGTCAGGTGACAAGTGACTTGTCATGTGCCTCTTAAGGAAGGAAGGAGGGTTCAGTGACCTGAACACTTGACCTGGTGCTGCTTGTTTTGAGGCAAGGGCTTTTTTCCTACAGTTGGAATTCCCATTTCTTATGTGTCAGTAGTGTTATCTAAGTCATAGAACACACCTTCTCATAGGAAGCCAAAGGGCAGTTTGGGCTTAAGGGGTAGTTTGATTCTGCTTAAGCATTTCACTGGAAGTCTGGTTAAAATTTAAATAAGCTTTTCCTTGGGTCCAAGGAGCAGACCACTGAAGCCGCGGCAGAAGGGCACCAGCAAAGAAAGGCTGCCCTTGGTTTTAGGCCTAGTTTGCAATTCAGTCAAGAACTTGCAAAAGCATCCCGTTTCTGCAACTCTCTGTACAATCTCTGTGTGTCACTCCAAAGTGGACTGGGTGCTGCTGCTCCCAGTTTTTCTTTTTAAAGCCACATTTCCCAGACTATATTAGATGGCCTCAATGACAGATGGGATCAGATGTAAAGCCAGCTCCTCCCAAGGCAGGACATTGGAGCGTGTCTGAATTCATCGACTCTTCTTCCAGACCGTCTCAGCAAACACCATTTCTGTGCATAAGATTTCATAAGAGCCCCTGTTCTTGCTCCCCCAAATTATTTTGTGTATAACTTCCTGGTGTTGGGCAGTTTTTGAGAGCATGGGAGACCTGTGACCCCGCAGCAGGGTCTCTCAGTGGAAACAGCTAAATTACGTCATCACGTCCTCACGTCCATTGTTTGTTCCCTCTCCAGGCACCTGTTAAAAATGAACAAGAGCAGCTCTGACTTGGAAAAAGTGAGCCAGAGTTCTGCAGAAAGCCTCAGCCCGTCCTTCAGGGGGGCCCACGTCAGCTTCACCACGGGCTCCACAGACAGCCTCGCCTCTGACTCCAGGACCTGCAGTGATGGAGGTAACAAAGCAGTCCTCGGCAGACGGGCTTCTGATTGACAGAGTCTGCAAACCAGACCTGAGTCAGTCGCCAGGATTTGGAAGGCTCAAGCAAGGCCTTTAGTCCTGGTGCTGCTTTGTGCTAGAAGTAGACCCTTCCCAGGGGCTGGGGAAGTTCGTCCCTTATGAATACATGACGGGCTACCTCCCTGTATCACCCTCCACAGTTAGAAGTGCACTGGCTTGGGGACACGGTAGAAGGAGGCTGCATATGTTGAGGGTTGACCAGATGGTTCTGCTCATGAAGTACCTGCCATGCAAACATAAAGACTTGGGTTTCAATCCTGGTCGCTAGGGAGGCAAAGATCAGAGGATCTCCGAGGCTTGCTGGCTAGCCAGTCCAGCTGACTCAGCTACCACATGTGTGTGAACACAGACACATACACACACACAAAGCTTGTTGGAAGGCTCCTGATTCCCTGAGTAATGAGTCACAAGTAGGATATTTATATTCTTCCTATCTACTGGGGTCCCTGGAACATCAGATATCTTGGTGTCTCATTCACATGCATACACATGTATGCATACATGTGCACAGTAGATGTTTACACAAATGTTTACTAATTAAAACATGAAGGAAGGCGGTCACTGCCCGCCCCTGTTGCAGTATAATACGTGGGTTATAGTATTATTAGTATAGTATTAGGCATGCTCCCAAATAGGAGCTTGAGGTTGTCTGCCCTTGTGGGTGGCATGGTAGCGGTTATGACCTTTCACCCCTTGGGCATGCTCTGTGTGCATCCTCTCCTGCTCTTCTTCTAGGCTGCCTTAGCACGTTAGGGTTACACTTCAGCTGGGGTGGCGTCCTCATTCTATGGAACTATGTCTTCTTAAAGGGCATTTTTGGGGTAGAGGACCCCATGGCACATTTCTGTCAGCAACTGTGGATTATAACTTTTCTAATGAGAAAGTTCTACTGGCTCTCATTCAAAAACAGGAAATGTATTCGTCTGGATTTGGGAGAAATGTAGCAAAAGCAAGATTGTCCTTTTTTATTTCTGTAGCTCTTCTGGACTCATATCCCCTTCCTTTTCCACCCCCCGTGCAAAATTTCAGTGAGGCAGATTATTCCCTAAAGGCCTGGGTGTCTGAGCCGTGTTCCCATGCCAGCCAGTTCCCCTTTACTCTCGAGTTCTAAGAGGCTATGGACAATGCACCCCGCCCTCAGCCACCACGTGACTGGTACCACGAGAACTGGACTGAATCCTGATGTCTGCTCCCAGAGCTGGGAAAGATAAGATTAAAACATGCATGACACATGGGTAGATGGGCTAAGACAGGAAGTCAACTTGCCCCTGAACACTAGAGCTTCTAGAATGAGTACGGACGGAGGGTTCCAGAAAGCCTTTTTTGAGAAGACAGGTATGGTTAGACAAGAAGACATAGGAAAGGAGGAACAAGGATTTTCCAGGGTACTAAACTGGTCAAGAGGAGCCAAAGGCGCAGGGGAGCATTGCATTCTGGGAACAGGAGAGCAACTTGATGTGCTATTCTGAGCATGCTGGGAAAGCAGAACAGCTTGATGTGCTATTCTGGGTGCAGGTAGGGGGAGCTGTGCTGCTGGGAGCTGGGTGCAGCGCATCAGGAGCTGTGTGGAGTAGGGTACAGAGAGCCACCTGCATCTTGTGAGGACAAGGGTGGCACCCAATAAAGGCATTTTTCTCACGCTAATTTCTGAATAGCAGGAGTCAAAATGAATTTATTCCCATGGTCATTTCTTTAGCACAAGTCTGATATTCAGTGGGCAAGACCCTTCAAAGGTAGGTGCCTCCCCATCCAGGTGTGCTGACCCTTCCCATACCGGCTTCTGCTCTTTCGTATGGGTCTGAATCAGGGCTGAGTTTTGAAACTGACAAGAGAAATCCTTCATTCTGCCTCTCACCGCAGCTCAGGTCCACTTGCTTTCAGATCCTTTTGTTTAGTTTGTTTGTTTTGTTTTTGAGATAAGATTTTTTTCTGTAGCCCTGTCTGTCCTGGGCTCACCTGTAGATCAGATTGGCCTCAGACTCAGAGATCCCCCTGCCTCTACCTCCCGAGTGCTGGGATTGAAGGAATGGGCCAACACTGCCAGCTTGCCTTCAAGTTCATATCTGCCTTTATCTTACAACTGGAACACTTGTGCATCTCAACTTTTTGACATTTAGGACAGACAGTGAGGCAGCCAATCAGAAGGGACGAGGCATCTGTTCAAGCTGAAGTTGTGTGAAATGAGAATTCTGGAGTCATAAGGACAGTCAAAAGAAACTGGGTTATACGCTTCTCTACAGCAAGAACTTGCTGGCGAAGCAATGCATCTCGCTGGGATTTTGCATCCATGGCGTGGCCCGTGTTAAGGAAAATGTCATTCCAACGTAATCCATCACAGAAGTAGCTTATGGAAAGTTTTAGGAGTTAATCACAGTTGGTGGCCAAAATTAGAGGTCTTCTGTCCAGGTTTCATAGCAAAAGAAATATTTTAATTTAAATTTTATAAGAATGTAAGGCCTGGTGGTGGCACACACCTCTCATCTCAGTGTTTGAAGGCAGAAGCAGGTAGATCTTTGAGTTGAAGGCCAGCTTGGTCTACAGAGTGAGTTCCAAGCAGTCAGAGACATACAGAGAAACCCTATCTAGAAAAAAACCAACCCCTCATCATATATATATTTCAAACCCGTTAATTTTTTTAAGTAGGAGTTTGTCTAAATTCTAAAGCAACAAAATGGTATTTTTATATCATTGTAAAATTTTCCACTTTATACTTTTATCAGATCTCGTATTCCTCCTAGTACATCTGTTAGGATGTTTTATTTGTGTGGGCAGTGTGTTAAGCAGACAGTCACCTGAGTAGAAGGACAGAGTGGTCTCAGCAGTTGGAAGGACAAATGCGGTTGTAGTGGGGTCTGTTCTGGAGAGCAGGTGGAGGGCTGTGAGGGGGACGTCATCATCTAAATGGCCAGCTTATGCTTGAAGTGGCCACCTTGAACTATACAAACCCAAAGCCGAGGGTGGTGGTTCAGACCTCCGGTCCTAGTGCGTGGCTGGGGGAGGCAAGAACACTGGGCATGCCAAGTCATCCTCCGCAATGTGATCGGAATCCAGGCCAGCCTCGTGTAAAGAGACGCTGACTCAAAACAACAACAAAACCCCAAATAAACACAGACTTACTGTCATATTACGATCACTTCCCTCTTTTAACTGAGCGATTCAACTGACGGAGGTTAGAATTTGCTGTTTAAAAGAGACAGCCAGCATCGGCAACGGAACAGGGCAGAGAGCCCTAACCATGCAGGGGACAGTAGAACCTCATCTGATACAAGAGCCAAAAATGCACTGCTGATCCATATTTCATAGCTGGCAATGTAACTAAATACTGTGGCATCAATCAGCTTGTTTTCCTCCTCAACAATGCCGATAGGTTTTAAAATAATACATACATATGTGTGGGGTGGTGTGGGTGTGTTTATGTACATGCTCTGTCATTCATTTGGCAGATGTTTGTCATCAGCTATGGGCTGAGCATGACTCCAGATGCTGAAGACCCAGAAATGATTGCCAGTCCCTTTCTTCAGAGGGCACATGGCTAGTTCCACACATGCAGTAAGTGCTGTGGCAGAAGAACAAGCCAGGAAGGGGGCGGGGAGGGGCAGGAATGCCTGTCAAGGCAAGAGACAGGAAGTCCACAAAGATCAGACTGTAGTCAGAATGAGTGACAGGCTGACCTTCAGCAGGCCCTTGTTCCCCTCCCCGACAGTCTCCTCCAGCTCTGCAAAGAGGTCATTTTTTTCCAAAAAGATCCTCCGGCAACTGTCTACCTAAATTGAATGTATGCTCTATTGGATTTGATGGACTTATTAGATCGCTTGATCTTAAATCCATAGATGCAGTCCAATATATTATATCAGTACCTGTCCTAACACCGTATATACCCCCAGCTCATCAGGAACTGAGTCGGGCATTCTGTCCTTGGGGGGATGTTACTGAAGGACAGGGGTTTGTCCCAAAGGAAAATATATTCAGTTTAAATTCTCTCTTCCAGTATCCTGAGCTACCCTGTCAGCAAAGAAGCTTCATCTTCAATGGGTTTCTTTAAACTAAGTCTTAAACTATTACTTCAGTAAGCTCGTATGTGTCGATGATTAAATATCAACCAAGCCAGGGAGATAAGCGGTGAAAGGTCTCTCTCCCGACACCCCATCCCGTTTTCTACATCGTTATGAATCTCTCGGTTGTCCTAAAATTCAGTTGTACACATTTTTGTACTTGAAGTCTTTAGTGTAACTCAGTTTTCAAAGTCGCTGTATATTTTTTCCCTGTGACCTCCACTTAAACCCCTCACTTATCAATACTTGTCCAAGCTGTTCTGTTGGAAAACTGAAGTGGGATCCTGAGACCCACACTAGGGAGACTTGGTTAGGGCTGAAATAAATTCTTAGAAGAAATGGAGTTGGTGCGGTAACGTGTGGCTGTACTTTCAAGTAGTCATCCTCAATTTGTCTTCTAAAAATGTCAGCTTACCTTTCTCCCAACAATGAAAAGTGATCTGAATGAAATTTTAGTTTAGCTGCCTATGAAGAAAGCCTCATTGGTTGTGTCAGGGTAAGAGGCGAAAGGCCCCGACTCCAGAGCCCCAGTGGTGTGCTGGCTGGCACAGAAGACTTGGGAGCCATCTTCCAAACAGAGACCTTTCGCTCCCTGCAAACCATATTGTCGCTTGTAGGGATGATCGGACGGTACGGAGGGATTCCTCCCGAACGCCACATTTTCCGTCCAGCTGCAAAATACAAGTAACATGCTTCCAACTCAAGCCACGTTTCCCTTCCTGGAAAAGCCAGGCGTTCCTTTGAAAGGACCGCTCTGCTTTCTTTGTCCCTTTACTGTGACGTGTGACGTGGAGCCCCTTCAGATTCTAGAACCAAATGAGAAGTTGCACAACTTCCCTTTGGAAAACGGCGAGGCTAGAGAACCCCTGAGCCCCTACCTTACCCATTGGTTGGCAGAAACCTCCCTGACTGCCTCTTCCTGCCTGCCAAGGTGCCAACACAGGTGCTTTGGCTGTGCCTTCCTCATCTCTAATGAGGGATCAAACTGCCCCAGGGTCTGGGCAGAGTTTTTCCCACTTGATTTGTTTCTAATGTCTCACATTTAGTAGATGATTAAGAAACATTAACTGATGGGCAAGAAGTCTCTAAAGCTGTTTGCCCGGCTACACTTGGTTGTCAAATGTCAATCTGTAGAATTGTGTGCAAAGCACGCACGCCCGCGCACATCCCCACACACATTCAGTTGGCTTTTCCTCACCCCGGTTTAGGGTAGGGACTAACACACGCGTGCAGAGCTTGGAGATCTTGGGAGGGACTGTGCCTTCTGCCTCCATGCTTGCTCCAGCCTGCCTACGGGCAGAGAATGGTGCAGAGAAGAGCTGAATGATGCTCACTTGCGGCTTCAAACAGGGCTGACCACTTCCTCTGTAAGGCCAGCTCTGTTTTGGCTGTAGAGACAGTGGAAGTACCTATTAAACCCAGCAAGAAGAGAAGACTATCATAAGGTAGACCTCACGCTACCACATTTGAACTTTTGCCCTGCTTTCTGAGTGGGGGCTAACCTGTTTTTCTCAACCATTGAAATCCTGACTCTTTCTTTGCTTCTAAATATAAAGATATCAAACCCATATACATCCTCCATCCACCTTCGGGAAACCCACCCAGCGTGCCACAGGTGATGCTGGAGCCTTCTCTCGTCAGAAGCATATGCACTAAAGGGGTGCTGGGTGTTCATCTCTAACTGAATATGCTGTGTGTGGCACTGAAGACTGAAAGGGGAACTTGGGAAATGGTGTTCGGAACCCTTAGTCTTAGTTCACACGCAAAGTTACTCAGCTGGGAATTTACCTCAACATTAGAGCATTTGCCTAGTTCCCAGAAATTTTTCTTAGCCTTTCCTGCTGTTCACTGTAAGTCAGAGTTTGGAGACAGCGGTCCAATGCCAACATATAACCAGGCTGTAGTAGGATTAAGTTTCGTTTGTCATTGAATTTGAATCTTTCTGGCCATTGGCCAAAGTCATTCAGGATGTCGTTTTAGGCCTGGACCAATGGCTTACCTGTGAATTTCGAAAGCATTTTGGGCGACAGGAGATGCATGTCTTTTTCGGGCTTTGCTAAGTGCAGCCTGTAGTGGCTGCTGAAATAGGAACTTAGGCAAGACAGCATTGGAACACTGTTTGCTCCAGGGCAGTGCTGAAGAATGGTTCCCTAAGAAAGAATCAAGAAAATGTCAGAGTTGCTCTGGAGTGGCAGCTCCATCATATGCTAGAAAAGTCGGTTCTGCGTAGAAGGTCATATCTTGGTATCCATTTCTATCCCGGCCAGCGGGACACAAATAAACCTGGAGGAGGAAGGGGAATGGAAGGGCAAGAGAAATGAGAAACGACAGCAAGACAGGCTTTCTGATCAAGCTGGCACCTTATTATTACTTTTTAAAATATTTTTATGGTTTATTTAACTTTATTTTATGTACATTGGTGTGAAGGTGTCAGAAGTCCTGCAACTGGATCTTCAGACAGTTGTGAGCTGCCAGGTGGGTGCTGGGAATTGAACCCAGGTCCTCTAGAAAAGCAGTCAGTGCTCTTAACCACTGAGTCATCTCTCCAGCCCCCACTTTATTATTCCTCAGAAGCTGTTATATAGCAAACGGGCAAGGGGGAGGGGAGGGTGTCTTCAGGTCCAGAGACATCCCTAGCTGATAAGGAAATACTGAGGGTCTGTGATTGTTGACTAACAAAGGAAATGCTAATTGTTTCTAAAGCCTGGGGCGTGCCGGTCTCACTAGGCTAATTTCCTAGGTCTGGAACTTGCCCTGCATAGGTAGATATCTTGCTTGTAAACTTAAGATGGCATAAACAAGATACAGGTCTCAAAATACAGGTCCTTGCTTCCGGCACATTTCCAGGTAGCCCGAGTCTATCCACACTGGAGATATGATAGGAACTTGAAGTGTCTACAGCTGCCTTCTCACTGGCCTGTGGTTCATATGTCTGGTTGCACAGGCACATGTATGTGCATATGTGTGTAAAGGTGAGAGAACAGACTCAAGTGTCATCCATCCACTTTCGTTGTTGTTGTTTTAAGGTTTAAGGCTTAGTTTCATTGACCTGAAAGTGACCAAGTAGTCTAGATGGGCAAGCCCTGGGGAGTCTGCCTGTCTCCCCTCAAGACTAGTGATGGAATTTCAAACTTGTACCGCCGTGCCTTTCTTTTTACATGCGTTCAGGAGCTCAAATACAGGTCTCTTTACCACCAAAGCTGTCTCTCCAGATGCATTTGTATTTAAAAACTGAAAATTTTTATCTGTGTATATAATGCCCAGTTGGATACATGAAGTCTACACTTCAAGTGAGTCAGCCATCACTGATAAGTGTTGTGTGATTTTCCCTCTTCATGCTTTTCCCTCTGCTGGGCAGGTGTGTGATGCAGGAGCATTTCTGCATTGCCTCCCTTCATTAGCTGGAACATCATGGCATACATTCACAGCATCTAGGAAATTAAGTGTATTTGACTGGGCTATATGCTGATCCTTGGGGTTGCACCTGCTTCTGAATACCTAGACTCCTTACCAGGTTCCCCAAACAGCTATAGACTTTAGATCTGATCAAAACTTCCCACCAACTCAGTTCCTACAGGATTGCCATGGGAACACAGACCAGGGTTGGGCATTCTTCCTCTCAGCAGCCTGAACATGGGTTCTGCACAGGTCCTGTAACTGGCATTTTGATTCTCCTTGGCCATCTAGGAAAGGCATGTGGGATGGACTAGGGTACCCCCATTGTTCCTCATTGGAAAGTTGACCAGCCTCCAGTGTAGGGACTCATAGAGAGAGGAATGAAGGAAGCAAGATAGCCATCTGCGTAGAGATTGTTTAGGGGTTTCTGGGGTAACTTTCAGAAAAAAAATGCATGTTCAGGAAGGTTGAAATTACAGATCATTAGTGGTAGAATTCCAAATGGCAAAATCCAGGTCCCCCCCCCTTTCTGTCTTCCTTCTTCTTCATCCTCCTCCTCCTCCTTCTTCTTTTTAAATGGGGTGACTCAGCTGGATGTGACTAGTTTATTCCTGCTATTTGCCCTCAATCCCAAGTAGAAGCAAAGGAAAGGGACATATTGGTGACATCCATACAGTTGACATTAAAGATGAGGACAAAAGCAGGCAAGCTTGGGAAATTAGAACAGAGCTTAAGGAGCAGACGGGCAGCCCCGCTGGCATCTTGAACTTGGGATGGGAAAGGAACCCTGTCTCTGGGCCCCTGGCTCTAGAGGCACTGACTCAGTTCCGAACTGAGTGTTCAGATTTCACGCCACTCCCAACCTTCACTTCCAGCCCTTGCCCCGGTGATAATACACTGGCTGTTTTCTGATACCCGGAAGACAAACTGATGAGGACATAGATGTATCTAAAAACACTTGCCTTCTTGCTCCTGAGCCCAAGGATTCACTCACTAGCAGAGGCTTTCTGGGCTCAGGGAGCCTCATAGGGAGGTGTCATGTTCCTGGCTATTTTAATCCAGGGTATGAGGAAACAACCCTCCTCCCCCCTCCACTTCTCCTGGTAGCACTGAGAGGAAATGAATCATCTGTAAACTTTGTCCCCATTCCTGACCCCATCCATGGGAGCAGAGGCACTTTCCTGGGGAGCCTGGGACAGGAGACCCGAGGAGTCCAGGTTTGCCCAGTCCAGTGTGGTCTCCCTGCCGCACGCTGGCTGGTTCTGGATCACTGTCTGCTCAGACTACAAGGGGAGAATTCCCAGACACAGAAGGCCTGCTGGTCCGCACTGTGCCTCTCTCACTTGTTATTAACCTGAGAGTCCTGGAAGAAACATAAATCATTCACTTAGCCGTGCTGGCAGGAACACCCGACGCTCCCTCCCTCCCTAACTGAACCTGCCTGTCATTAGCTGAGCAGGGCCAGGTGGGGAGGACAGCTGCTGTGACCCTGATAAGCTGTGTGTGTATGATCAACCAGGAACCAAGAGCAAAAGCCACTTCAGGCTGGAAGCGGGCAAGGAGGACGGTGTGCCACACCCCCCCGTGTCTTACTGTTTGGTTTTCTTTTTTTGTCTTGAGATAGGGTCTTGTGTAGCCCTGGCTAGCCTTGATTGAACTCAATATGCAAGTAAAAATGATTTTGAATTCCTGATCTTTCTGATTTCTAAAATTTCTGCAGACTTGCCATTCTCTGACACCAGAAAGGTATTTGTGAAATCCCAAAGAACTACACACTAAACACAGAGATTCATGCTAGAGAGATGGCACCGTCACTAAGCGTTTGCTATGCTGTGCACGCCTGGAGACCTGTGTGCCAGAGCCCCATGTTAAAATGTGTGTGTGTGTGTGTGTGTGTGTGTGTGTATCAGGTGTGACAACACCATCTATGATTCCAGTACTGGAGAAACAGATACAGTTTCATTCCTAGGGCTTGTTGCCCAGCTTGCTGGCCTCATGGGTAAGCCTCCTGCCAATCAGAGACCCTTTCTCAAAAAACTGGGTGGGTGGCACCTGAGAAATGACATCCAAGGTTGACCTCTGGGTTCCACATTCATACACACACGTGTATTTGTGCATACATGTATAAACGCACATGCACACATCACAGAAACACATACATCAAAGATGGGGAAGAACCACATTTACTCTCGTAGATAATACTTCCTTAAACCTGACTTTTCAGGAAGTGGACTGAAGTCACGTAAGTCACGTGCATTCAAGTTTACTGTTGCTGTAACAGCATGGTTTGCAAAGCTTTACAGTCACCTAAGTGTCTATCAAGAGACTGCTAGCTAGATTGGGATACTTACCTCCAATAATATATTATGACACCAGTATTCAGAAGAATGAAGTAGATGAACTCTACCCAAGGCGTGAAGGAAAAGCAGTATTCCAAAGAACGAACGCTGTTTGCGCCCACACATGCAGATTTATTTGGGTTATTAGAGCAATGCGTGAGAAATTGCTGACAGAGAAGCCCTCTGATCACAGGTACTTAGTGCTAAGGGAAAAGCACGAGGGAGACTTAACTGTCAGTCTGTACCATTCGTGAAGTTTGCATTTTGTCCACTGTGCATCCACCATTTGAAGAAATAGAAAAGGAATACAATAAAATGAATCACTTTGACCAATTAAGAAAAAAAATCCTACAGCATCTGGGCCAGTGGCATTGGTCTCTAACCTAATGAGTTCTTCTTCTTTTCTTTTTTTTTAGGTCCATCATATGAGCCCGCCCACTCACCCACCATCAGTGGGAAAAAACTCTTTGCTCCTGTCCCTTTTCCATCGGGCTCTGCCGAGGATGTGTCCCCCAGTGGTCCCTCACAGCCTCCTCCTCTGCCCCAGAAAAAGATAGTGAGCCGTGCAGCCTCATCCCCTGATGGCTTCTTCTGGACCCAAGGCTCCCCTAAGCCACAAACGGCAAGTCCCAAGCTGAACCTAAGCCACTCGGAAACCAATGTTTGTGTCCACGATGAACCTCCTTTTAGCTATTCCTTAAACTCTGGAGACCATCCCCACCCTGTCTTCTCCTCTTCTGAGCCTCTGGAGAAAGCTTTCAAAGGCAGTGGCCCCTGGGGTCCAGCTCTGGGGCTGGCAGGCAGCAAAGGGAGCTGTGGGAGCCCCAGTCTCCCTTGCCGAGCGGCCACCTCCACTTCCTCTTCCCAGCTCAGCGTGTCCAGCCAGGCCTCCTCCGGCAGCACCCAGCTCCAGCTGCACAGCCTGCTGAGTAGCATCAGCAGCAAGGAGGGCACCTACGCCAAGCTGGGGGGCCTCTACACACAGTCGCTGGCCCGCTTGGTGACCAAGTGTGAAGACCTCTTCATGGGTGGCCAGAAGAAAGAACTGCGCTTCAATGAGAATAACTGGTCACTCTTCAAGCTGACGTGCAACAAGCCTTGTTGCGACTCGGGCGATGCGATTTACTACTGCGCCACCTGCTCCGAGGACCCTGGCAGCACCTATGCTGTGAAAGTAGGTACTACCCCCTCCCGTCCCGTTCTGTGGTCTGACTAGGTGATCCTGGCCCATCATTCCACCTCTCCACGGTTTTAGAAGTGCAGAGAGCAAGCTGTCTTTTATACTTGGTACTTGGTGCTCTCGCTCTCTGCCTGGCCCTGGGAAGCAGCACCATGAGATTCTTAGCTTGAGTAGAAGATGTGGTCAGTGCTCTTAGGGTTGTGGTCCAGTTGCTATAGGAAAAGAGCTTTTAGTGCAGCAGAGTTCGGTCAGATAGTCAGCGGGTTTTTACTCTCTGCTAGATATTTCCAGAAGATCTGAGGATAGAGGTGTGGATGTGAGGTTCCTCGTGGAGTTTATAATCCGGTAAAAGAAATGAATCATTAAGGTACCTGCTCTGCAAATGTTGGAGGCAGGAGCATTAGACTTAGACATTATCCTGAACCGTGTAAGTGATGGTGACACTTGCTCAGTATTTACTGTTACAGTTAGACTCTTGGCTGGTGGATTAGTTGCCAGTGCCATTAGGATTTGTCTTTGAAGAAACTTGTGATACCACCAGAAAAGACAGATCGAGAGCCCTGGTGAGTCAGTTCAAGGGAGTTCTGCACACTTAGAAGCCACTGCTCTATAAAGAGGGTACAGGGACAGCTACTAGGAAATTCCACGTACAGACACCAGGGTCACAGAAGACATGGATCAGATCATGGCTAAGAGAGGAGGCCCTGGTAGTGAGAAGATACTGCCAGGCCTGGTGCTCCCATCCACTCAGGAGGCTGAAGTAGGAGGATTTAAAGTTCATAGCCTGCCTGGGCTCAAGGCCAATCTGCATATATCAACCAGACTGTCTTACAATAAAAGAGGCGTTTGAGGGTGTAACTCAGTAGTAAAGCGCTTGCTTAGTGTATGTGAGGACACTGCTTTAATCACCGAGCCCACAGGAAATGAAGAGAGAGGAGGGAGGGAAAGGGAGGAAGAAGGTGACTGTCCTAAGGGAGCTTCTATGGTATTAGTTCTTGGGCTTCATGCCACTTCATGTCTGAACCTAGAAGTTGCCTCCTTGGTAAACTAAACTTCATGCCCTACCCCGACCCAACCGAAGCTAAAAGGCCCCCATAGTTTCTTTTTCTGTTAGGATGGCTGTATCCAGTAAATTTACTTCTTGACTTATACTGGAGCTCTGTCCCCAAGTAAGCATTATAAGGTGCAAAATGTGGGAAGTTGAAAATGCAATCTAATGTCCGGCTCAGTAGCTCAGCCAGCATGGCGTCGCCATTGTTTCCCATTGTGACGAGAAATGTTTCTTACTGCCCCTGCCCCATCCCAAGGAAGGGTCTCCCTGCATCTTGCCAACCGAGGGAAAGAGCAACCGTGAAGCACAGTCGCTACTGAATTTGTATTTCTACCTTGGCACCAGCACAAAGTAAAGCAGACAGTCATATATTTAACTGTTTGCAATTGGGGAGCATCTGAAGGCCAGAGGGTGACTGGGAGGGATCTGAGAAAGATGAACTGAATGCCCCCATGTTGCCATGCGGGCTCCCTGAGTGGAGAGGTTGGACAGAAGTTTAGATGGTCCATGAATGTGAGAGCTTGGTATGTGACTTGTCCTCCAGACCTTGACCCTGTCTTGTGCTCATGAACTTCGGCTACTGTCACCTCGCTTCCTCGTGCTGAACCTGGAGGTGTCATGTAATGGCATGTTCATTTCCTGGCTGCCTAGACCTGAATAATCACACAGAAACTATATTAATTACAATACTGTTTGGCCAATGGCTCAGGCATATTCCTGGCTAGCTCTTTCTTCTTAAATTAACCCATTTCTATTAATCTGAATTGCCACAGGGCTGTGGCTTACCAGTAAGGTTCTGGTGTCCTTCTCCTTTGGCAGCTACATGGCATCTGCCTGACTCTGCCTTCTTTCTCCCTGCATTCAGTTTAGTTTTCCACCTAGCTATATTCTGCCCTATCATAGGCCAAAACAGATTCTTTATTAACCAGTGGTAATAAAACATATTCATAGCATACAGAAGGGAATCCCACGTCAGTCTCGTAGAGTCTTGAAGCAATTTAATTCAAAGAAAATGGGATTACACGGCAAGAACCAAGGGAGGGCCTAGCACCAAGTTCAAACCTTGAGCAGAGACGCTTTCCCTACCTATGTGTGATTGTGCCGAGTAGCTTGAAAACTACAGCCAATGTTCCCCAATACATAGCAAAAACTTTAGCCTCCCCAGAGGATGGCAGAAGCAAGTGTTACCCCTATTGCATTAGGAGTTTAAACCTGGAGGAATCTTGAAGATAAGCCTTGATCTCCAATGGGGATAGCGTCCCAGACGGTTCCTATTTGACTCTCCTGGAGAAGTCATTGTTCGTTGAACCACCTGTAAAACAAAGTTCGGAGAACAGTATCACACACTCATGCGACGATACTGTAATTGGGAAAGGCATTACGACTTTGTAAGTGTGCCTGGTGTGGCGGTGGGGGGCAGGGAGCTGCGAGCATCATTTGGCACGTGCAGCTGTTCCACTTCATTAGCTCTGCAGTCTAGACTTAATACAGTCATCTGAGAGCCCACGGGAGGGGGAGCTGGGCTCCTTCCCAGCTGCCGCCTGTGTGTGTATCCCTGAGCTCCGTTCATCTATGCATGTTAAGCAGGGAGCTGACACCGAAATCACATGCAGCGTTGCTCCTGAATCCCAGTGAACAATGGCAGACGGGCACCTGCTTGCACCTGACTCTGGAAACTCCAGTCACAGGCTCATTGACCTGCAACATCAAGACATAAACCGGCTCTCAGAGCCTGACTCCCTGAATATGTGTCAGAGAGAAAATCATGAGTTCTTCGGAGGTGGGGGTTGAAGCTGTTTCTCAGCCATGTAGAGCTACAGTTTAATATTAGGGACCAATGAGGCTGTGGATCTTTCTTCTTTTATTTCTTTTTATTCATTTATATATTGCTTAACTGACATGACCTAGTCCAGATTTTCGCCCATCAGTGTGGCTCAAAGATTAACGCGCAACAAAGTTTGCACAAAGTTTGGAACCTGAGCCGATCCCAAGGTCTTTGGAAAGTTCCAGAGCTAAAGCCAAGGATAGGGTCCCCTGGAAATGAGTCGGATGGCACTGGAGGAAGAGATGAAGACTGCCGTCACCTCTCTATTTTTCAGTCTTCATTGCACTCAGTAGGATGCCCCACCCAGGGCTGGGAGGGTGCTGCTTAGCTGTTCCTAGAGCAACTCACTCCAGTGGAGGGGGTGGTTGTGGTGTGGGCCTTTCTTGAGGTCCTGCTCACTGATTTTGTAATGCATCCAGCCAGTTACTATTTACCCTGCTCCTTCATTTACATCTCTGTGCAAAATGTCAGTGGCTCAGCTGGGGCTCTGGGCCCCTCCCTGTTTGTGCTGGGCTGGAGCCTTTTATACCCTGAAGGAAAGAGGGCTTTGGAAGCCCATCCCAGGCCCTGGCAGCTGCTCCGTTAAGGGTTGTGGAGAACTTGCAGACCAGCTCCGGATAGCTCTGCCCCACCACATGGCTACAGACATAATGGCAAGAGTGGTCACCATAGCAACCCTTTCATTGCAGGCTCACCATGGGCCAGGCTTGGTGCCCAAAGCCATACCTGTATCATTTAAGCTAATCCTCAAGAGCCTCCACTGTCCCAGTTAAAAGCACAAAGAAAACAGAATGAGAGATAAATGCCACCGATCCTCAGCATTGTCGCTTCCATATATGTAGCATAATCTGCCCGCTGAAATTCATTTGTAACCCACAGATCGATACTCAAAAGCATTTTCCCATCATTTGCGGACATGTGCAGGGCAGAAGAAAATGGGGGATGAGCCCAGTGTGTGTGTTTCCAGCTGATGGGGAATTAGAACACGCTCGGCATCTGCTTTCTGCTCCAACCAAAAGCAAGTTTTATTTTTTGAGTATACTCCGCGCCTCCCTTTTTCACTATTTTTATGCTTTTTGTTGTCGGTGCTGTTCATGAGTTTGATATTTAACCCCCGTCCCCTCAAGTGTAATGCTAAGGGATTGTTAGTGTTCCCACAGGGAGCCTGTGATGGGACTTACTGAGACTGTAGGAGTTACGTGGTGTGCTAGCTGTGAATTCACTGTTGACAATATACATTAAATAAGGCCACTCTAAACAGAAATGTGCACAAGACAGAGTCACATAGCCATCAGTTATTGAAAAATACTGTGTCAAGAATCACTGAAACCTTGCCCTGTATTTATTGGAGCCTGCGTTGTTCCATACTTTTCGATTCCATATTTGAAGCTTCTCGATAGACCACAACTGCTTCAGAAAAGAATCTCCTGTGACTTGTCGAAGGTTGCCGAGTCGACATTTAAACCCACCTCTTCTTCCCAAAGCTTGGGCGTTTGACTTAGGGAACGCTTCCCAGGGGCCTAGTTGGGTAGTTTCAACTCCCAAAGCCGCGGTTTCCCCTCTGTTTGAGCACCTACTGCTCTGAGCTCTGCGGGATTTAGGAGACATCTCGTGAGAGCCGCATGGGTGACACAGTGCCCAGCACATGCAAGGGTTCAGTGTGTATCTGCTGTGGATGCAGAGTGACATCCTCCACCTGTCCCCTGAGAGCTTGACAGACAGTGGCTGGGCAGTCACTGAGGGTTTATAGGCAAGGCTTTCTAGGGGACCTGTCCCTACCAACTTCCATTCCAAGGACAAAGAGCTGGCTCAGCCAGTGGAGTCATCTGCTGTGCAAGTCTCAATGTGAGTCTGAGCCCCAGACCCCACTGCGGAAGGAGAGAACCAATCAGGGGAAGTCCCATGTCACCTCTCCCACACTCCACGGCTCACATTCATGCACAGCGTCCCCCCTCTTTTGCACACACATATTATCTTCAAAATAAAAATTATAAGTAGCATTGAACTTAATAAATAAAAGGATTCCAGGGGAATGTCTTTTAAAAGTGGTATGGCTGGGTATGTTGCAATAAGATCCCAAGGCAAGCTCCTTTATATAGATTCCAGATCAGTTTTATTGGTATAATAGGGAACAATGTCTGGGTAGACATACTTCCCTTTTATTGCAAGTCTTCCTCCACAATGAAGAGATTAGTGCATTAATGTGTTACCCACTCCCTGGTTAGCTTTGGGGAAAAAAGAAACTGTATTCGGAGACTGAATGAACTCTTTGATTCAGAGTTCCATGCTGTATGGTTTATATGGCTGCAATAGAAATAAATGGCATGAGAGGTCTATGCAATGGAACTTCAGGAAGTCCCAGGTCACTTCATAAACACCATTGTGATCAGCCCTCACCTGCTGGCTATGGCTTGGGGCAGAGTACAGCTTCCTGCACAGCAGCTACCCAGTCAGCCCTTAGGCTGTTTCAGAGAGCAGACACTGCGTGTTTACCTAGATCTAGGATGCAAGGCAACTTAGAGAACATGGCCAAGTCCTAAAGGTGCGGGATACCCTGGTTGCTGAAATCCCGCTTTCACACGAAAGGATGGGGAGTGAGCCTGAGTTTTGTGGAAACTGGTCTGCTTTGTTGAGACTCCATCCTGGCCACTCTGTGGACGAGAGCCATCTTTCTCTTGTTCCACAGTGCCCCTGAAGCAACACGGGGTTGGGTTATTTTCTTCTATGGACTACACTTCCAGTGTGGCAGAAAGAAATAGAGGAAAGAGGAAAGGGGGGGGCGAGAGAAAATGCTACGTTTACATTGAAGTCTCGGAAATGCTGTCATGTATTTCTTCCATATGTTTCTAAAATTTGAATGCTTTAGAACTAACTCTTAAGTCTTGGTGAGCCCTTTGAGTGATTTTTTTAATGTATGATATGATGTAAGGAGTTGTCTACTTCTTGGGATGATACTGAATAGCCTGGCATTTGTTTCAGAGAACTACAGATCCCATTCCTCACCTCATTTTTCCATCTCTCCACAGATCTGCAAAACCCCGGAACCCAAGTCAGCCTCGTACTGCAGCCCGTCTGTGCCCGTGCACTTCAACATCCAACAAGATTGCGGTCACTTTGTGGCCTCTGTGCCCTCCAGCATGCTTGCTTCCCCCGACACATCCAGCAAGGACCCTGCTGTGCCTGCCGCACCCTCGCATTCCCCTGCCCAGGAACAGGACTGTGTGGTGGTCATCACCCGGGAGGTGCCGCACCAGACAGCCTCCGACTTCGTGCGAGATTCTACGGCCAGTCATCGGGCAGAGCCTGAGGTCTACGAGCGGCGGGTGTGTTTCCTGCTTCTGCAGCTCTGCAATGGGCTGGAGCACCTGAAGGAGCATGGGATCATCCACCGGGACCTGTGTTTGGAGAACCTGCTGCTGGCGCATTGCAACCCGCAGGGTTCCCCGGGACCCTCTGCCACTCCCACCGCACCCACCACCACCACCATCACCACCACCACATCCCGGTGCCCCTCGGCCACGCCCACAGCCACCACTGCATGCCAGGGAGGACCTGGTGAGAAGCACCTGCCCCGGCTCATTATCAGCAACTTCCTGAAGGCCAAGCAGAAGCCAGGCAGCACCACCAACCTGCAACAGAAGAAGAGCCAGGCCCGGCTGGCCCCCGAGATCGTGTCTGCCTCCCAGTACCGCAAGTTTGATGAGTTCCAGACGGGCATCCTCATCTATGAGCTGCTCCATCAGCCCAACCCATTCGAAGTGCGGGCCCAGCTGCGGGAGCGTGATTACCGGCGGGAGGACCTACCCCCGCTCCCCACACTGTCCCTCTACTCTCCCGGCCTGCAGCAGCTGGCTCACCTGCTGCTCGAGGCCGACCCCATCAAGCGCATCCGCATAGGTGAGGCTAAACGGGTGCTGCAGTGTCTGTTGTGGGGGCCCCGGCGGGAGCTAGTGGAGCAGCCGCCGTGCGCCTCAGAGGAGGTGTTGTGCAGCACTCTGCACAACTGGATCGACATGAAGCGAGCCCTGATGATGATGAAGTTTGCAGAGAAGGCGGTGGATCGGAGGCGGGGTGTGGAGCTGGAGGACTGGCTCTGCTGCCAGTACCTGGCCTCGGCAGAGCCGGGGGCCCTCCTACAGTCCCTGAAGCTCCTGCAGCTTCTCTGAGCCTCCAGTCAGGCACTTCCACTGCTACCTTCCACACCCGCCCCATGCCCTTTCCTTGCCTGCATCCGGGTTACCCTGGGAAATGGTACAAATAACTGTCGTCCTTGGATGTAATATTTTTATATACATATACATATATAATATAAATATGAATGATCGAGGATGTCGTTTCACATACGCCAGCCCCCTCTCCTCACAGAGCCCCCATCCCTCCACCACCACCATCTCTGTAATTATGTACAATTCCAGCTTCCCGCAAGGTCCTGAGGACAGTTCCACTGACAGAATGAAGCTTAGATTCCTGCCTCAGTACCCCATTACGGAGTCTCCTCTCCCTTTTGCAAATTGTTATTTAAAAAAAAACCTCCACAATAAAAAAGAAAGAAAGAAAAAGTCTTACAGAATTATTATTAGTAGTATTAGTATTATTAGTATTTTAGATTGAGTCTAAGCAAAGCCCTTTTACCTTCAAATGCCTGAGTGCACTATACTCATTGATGAGTAGAATCTCTTATTCACTACAGAGATGGCAGAGGAGTGAACTGGCTGGCAGGGCCCTTGGTCGTGCATCTCTCACTAGGTATAGCAGCAATCCACAGATATCTGGGTGTGTTGGTGTGGGTCAATATTCCTTGTTTCTCTTCTTACCCAGCAGGCTGCGAGAAAGAAAACTTGGGTGGGATCCCAGATGTTTGAAATTTAACCCTACTGCTGCTCCAAACCCATCTCCAGTTTGCCAAATCTGTCACCATTGCATCTCTGAAAGACCTGGCTGCAAACAAAATCCACCAGCCTAGCTCAAAGGAAAGACCCTTACAGTCTTCTTAGAAAGTGTGTGGGTCATTAAAAGAACAAACAGAAGCAAGCACAGGGCGCAGGTTGTGCATGGGAGGTGTTTGCTGTGGGGCTTTGGTAAGCAGAGGTGGAAGGGTAGAATTTCCTGGTGCATCCGTTCCTTCCTGCCATCCCCATGCTCATCTGACGGTAAGGGAGCTTGGATGATGCCACTAAGAGTGTCAGTCTCCCCAGGCAGGAAGAATAAAAGGGGTGCCAAGTGGCAAGCAGCATACTTCCCTGCCAGACAAGACCAGCGCAAGGATGTAACTCTGGGTCCTAGCTGCCAGCGGGAGCTCTCCATTCTAAATCCACTTGTGAATCTTTTGCTTTAGAAAAAAAAAAAATCATTAAACAGCTGACCACAGTAATCCCAGAACTTGAGAGGCAGAGATAGTTGGATCTCCCAGAGCTGGAGGCCAGCCTGATCTACAAAGCAAATTCCAGGTAAGCCTGGGCTACCTGGTGAAGGCCTGCCTACAAAAACAAAACTCATCGAACTCATCTAACATGCATCAGTACTTGTTATCTACTGAAGCTAGTCTTATTAGTATGTCTTCTTTTAATGCACAGAATTAAGAGGCAGTAGATACAATTAAGAGAATTAGAATCTAATTAGGAGAGCTAGGTCTTTCCTCCTAAAACTAGATGCACACACTGATGACTTAAGGAGAAGTATCTCCAAGGCCCTTGTATTTCTGCCTGAGGATCATCTTCCAGCTACCAAACCCACTGGCTTTCCAGTTTCTTGTTAACGACTATGACAGTTTTTAAATACACATAAAGACCGTAATAGTATAGATGTCTGGGAGATCTGGGGGTATGATTAGCAGCCCAGCAGCCTGGCCCTTTTTACACATTTCCTTCGCTGCCGTGGCAGCTCCATCCTCTGACACCGTGTAAACACATCCACTTTCCCCTCCCACTAGTGATGGAAGAAGCACCAGGGGTATCTTTATATTTTTTCATTGAGGAAAGAACTGGTTCAAACCAGCTCTCACCCTGTCCATGGAAGGTCTTGGAACTTAGGACACGGAAATCGTGGTTCTCAGTAGGATCTGTCTAAACGGATGGAGCCATGTTTGCCTGCTGTGGTTTGTTGCTGGGAATTTTTCAGGCAAAACCTCGGTCCTTGATGCTGTCTTTTGTTTTCTTGTCCTTTCTCTCTTGAAATAAATAAACAATGGAGAGGGAAGAAAGGAACATTCTGCCTGGGAACTTTAGGGTCAACTGGAAGCACAAATGTTTCTGGAGGCATATTTCTAATCTCTGAGTTAATTGGACCTTTTTAATGTGCTCCCCACCTTAGGCAAAGAAAAGAGTTGACTTTGTGAAAATGATTTCACAAATAGAGTGAAGGGGGGGGATGTGAAAGAAGAAACAGTGGCAACAAATTCTAGTTGAGAGGAATGAGACCAATTAAACTTACTTTTGGACTGCTCACCAGCCCCGTCTGGAAGAAAGAAAGAAGAAAGCCCCCTCTAGCAGAATTCTGTCTCGTGTAATTTTAAGGAACTATTCACCAGGGGGAGTGAACCTTTGCCCAGCCCTTAGTTCTAGAGGGAATTTGTCTAGGATCCTTCCTTTGAAGACATGGAATAATTAATATCCTAGTAGCTGTTTTGAGAGGGAAAGAAAGAAAAGGCATTTTTCTAAAATAGGGCAATTTCTTATAACCACCATGGACAAAGCCCAAGTGTGTGGGGTTCAAGCCTCTTCCCATCAAGGCATGCCCCTGGAGTCATTGTAACATCCAGCTACAAAGATCAGTTTGGCGAATAGCTTCGGGCATGCTACATTCAGAGGGTCAATAAATAAAAACAAAAAAAAACAGTCTTATTCATTTTGAATTCACCTGGGTGTGCTGCTTCCTCCCGCCTGAAGCTCCAGCCCCAAACCCAACCAGAAGCAACAGTTTTTTTGTTGTAGGACTATAGGACAGAAATATCCAGGGTGTGAGGACTTGGTACAGCACCTGGCTGGTTAACACTTCCTCTGGGGCTGAGGGTGCAGCTTGGTGCTTGGTGCAAAAGGACGAGCTTAAGTATTATGGGGCCTTTGGTTCACTCACCATCATAAAAAAATTTTTTTTTTCAATACAGTGAACCAAAGATTTTAAAAACACTTCTGTGAGCTCACCTCCCTCTTTCCTGTTGGCTTGAAAACTAATTACTGATATTTTTCGTCTCGAGTTCTGAGTCGGGTCGCCCCCATATCCTTTGCACATATGTAATTTTTGTTGCTTGTGGGCTTTTCCTAGTTTTTTGCTAAGACGTGGAATCAGTTTTTCTTTACCCAAATTCTTTCTGTAAGAGTTCCACCGCCTCACAGCTGAATCCCGAACACCCCTGCCAAAAGCAAGACAAGCACGTCGGGGGTTGTTTGTTTATCATAACACATGGCTCAGCTCTAAAAAGCCCAGCTCTGGAGAGAGCTCCAGTTACCACTTTATATAACACTTACTGGTTTCCAAGAGCCAAGGGTTGGAGAGAACTCGTGTGATGTACACATGCACACAAAATATTGTGAACATTTGGGAGAGCGAACATACATGTTACTTCAATGACTTCTCTGAAATCTGTGCTTTAACAGCATTGCCAGTGGGGCGGGGGAGGAGGCTCAGTGGATGAAGTACTCACTATGAGAACATTAAAACCTGAATTTGGGTCTCTACCAACAGAGTAAAAGCCAGCCAGGCCAGCACACATTGCAGTGTTTGGTGGGGTGAAATAAGCCAATCCCAAGGACTTGTTTGCCATCCAATCTAGATAAAATGGTGAGCTACAGATTTTTTGAAACAATAATCTTTAGGAGAAGACACCAAATGTCAACCTCTATCCTCTTCACATACATCCACAGATGAGCACACCCCACCAATACACATACCAAAATATACATTTACAAGACAGTCAGTAAGCTAGCCAAAACCTCTTCCCTCTGCTGCCATCTAAGAATCTTTCAAAATCTAAAGATAAACTCGGTACATCTCACTAAAAGCAGTAGATTTCTAATTTTCTTTCTGACTGTCCTAGAACTAGCTCTTGTAGACCCAACTGACCTCGAACTCACAGAGATCTGCCTGTCTCTGCCTCCCAAGTGTTGGGATTAAAGGCATGCATCACCACCACCCAGCTTTCTTGCTATTTTTAATAAAGGGTGATGGGAATAAAATTGATTCAACAGAGACCAAAATGTGGGGCTGTGGAGAATCAGTCAGTTGGTAAAGTGCTTGCCACCTGCCAAGTGCAAGCATGAGAATTTGAGTTAGATTCCCAAGAATCCATCATATAAAAGACCAAACAGAAGAGCCAGACAGGCTGAGGAACCTTTCCCCTTGAAAGGGTACCATCATTTTTAACTCTTTTTATATACGTGTATCATGTATATGTATTTCCTAGGGAGCTTCTACAGTCGTAGATTTCCATGTGGTTTTCACAAAAGTCTTTAGTGTTAGTTATCCCCATATAGACACTATATACTAGCACATAAAAATCCCAGTACCAGGACTTACTTATCTCTTTTTCAGTTGTTGGACATTAAGGGTCCCAAAGACACCACCATCACCACCAAACAATATAGGTTGTGGTCACTGATCTTGGTTGTCATCCAGAATTAACAGTAAGACTTTATTATTGAAGAAACCACACCTTGAGTTAGAAAACACAGAGAAGTTAGGTGAATACTGATCTGGGAGTTTCATCCCTAGTGACTAGCTTTCATGATGCCCAAAGATGCTGTTATGGAATGAGAGAAGAAAAGTACTCAGCAGTCTTAGCCAGCTGGAAACCCTATGAGCTACAATCATGACTGTATATTGTCAGCCTTGAACTCACATAAGTCACAACCGCCATGATTTCATATATGCGACTGCCTAGGGAGTCTAGAACACATCATTCTTTGTAGTCACCCACCAGTGCAATCATGGAATTAGTTGGTGGTAACCAACCAGTGTCTGATTGGGCTTAAGGCCTGCTCCACAAGATGGAACCAATAGCTGGCACCATTTTCAAGGCCAAGAACCTGAGACTAGATGGATCATGAGACCTAGGGGTGAACCCTAGAATTTATTCTGCTAAATGGGCTTAATATTAAAACAATTCCTAATGACTTCTTGCTTCATCCATCGATTAGTACATCTCTGAGTATCACCAGAGAAACTTCTACTTGCAGTAGATAGTAATTAATTCAGAGGCCCACAATTGGTCAGCATGCAGAGAATAAGAGATTGCAAAGTGCTTAGTCCTAAGTGAGACATCTCCATCATACCTCCTCCCAAGCCCCAGAAATCATCACAGAAGATGAAGTGGTAAGTGATAAGAGTCAGAGGTGGTGGGTAGCTACAAAGAATGATGCTTTCTAGACTCCCCAGGGCAGTTGTGTATATGAACTCACAGCGATTGTGACCTATGCAAGCTCAAACCTGACAAAATCCCAGTATAAAAAGGGGAAGTCCCACGCTAAGCTAAGGAGGTACTGCCATTTGATATCTGCTAGAAAAAGGAGAGGTGATTGGGATTTCCCTCTCTATGCTATGAATAAAGAAGCTGCTTTGGCCTATGATGGAGCAGAATATAGCAAGTCAGAAAGTCCAGACAAAGATACAGGAAGAAAGAAGGCAGGGTCAGAGAGATGCCACGTAGCTGCCAAAGTAGAAGGACACTAGAACCTTACCGGTAAGCCACAGCCTTGTGATGATACCCAGATTAATAGAAATGGGTTAATTTAAGATGTAAGAGCTAGATAAGAATATGCCTAAACTAATGGCCAAACAGTGTTGTAATTAATATAGTTTCTGTGGCATTCGGGTCTGGGCAGCTGGGAAACAATGCACATCCTCTGTTTACAGAGAGACAGCTTTCTTTAAGGCAATGACCCCTGGTAAGTCATCAACATTCCAGGGCAGGGCAAGCCCACATCTGAGAGTATCAGAGCAACACAAATTGTACTCACTAATGGGGAGAGAGTGACAGAGAAAGACAGAAAGAGAGAGAGAGAGAGAGAGAGAGAGAGAGAGAGAGAGCACATCCAATGGCTCGGGAGGTGGTAATGAATCTGAAAAGAGTTGGGGGAAGAGGATGAATATGATAAAATGCATTGCAGGAGATTCTCAATTAATAAAAATATTATTGCAAACACTAAAAGCCAGGCATGATGGCATGCTTTGTAATCCCAGTAGAAGGGCTATGAAGACATGCAGATACTTAAAGCTTTCTGAACAACTTGATAAATTCCAGGCTGAGAAGCCATGCCTCAAGTTTACAAAGTGGGTAGCATAGAGGAATGACAACGTAATTTGACCTCTGACTTCTATTTACTCTAACAGGTACACATACTCACACTCACATGCTCACACGTACATGCACAAACTCACGCAAACTTAAATTGCAACCCAGTTTATGTTATTGCTTTAAAAAATAATAAAATATGTATTACAAGTTTTGAGGATGGATGCCAAGCCAAGCTTGTCTCCTTTGTTCCAGTACAAATTAATATAGGCAAAGGGGCAGTCAGTGTGTAACAAATGATTGTCCTAGAAACAGAACTTACATTCTAGAAAAGGGAAGGTAGCTTGCTGGGTTTCATGGTCCCAAGAAAACATTTCCACATTAACTTATGAATGATTTCATCAATTCAGGTAAAAATGATATTGGTCCATTACTCAGTGAATCCTTACCAGATCTGGGGGATTCAGTCTTCTCTGTCCCCAACTCCCAGGACCTTATTTATCTCAACATGAAGGATTCAGGGGACCAAAGTCAAATCAACTGCAGTTCTTTCCATTCTAGTACAATGATAACTTGAGCATACACACTAGTTACATATCCTAATGCTGGTGTGAAGTCAAGAAGTCAACAGCTCTTTACTCTGGGAAATAATTATGGTTATTTCTTTTCTGTTTGTTTATTAGTTTTGCTTTTTGAACCAGGGTGTAACTTAGACCCAAATTTTGAAGTCAAGATACCTTTATGTTGCTTTAACTTAGCACCCCCCAGAATCAAAAGTCTCTTTGCAGCCAAAAAAATTCAAAGAAAACACAATAATATACATAATCCAGACTCTCTGTGTATATTTCATCTTTATATGGCTTATTTTTCTTTACTCCTTTCATCTATGACTCTCTGCACTCTTTTATATTACTCTTACTGTCTTTTATAAAGACTTTGTTTTATTTATTTATTTATTTATTTGGTTTTTCAAGACAGGGTTTCTCTGTGGTTTGGAGCCTTTCCTGGAATTAGCCTTGTAGACCAGGCTGGCCTCGAACTCACAGAGATCCGCCTGCCTCTGCCTCCCGAGTGCTGGGATTAAAGGTATGTGCCACCACTGCCCGGCACTTTGTTTTATTTTTTAAAACTATTTCTTTTTATAACTATCAATACTTTTTTTTCTTCTCTCACTCAAGCCTACATACATTTTTAAAACACATTATGACCCATCCAGAGGTTTATTTTTGTCTGAATCTGTCTTTATTTCATATCTATAATCATTTTCTGACTAAAAGCACCTTTTTTTCCTTTTAAAATGTTAAGCAGGCATGGCTAGGGCCTACTCTGCAGCCCTGTCTGTTGGCTCCGCTTTGTCCAATGTGGTGGAGACATATTCACTTCCTCTGAAGGACATGCTCACCGCCCCAGCTCCAGGGATGCAGCGGGGTCTATGTTGCCATTAGCAATTTGTAAAACACTGCTCACTTACCTCATTTAAGGGCTCTGAAACAGGATCAGCAGGAACCTGGAAGCTGGATCTTAAAGGAGCCGTACAGTTTTTGCTGCTAATGCTGAGTCAGGAAGCCTTCTCTTAAAGGAATTGTGCCTCTGCTTGACTCTAACAAACAGAGTCTACCCAAGGAAATGCTGCTACCAAGAAGCCGTGCTTACCTCTGTTCTTTTGTGTCTAAAATTCCTTCCCAAGCTCTCTCAGGTTTTATATGGATATAGTTGCCCCATGTTGGGTGCTATTATGTAAGTGGAGACTGCTTGTTCATTTCCCGGTCATTTTGACCCAAAAAAATCACACAGAAGCTATATCAATTACAACACTGTTTGGTCAATGGCTCAAGCATATTTCTAGCTAGCTCTTATATCTTAACCCATTTCTGTTAATTTGTGTATCGCCATAAGGCTATGGTTTACCTGGTAAGGTTCTAGGTGTCTGTTTCCTTCTGTAACTACATGGCATCTCCCTGACTCTGCCTACTCTCTCTCCATATCTCTTCCAGCCTGGCTATATTCTGCCTTGCCATAGACCAAAGAAGCTTTATTCATTAACCAATAAGAGCAACACATATACAGAAGGACATCCATATCACCAGGATTACTCTGTGAAGCCCTAGCTATCCTGGAACTTGCTCTGTAAACCAGTCTGGCCTTGAACTCACAGAGATCTGCCTGCCTCTGCCTCCCAAGTACTGGGATAAAGGGTGTGCACTACCAATGCCAAGCCTATGGTCATTTCTTAAAAGGCCCTTCCTAGACACTGTTCTGTCTTCTCAGTGATAACCAGGGATAGAGACAGGTGGAAAAGGTGAACATGGAGGAGAAAGAATACAATGAGAACACAAGATGACAAGATAAGCCGCCCACATTCCCACATGCTTACATCCAACCCCATGACTGTCCCAGCAACCCTAAAAGGCCATTTGTGTCTGCCTGCCACTTACTGGGATCATAAACACACTTGTCTGTGTTCTTACACATCTGCAGGAAGGAGGAAGCTGTGCCTGTTTTCTCTTTTCTAGATTTTGGGAGTTCAGTTTCCAAACTGGCAGTCCTAGATTCCTTAAAGATTAAAAGACTAAGAGTCTGCCCCTCTGTGGCACAGAAAGTGGAACTCAGGATTGCACATGCTCAGTTAGCCCTGTGCTACTCCTCAGCCTAGAGTGGTGCCACCTCTGTTGTGTCCACGAAGGACACTTTCTGTCACTGTGATGTTGTAAACAAGACTGTTTTCCTAAATGAGCAATGGGATTGTCTCCCCTTTCCTCCTCAGCTCATTGAGTTTTTGTTTGTTTGTTAACTAAATAATAGATGGCAATGAAAAGTTAAAGATTTTCCAAAGAGTAAACCCAGAGTAATAACTTTCCCCCAGGTTTCCAGCCTGTTCGTATTCCTCCTTCCTTCTGCTCTTTAGCCACTCTCTAGAGTCGCCAAACTGCCCAGTCTCTGCCTTAGCCTCCCTGTGTTTCATTGCATAGCCGAGCCAGACACAGTGGCTTCTGCACGCACAGAATCACCCAACCAGAGATTATGAATATTCATGAAAAAAATCCCTTGCACCTGTACTGAACATAGAAAGACATTTTTCTCGTTATTATTCCCTAAGCAGTACTGTGTAACAACATGGTGTTAGGCATCATAAGCAGTCTAATACTATTTAAAGTTTAAGGAGGATTGCATAAGCTATTTGCAAATACAATTCTGCTTTATTATATAAAGGGCTTGAGTATCCAAGGTGCTGGGTGTTCATGGGTTGGGGTGGGGTGGAGGGTCCTCAGGACCGTGGAGTGATAACCGTATGCTTCTTTCTTATGCTGAACTAACACAGTAGGCAGGTAAACGCATTTGGCTTTCCTCCCATCACAGTACCTCAACAGGAATAGTCCTGAAGAAGCAAGCATTGCCTTCTCGCCATTCTGTTAGATTAAGTCTCATCTGTCACCTCTCTGCAGGCTTGGACAGTCCCAGCTCAGCAAATTTAAATATCTCATCTGGTCTTGCCTCTTGAGTTTGGTTCCCTCTGGAAATTAAAGATTGATTTCTTCCCATACGGAAATCTTCCGGTGTACCCTAACCCACAGTTTGCATTGGCAGCGGACTCCTAAATTCAATAATAAAATTCAACCGGACGTCCATGTTAGTGCCTGGAGCCACACTGCTAGTGTTTGCATTTGAACCTCGACTTCACAAATATGGCTTTGATCTCTTGCAGCAAACCCAGCCTGATAGCACTTGAGCATAAACTTCCAGACGGGTGTCTAAGGAAGAATGCGTCTGTATGACCCTGTGCCCTGGCTTTTTGGTGACTCCACTGTGGTCATCTCTTTCCATGACTTTAGAGAACTTCAATGTACCCAGCAACAAGGGCTCCACTCATCGAAATCATTTATGGAACTTGGACCAAAAAAAAAAAAAAAAAAGGCCTGGTGTCATTAGTGTTGGCTGACTCTGTCTGTGAGTCACTGACTGTTTCGAGCACCTGACAGAACAGGGATAGAATGAAGCTGGCTGGGTGTGAACCAATGGAAACCATTCCTTGTGGGGACAAGCTTCAGAGAGGGACGTGAGGGCACCCACAGCAAAGGGCACAGAGTGGCGGCAGTGGCATTCTCTGAGCCCCTGCAGCTGGGCTTGGCAGGCTCCTCCCAGCTATGAATCACACATTTGATAGCAGCCAAGACCTGGGCCAGCTGCTGGGTTCTGGCTTATCACCCCACAGTCCCTTTTGTTTCAATCCTGAAAAGGCAATAATAGCCCACTGGGGACAGCATTGGAATGACAAAAACCAAGGGCTTTGTTCAGTAAAGACGGAGGCCATTTGTGTCCTTTTGGTAGGATAACCATTTCTAAGCAACACCCAGCTAGTAAGTGTCCCTACAAAGGAGCTTTATATTGGGGCTCAGGCCTGGGGGTGGGTGTTGCTCGGCTTGGGTGGGGGGGTATTATCACATTCCAGGGACAGGCCCTGTGAGGTCTGGAATTTCTCTTTTGTGGACAATTCTCTGAAGGGGCAAAAAAAAAAAAAAAAAAAAAAGGAGGTAGAGAAAGACACTTAATATTCCGAGAGAGTGATGTTGCTGAGAGCATGCTGGGAGCCCTGGGAAAGAATGCTAGGACTGGGCTCTGTGTGGTGTCTGTGTGTCTGGAAGTGGTCAGCACTCCCTTTGGTGACCAGAAACTGGCCGGACATTCAGGTCTTCTGTCTAGCTTTTACTCAAGTACCCCTGTGGTCTGTTCGTTAATACCGGTGACCTATTACGGCTGCACGAGAAGAGGGTTTAGTGTAGTGTCTGATGTAAACCCTGGAAAATTATGAATGGTGTAATAATGGTCTCTTTGTTTGCTTGCCTTCTCTATTCCAAAAGACTTAAGTGAGTCTTGATATTTGAAATATTATTCTACCTCCTTACAACGTTTCTCTGCTTTATGGGGAAATCTGGACAGGTAAGCCAGAGTTTAACAAAAGCTTAATGTTTACATACATGAAAGAAGGGTGTATTCAAGGCTAGAGTCTGGACAGGGTGCCTCTCTGCCAAGCTGAGCACCTATGTACCGTATGGGTTATTTAATGTCTACTATACATAGAGCGTCTTCAGCATCTTGGCATTCCTTCAGCATTCAGTTCACATCATCCTGGCTCAAGACAGTAATGCTTCTTTCTGTCTCTGAACTCATTTCATGTCCGGATCATTCCTGATCTGGGAGATCTATGCTTTTGTTCCAGACACCTTCCCATCTCCCCAGTCTCTTGTATTGTATACAGTAAGTATTAAACCAACGCCGCTTTTTTCATCACTGTGACAGAAACAATTTAGAGGGGAAAAGATTTCTTTTGGTTCACTGTTTCCTAAAGTTTCAGTGTGTCATGAAAGAGAGAGACATGAGGCTGCAGCCGCTCCTGCCATAGCTGCAGAATCAACCAGCCCCAGAAACAGCGTCAGGTACAACCTTCAAAGGCCCGCTAGTGACTAACTTCCGCCAGCCTGGTTGTACCTTCTAAAACCCCACAGTTTTCACATCTGTAACAACAGTTGAGGACCAAGAACTCAAAACTTGAGCCCGAGAAGGACATTCAGATTCAAACCATAACAAATATGTTATGACATCTCTGATGGTTGCTTGGCTACAGGTAGTGATTGACAAACCAATGATTCCCCGCAAGCTGCACCAGGTTTGTAGTGGGGACAATGCTTTCACATGCCCTTTCTCCCTCCAGCTCTCTAGGGTCACACAGCATCCCTATAGGGCAGCAGGACAACGAGCCTCAGAGAGATTGAGTTGCCGGAGGGTCCTGTGTTTGGAAGAGGTAGGACGCAGGCAGAGCGGTATATATTCAGAGCCAGTGTTCTTTTCATCGCGGTATAGTGTCATCCTTGTTTCTGGAAAAGGCAGACAGGCCACTGCCCAAGGACCCACAGACCTCTGCCTGTCATGCTAAAGCTGATAATTCTTTTGTCTTGTCTTAGGCAGCTTCCACCACAAGGGTGACAGCATAGTACGCCATTAGCATTAAAGTCAGCCAGGTGTGATGGCACACACCTATAATCTAGCATTTGGAGAGTTGAGGCAGGAGGGTTACCATGAGTTCAAAGCCAGTCTAGACCATAAAAGAAGGCCCTATCTCAAAGTGACAACAAAATATTAAGTATAAGCGAGCATTTTATGCTTTGTTAGGTATGCCATGAACAAGCTGTCTGCCTTTCCGGAGCAGGTAGCAATGAGATGAAGAGAGAGATAACATATCAGGGAAAGCTTCGTTTTGAAGGACAAAGTCTTGCTATACAGCCCAGGCTAGCCTGGGACCCATGATCTCCTGCCTCGGCTCCTACACAATGAGAACACAGAAATGTCCTACCATGCCCAGTCCACACGCTACTTTTATGAGAACCATTTTCAGCTAAATGATCCTAATTGCATTGGTGACGTTCCCTCTCGTATCTTGAAGGAAGACGATTCTCTCTCTTGGATCAACTCCTCCATCCAAGCCCATGCTCTGCTCCAAATGCCAGCTTCTTGTCCTGAGACCTTGTATGTCCTTGTGAGATGGGTGAGGTACCTACCTAGTTCAGCCCATACCAACCTGCTGCACCCGCTTCTATACTCCGCATACCCCCTGGCAGCAAACCTGCATTCAAACTACTGGGATATCACAGTCAAGTTCCTGAGGTGTTTCTGCCCATCAGATTTCTCAGTGTTCAACACCAGCTCAGAAGTTGTAGTGTCTTTGCCAGGCATGTATGAAATCCCCAGTTTTACTACCTACCTGGACAGAGAGGGAGCAAGAGTCTTTTGGGTTTCCTTAGCTGCCCGCTTTGTGCTCTAGAAATCTTTGGGTTGTTATGATCTGTTTAGAAATCTCTGTGTTATTACATGACCAACTTGTTTGGTGCTCATTTTGTGTTAACTAAGACTGTCCCAGCACTCCTAAATAAAACTATTCCGGTGCCACTAAACGTTAAGTAGGCTCAGAATACACAACTCTATGCTTAGAGTCACAGAGATAAAACACTTAAATATTGTCATTATAAAGGAATACTGTTTCAATTCCAGAAAGGAAAAAACCAATCTATTCATGAATTTCCCCAAATTTGGATTTGCTTTAAAAGATACACTTCTATTTCTTGGCAGTGGCTCGTGGTGCTTTCATTCGGAGCTGCCTCCCACTGTTCTGTTTTTACAACAGGAATTTGGTTTTCCTAAATAATTTCTCTGGCCTCCTGGGACTCAGGAATCTGATGAAGCTGCCCCAGTACCCTTGCACTGCACTTGCTGGATTCAGACTTTGCCTGATTTTCATCCCATTTCTGGTCTGAAGGTCTGTCAAAATAAGCTAAACCCCAAGCAAATAATTTCACGGGTCCTCCTGAAGCCATGTCAGAGCTATGGCAGGAAGAACGTGGCTTCAGACACTACTTTGCAGGTGCCAGGGAAATTAATCTCCTCCAGTCCTGGGCCCTGAAGATCATGTCGGAAGTGCGGATATGATAGATCAGTTCCCTGCACACAAGCTCCTTCCTCCTTTTCCTGCTTCCAAATAAATAAGCTCTCTGGGGCAGTGATGGCTACATCAAAAGCGACTTGTCACTCAGTGGGCTTCCCAGATGGGAAAGTGTTTGTTTTGGCTGAGAATGACAATTTTCTCTGCATCCGGAGTGGGGACTGGGGGTGGGAGCTGGGGGTTGGGGCTGGCTGCAATGACTCTTGTGGCTGTAGCAGGGTAGGCGTTAGGCGTGCAGCTACTGGCTCCTCCCAGCTGCCATCATTCAGAAAGGTCAGAGGAAGTGAAGACAATAAAAGGCAGGCTTCCCTAGCTCTCTCTCTCTCTCTCTCTCTCTCTCTCTCTCTCTCTC
>JAQHUG010000072.1:3615502-3638214 GCA_028555095.1 Dicrostonyx torquatus | reverse complement strand
CCACCACCGCCCGGCTTCTCTTCTCATATAACATGTTTCCTGGTCCTCACCAAGCAAGACTGCATGTCATTAATACCGTTATCCATTGTCATGACCACTCAGACCTCAGCTATATCCTTCTCTGGCGCTGACACACAGCATGGGTTACTAGCTGTTTCTCTCCACGAAGACCCAAGGGCCCTGAGAAAGGACACATCTACACAAGTGGTCCTAAGAGAAGGAGGGCCGGACTGGTGTCTGTAAAGTCTTGTAAGACCTAAAGATTCAGAGAGCCAAGAAAGGGATAGGTGTATCCGCTCCCTCAGATTTGTTCCCTGGTCCAGACCATGGACTCATGAAGGGTTAGGACCTCAGTCTTACTGGAATGTTCTCGAAGTAGAGTAAGCAAAAATGAAAAGGGTGGTTTCTCAAAACATTCCTGTACAAGCTGTGTAGAAGTTAGTGGAACCCACTAAGAGTGGATCTGTTGTCCAGTTTTTCACCAGTCTACAAGTTCAATGTCTCAGGATTTGCTACATGGGTGCCAGGCTGTGGGAGGCAGTGGTACTAGGGTGGCAGAGGCATGTGGTAGACACCCAGCAACTTGTATTGCTCAGCCTCATGCTAGCATCCAGGAAAGGCAGAACGCCCTGCAAGAGCCAATGGAAATATGGATCCATACAGAAGCTGCCACAGTATCTAGGAGCAATGGTGGGACCAGCCACTCACAGAAACATGTAGCGAAGTGATGGCTAAACTGAAAGCCAGGAAGAAACAGAAAACACCTTATTCACAAATAGATAAAAGAACAACCTCCAAAGAGTCCCTGAAAACCAAATACGAGGCAGGGCCAATAAACAAGCGAGGACCGTAAATGTCACTAACCCCCAATGAGAAGGAAACCCAGTCAGCCTTGTGGAAATATTGAAGAGATTTTCACTTCAATTTAGGCTTTAGGTAAGATCTATGATTTCGCAGAAAAATTTGTTCATGCACAATTATTTTTCTTGGAAGAAAAAACTATTGGCCTTGAAGGAGACTTAGTCATTACAGGTCCAAGTGTCCCATGGAGTTCATGTCCCTTTTCATTTTCCCTGCATTTTTTTAAAAATTTTTTTGCTAATTGCCACGGAGTCTTTCCCTAGTGTTTGGATAATCCCAGAGTGTTTCTGTGGAAAGGATCCAAGTCTTAAGAATACAGAAGTTGCTGGATGGTGGTGGTGCACTCCCAGTACTCGGGAGGCAGAGGTAGGCAGATATCTGAGTTGGAGGGCAGCCTGGTCTACAAAGCAAGTTCTAGGGCAGTCAGGGCTACACAGAAAAACTCTGTCTTGGGGGAAAAAAATACAGAGGACGTTCCATGGCATTTAGGTCAAGATTTTCAATACTAGCTTCATTTAGTTATTATTGTTTCAGCTTGACCTTATCTATTCATCTGAGTGACATTTCATTCACTGAAAAGGGCAAGACTCTGAGTAGCAAAATCTTAGGATAAAATATTCATCTCCTTAGCCCATGTGCATTCCCACACCCCTTTATCTCAGAGGGTTTGTGTATAGACAGCGTTCTTAACTATCCCCCACAGCAACTGTCCTGGTTCCACCCCATACAACAGAAACTGTTCAACTTGAGCAAAACAAGAATTTCATACTGTCTGGCTTGTTCTTAATTCTTCCCTAAGGGCCTATTTGGTTTAGCATCAAATACTAGATTAAGAGACTAAACTTTAGCTGAACAGCCACTCAAGGGATTTAAGCATGATCTCTTTACACAAAGGGGGTTAGTGCACACCTGACATCCCGGGCACAGGGACTATGTGTTTATACACAAAACTAATCTTTTGCCGAATGTTGACTGTTTATCAAAAGCAAACTGGGAAAAAAAATTACCATCCATCAAACTGGCCTATGCCAGTTGTGGACACAGTTGAGTCAGAATCGCCTATCTCAGCTTACACTGAATAAAATCACAGCAAAGGAAGCTCGGAGCAACTTCTCATCGAATACGCATGGCTGTCCTGCACAAGTGTGTTTTGAGTGTCTGTGCTCCCGTACGTACCTTTGTCTCTCTCCTAAATGCAAGCAGCTTGATGGAATAGGTAAGCACAAAGAGACTTCGCAGCAGGTGAAGTGAGTTGTCCCGGGCTTTCCTTAAGCCTTGAAAAGCATTCAGACTTTGATCATCCGACACCCAACTCAATGCACCAAACAGAAGCAGCAGTGTGTTGCTCCATTCTGCTATCAAATTATAATAGAAACATGCAGAGAAGAGAAGAGGAAAATGGAGGGTAGTCCTGCAGGTTTTTTTTGCATAGTGAGTCTCTGTACACCATTTTTCCCCGTGTGTTAAATGTCATCTTAACAGTTTTAAAAAGACCATATATGCCATTTATCATATATGGTATATTTATATATGTGTGTGTATTTGTATGTACATGAGGTATATACTACATATATATGTATAATAGCACATGGGTGTATGATATATGCCACACACATATGCCATGTGTGTGGTATATATGATGTCTATATTCCACACACATGGTATATGTACACCCTATATATCCACACCATGTGTATATTTTACACACTATATATATGGTATGCACATACTTTCTTCCTCTACTATATTTATTTATAACCTCAATAGCCTGAATACTTACATCACCGCATCTAAAGATAGAACTTTACATATGCTTAGCATATGCATACCATATATGGTACATAAAGCTACATTTTTTTAGATGTAATGTTGTAAGTACTCAGGCTAGTTAGGCTCTTAGATGTCTTTGATTCTTCAAGGTTCTAAGTTTCCTACAAATGGAATCATAGTAGTAGGCATTGTTGTGACCTCCTTTTCACCCGGTGCGTCAGCTCTTCTGCCAAGCAGACCTCTTGCCTAGGTAGAGAGGATGGTGAAATCGCAACAGCAACCAAATAAAAGATTAGGTGCTCTCAGGGAAGCGCTATTACTCATAGCTCCACACACATCCTGCCAGCCATCCTGCCCTGATGAATAGTATGTGACCGGAAACAAGGAAGTGATAAACAGTCTGGAATGGCTTCAGCTCCTGGAAGAAGGTGAGACAACTGAGTGATTTCACATACATGCAGGAGGGGAGGGAGAGAGGCCCGCTCACCCAGCGGCCTGCTGAAACAACTTCCGCCCTGAACAGAGATGGCCGACAAACTGCCAAAGAACGTCAGGTCTCAAACTGTGTGTATGGGGCATATGAGGCAAGAAACTCAGGAACCAGGGATAAAGCTTTCTTAGGAAGTGCATCTTTGTTCATTTGCCCTTTCCAAGCTCAGAAGTAACATGACTTAATTAACGTATTATGCGTTTAATTATTACTATTATTATTATTTTGGTTGCCAGGGATTAAATCCAATCCCTTGCTCACATTCTGATGCTGAACTACATGCCCAGCTCACTACGGGTCTATTTTTCATCTCAGTAAGTATGTCACTAGGCAATAGCTTCCCTTTAGAGTGACAGACTCGGAACTGCAGGTAGCCCACTGACCTCACAGCTGAAGTCTCATGGATGGCAGAGACTCCCTCTGTGGCTAGTGACACAGAACAGCTATTCCTGTGACATCACTACTGTTTTGAACACATCATGGCCCAACTAGACATGTCATTGTAGCTGCAAGCATGCCTAATTATCACCAAGTCCTTGGGGGAATAATATGGGGCTAGGACTGGATTCCAGTGGAGGTTGGCATCTCCGTCGCTGTGTGCTCAAAATGACACCATGGCAAGGGCGGGGGCTCCTTACAGAACAGAACGAAGGGACAGAATATAAGTGTTCATGATCCCTTGCTTTTTGTTCTGATTTATTCTCTTGTGGAAATAAGAACTAAAGGCCAGACAATAAAATAGAGCACAGGCATGCTTCTGAGGAACCCAATGACCATCTGCTGTAGTAACAGATGGAGGCATTCCTTTAAAAGTCTCTGGAATCCAACACTGGCAATGCCATTTAATGTGGGTGGCTTTGGGGCTACTGGGCAAGGACTTTACATAGATTTTCATCCTTCTTTGAGGTTGTCCTGAGAATGGGACTCCTCCAAGTGTCTTTGTAGGCAGCAGACGTGGCAAAGGAAGAGACAAGCAGGAAATGAGGAACAGGGCAGATTGGGGACAGTAGTGCAGTTAGTCTGGGATGGAAACACGTGAATATTTGGAAATTCTCAACAATATTGTGCTTGGGAGGAGGGGATACGATGTTTTGTGTCTAGATACGCCTGTGTGTGGCACCATGGGTGGAATGGGCTCCTCTGGTTTCTGGTGTTACAGATGCCAGGCTGGCTAGCAGCATTTGGGCTACATTTATGTCACACCTCAGTCGGTCGGTCCCTTTGCAAGAGAGTCTAGCTAAATGACTGACTCTTGGGACAGGACTTTCCCCCCAAGTTATGAATTGCTGTTGTCAGTAAGAGTAACTTTCCACTTCTGCTTTTGACAGTATAAGGCAGAGTATAGTGTAAGGCTATCCGAGCAGTGAGAGGCGCTACACTCCAGTTAAACGTCACAGAAAGAGAGATGCATAATCTACCATTCAAATATGGATGTTTTGAGAGTGCAAGGGGGCCATCATTATTTATTAGGCTGGAAAAATGGACAATAATCAAGCTTACTCTGAGTAAATGGGGAAATCACAAAAAGACAACCTTTTTAAAAATTATCTTAGATTTATTTGAAGGATCTGGGTGTTTTTGCTGCATGTTTGAGTGTGCCTCATGCCCTGGGAGGGCAGTAGAGCCCCTAGAACTGCAATTATGGACAGCTGAAAGTCATCATGTGGATGCTGGGAATTGGATCCCAGCCCTCTGCAATAATATATGCTCGTAATCACTGAGCCACCTCTCCAGCCCCCAAGGTTTTCTTCTTATTCTTGGCTGGGATTGAGGATTAAACCAACAGCCCTGTGTGTTCCAGGCAACTGCTCGAACACAGAGCCGCATAACCAGCCAAAGGCGGTTTGTTATTGGTATCACGGGCACTTTGAAATTACGTGGCAACTCTTTCCTTTTACAACAATGTGGACTGCAGCCCAAACATAGCTGTACCATCTAGAAGCCAACCTCTGCCCTATGATGCTAACCTTTCCTGCCAACATGAGAATAAAGCAGAATAAAATGCCGACTGTTCTAGAAACCTGTGGAGTGATGGAGCACACAATAAAAGGGTTTCCTGGAAAGGAGAACTGAGTGTTTCAATGGGTTCATCATCGCATCATTTATATAGCCAGGTATCTTCAATTCCTTTCCCCCTCTTCTTCTGTCTCCTTTCCCCTGCCAGCTGTTCCTTCTTCCTTCTGTCTCCCTCTCCATAGTTCTTTCACAGATATTTTTTGCTTTGTCTCCATCATGGTCTCAAAACAGCCCACTCCTCATCTTCCAGCTGCTCTCTGATATTTAAAATGTACAAAGGACAAGTACAGGGGTTGTGAATGTTCGTGCACTATTGTATTTGGTCTGTATTTTCCTCTCATGTTGGTCTCACTAAAATAAAAATTCAGCGCCATGTTGGAGAGCTTGATGACTCTGGTCTGAGAAACCTCAAGGCTCAAGGATCCTATGCAGAGAAGGAAGAAGGAGATGGTACTGCACAGTCCTGTCATGGAGCTCCACACAGGTGGAAAATGAGGCCATTTTGTCTTGGTTTGTTTGAGGTTTGAGGACAAGATGTCATTTTTTTCATCCCATGGTGACTTTAAAGCCACCTCATTAGACAACCACCCGTGACAAGAGCAAAAGGTAGTTTGACTGTTGCAACTTGAAGGGATTAGTAGAGATGATTAGACTCTTGTTGCTGGGGGTTGAGTCTGACTGCTTCTCCCTGCTAGCCATGTCTGCCTCTTACACCAAAGAAAGGGGCCTTCAGAGAACCATTCAGAAAACTCAGACTCAAGAGTGAAGGTAAGACACAGAAGACTTGGTTTTGACTCTGACCCAGGAATCTGTGATTCCTTGGCTGGCTAGCTAACAGTTTTTATGCCATGATGAAATAATCAACCTTGGGGTCAGCCTGAATGCGCACAAATGTTAGGTGGTCTGTACAGACATGATGTGATGGACCAATGATAAAGAGAACCAATAAGAACACATCTGAGACCTGTCACATAAGCCGTGTGCAGCTGAAGGGACTGCCAGCTACCCACCCCACCTAAGCAGACTCTAGGAAAGTCACGGAGAGTGGAGAAGACCAAAGCAAAGAGCCTGTTCTCTGCCAAAGTGCAGATGGAGAGGGTGAAGCATCGGCAAACGCAATACCAAGTCCACCCAGCTGGGGGTGGGGCTACCTACCTGTGACTGGGTGGATCAGAAGCTAGCAAGCTGGGGTTGATGGGCTGCCAGCCTGTTGCCATAAAAGCAGATTACTGAAAAACCAGCCACCCCCATTCACCAGCACATCTGCAGTGCTTTCAGGCAGAGATGAGTGATTGCCGCAGAAGATCATCTGGCTGGCTGGCTGCCAAAAACAGCCACTGATCCCTGGCACAACTTCTCTTGAACCCTCGAAATTGGAGTTTTTATGAGTAGGCATATAGGTGAAATTAACCTGCCAATCTTTGCTCAGTTGGTATCCGCGAAGCTGGTGTAGAGACTGACATATGTGGAGAGTCCCTTGTGGGTTGGCTTGGGCACACGTCTGGCAGGAGTAGTGAACCTGTAAAATAGAATCTTGGAGATGGGTGGGGTCAAAAAGGGGGCTCCAAGAAGCAGAACAAAGCTTTGGAGAAGTGGCTAAGGATATCTCCACCCAGTAAAGGGTGCTGGGCAAGCAAGTATTACTAAGAAAGAATGAGAGAAAAAAACTGTCCTGCAAGAATGCAAGGCAGTGGCAAAGTTTTAAGTGGTCCTGCCTACCCCCACAGCTGAGATTGGTGAGGGGAACTTAAGGCCTGAGTGAGAATAAAAGTAATGGACTTACCCGCTATCTGCAGCTTTACCTTAGGCTTGGGTAGGGTTATGGGATAAACCAAGACTGGGCAGCATCAATCCTCTGCAAGGCTGGCACAGTTTCCCTTGCCGATGGTGATGTGGCCGGACCTCTGTGGCATGGCATAGAGGATAAGCCCGCATGGGGGCATTGTGATTTCCAGTGTCCAGGCTGCTGGCAGATAGGGCATAACCTCAGAGCAGGTATAGTGCAATATCGTGCCACGTGACCATTTAGGCCACATTTGAAACAGCTTGCCTGTGAGGTTGACTCAGGCTGGGCTCTGTCAGGGTAGAGCCCTGTGGCTGGCTTCCCTTGTTCCCATTCCTGTGATCCTAGGGCAGCTGCTAAGGCCTGGGCCTGTAGATTGTGGTAGCTGAGTCTTTGGGAAGACTCAGCTTATTTCTCTCTGGCATTAAAAACTTTAAAGGCCATTTTCACCAATTCTTGTATAGGAGTTTGGGGACCATCCTCAACCTTTCTTAACTCTTTCCTAATACCTGGTACTGACTAAGAGATAAAATGGGTAATCAGAAGGATTAGTAGATAAGGAACCTAGCCTCCTTTCTATCTGAGAGAGATTTGGAAGAGAAAAGGGAACATGGGAGGAGCTAGCCCAGTGAGGCGGAGTGAGTCAAGGAGTGGTGAGGTAGGAGGGGAAGGTGGAAGTTGACTTGAACCTCCGAATTGCAAAGGGAGGGGAAAGACTGTTGTTCCACAGAAAGAAGTTGGGAAGCGTGGGCTTGAGGAAGTGGGGGAGGGGCCAGTGCTTCAGGGAGCATGGTGCTGTGAGACACTGGCTACTAAGGTGGGGGGGGGGCGAGAGCGCAGAGTCCAAAAACCATGGACTCTGTAAGCTCTATTTGTCCTTACGGTGACAAAAAAAAATTCTTTTTAGGTCGTGGAGGGTGGTAAGCTCAAGACTTAGTACATAGGAAAATTAGCCGTTTGGGACAGATTGTATCAGACAGACTCAATTTAAAAAGATTTTTAAAGAGGCATTACAGGGGCAACAGCAGATTTTTTGAACTGTAAGCGCCCATTTTAAAGTCTATGCCCAACCACATGACCTAAGTCCACTCCAGCATGTCCACCAAATTGGCTCTTAGGTCCAAATGGGGCTGTGGAAATTGAATGCCTAGCGTCCCAAAACAAACAGATTTCCACCTCAGCCAAGCCCGGTCTTGCCAGTCTGACTGCCGCTGGAAATGGAATCCCTGGTACGGGCCACGACTTCGACAGGAATCCAAAAAAACGACAAAAATAAGTACGAGTGGGTGTCCCCCAAACCCTCTAGCATAGACAAGAAAAGGGACTCACCAAGATGCAGCCGATGTAGCCCAGAAGCCGGTTTAAGCGTGGCGTGGAGAACTCAGATTGCAGACTAGGGGGCTTTCAACACGCAGCCTGCCATATGGAAAGGGCCTGACCTATCTTGCGGGAACCTCCAAGATGTTAGGAATATTTTCCTAATGCAAGCTTTCACTGACGCAAATTCCCAATCGAGCCAAATCAAAACAAGTCAAATTAAGAGATACACAGGTTTAATGGGAGTTCTGCACTCTCGGGTGGCACTGTCTAAGACTAAGTTGGGACGTTGATTGGCTCTTCATTCAATTTTTCCATCAGAAAAGAACTCCCTGAGTGAATACCCCACAGACCAGCAGTTCTCAACCTGTGGGTCATGACCCCCGAGGGCATCTCAGATCAGATACCCTGAATATCAAATATTTACAATGCAATTTAAAACAGTAGCAAGATTACAGCTTTGGAGTAGCAACTAAAACAATGTTATGGTTGGGGATCACCACACCATGAGGAATCGTGTTAAAGGATTGCAACATTAGGAAGGTTGAGAACCACCACCATAGACTGGGGGAGATAGAAAATGAACTTATCTTCATGACAACATCCCAAGTCCTTGAGTGTTAAATATATAAACTGATTCTTCATGCTATTTTTTTTTTAACAGGAAGGCTGAGTTCAGAGGTGACTCTGCCATCATTTGCACTACGATGGACAGTATCACTCTCCACCAAAAAGGGTCCGAGCACACTGAGGGTTTCTTCCAGCACAGACAGACATTTTCTGATTGCAGAGCTCGGGATCTGTCCATCAAGAAAGGGCCTGTTTTTTCTGAGGCTCTTGCGACGACGCCCCTGTAACCATTGCAGCCTAGTTGGACGTGAGAGCCGTGATTCAGAGAGCATGCCTGTGTCCTGCCTCTGAGGCAGCCTCTGTGAGCTTTCTGATGGCATCAGGCTCCTTTCCACAGGGCAACACCTGGTGTAGTGGGTCAGTCTTTGCTGCGAGGTTGTATGGTTATCCAGGCAGGGTGTATGGTTATCCAGACAGGTGAGGTTGTATGGTTATCCAGGCAGGGTGTATGGTTATCCAGACAGGTGAGGTTGTATGGTTATCCAGGCGGGGTGTGTGGTTATCCAGACAGGTGAGGTTGTATGGTTATCCAGGCGGGGTGTATGGTTATCCAGACAGGTGAGGTTGTATGGTTATCCAGGCGGGGTGTGTGGTTATCCAGGCGGGGTGAGGTTGTATGGTTATCCAGGCAGGGTGAGGTTGTATGGTTATCCAGGCGGGGTGAGGCTGTATGGTTATCCAGGCAGGTGTTCAGCTGCCCTTGTTTGCCAACCTCCAAGTCAGAGGCTGAAACAACCGTTAGGGTCTTTGTTTTGTCATTTCAATTGTGGATGAGCTCTTCTAGAGATTCCTTAAGTAGGATGTGTAGCTGGCAATTTCTTCATCTGGATTAATTAATGCCGCTGGGAAAGAAGAGGCCTTCAGGGAGTCTCAGTTCTGTCCCTTTTACTTCAGCCTATTGATCAGGCTTTGGACAAAACAAAACAAAACCCTGGTCAGGTTCTGGCAATACAGCTTCCCCCTATGGATAGGTCTTCTCTGAACAAAAAGCCTGGGGAAATATTTCAAAAAGACACGTGCACTTATTTCTCTGCAGGAAATGGAAGGTTTGCTAGGTCTCCTGGGAAATCGAGGGGTCTCTAACTTGAGCTTGACTGTTGTCTCCTGAGGAACTCTCAGGCTAATTCTCAGAGCTTCAACAACGACCATAACTACTACTATGATAAAGTAATGTTGCTGCTGATTTGGGCTGCAGTGCAGGCGGCTGCCTCCTCTCATCTCCTCGGCAGCTGAAGCTCTTCACCTCTGCCTGCATTTCTTGTTGCCTTGGGGGGTGGGGTGGGTGGGGATTGAGGGGGTGTTATCAGAGTGTTAAAGGTCAAGACCCAAAGCTCTCAGCCCTAACAAGCTAGGCTTGGCCACTCATTTTCAATGGGCCAATTAAATAGACAAGAAGAGCAGAGAAAAGTGATCCTTTCAGTGTGGCCACACCTGGAGGAGGGACAAATGAAGAGGTCCAGTGGCTCCTCACACCTTTATCTTCAGAGCGGACAGACGTGAGATTTTAGGTTTGAATGGAGGGCAAGAGAGAAACATAATTAAACAGTCCTGGCCCGTTCTGACAACAAGGCTTAAGGCCCAGTCCCTTCTTTCCACCACCCCCAGAGATTCCTGGGAAACTTTGAATTCCTTTCAAGCCACTGGATCAATGGTCTCAACAGTCTGATAGCCAAAGGGAAGGGCACAGGTAGCTCCCTTGAGAAGCTCCTCATTCCTGCCAGGGAATGGATTCCTCATTCAGCCCGGGAACCTCCATCCTCCAGCCGTACTTAGAACGGCTGCTGATTTCTACTTTGTCCAGTTGTTTTCCTGGTTAGGAAGACAAGAGTGACCTGTCTCAAGATCTTTACATGTTGGCCAGAAAACAGAATTCCTCCCATCTATATAGGTGAACCATACGAAATCCTTGATACTGCGCAAACACTTGCCCCACAAGATGACAATTTGCGTTTGCTCGAGCAAACTAAAGAATAATAGATTTCAGCCGGGCACTGGGCATGGCAGCACAGACCTTTAATCCGTCTGGGGTTACAGAATAGGTAAAACCCTATCCTAAAAATAACGAATAGTAAGTAAATAGATAATAAATAAATAAAGGAAAGAATGAATGAATGATTGAATCCAAGGAAATTGCCAAATTTGAGATTCAAAATTATTCCAGGGAACTTTGAATTGATTCAAAATCTCATAACATAAAGCTCAGTTACATAAATCTCGAGAGCAATTTGATTTGGGGACACTCAGCACTTTCACAGGTGTCTTAGTTCCAGTCCTTTAAAACAATATCTGATACGCATTTATTTGAAAAACAATCCTTTCAGCTGTGTATACTGGGTAAATATCTGCACCCAGGGTTGCTCAACAGTGGGTAGAATCACTGTGGTTTGCAGGTCTCTCTGCCTCAAAACTCCCACAGCTTCCTGTGGAAGTGGGGTCCGTACGTGTGCAGTCAGCCTGAGAGCGGACAGTGGTGTCCGGTCACAGACACCTGGGGGCTGGGGGGCACGCACTCATAAACCTACATCTGTGTATAGAAGAAACTATTTAAAAAGAACTATTTCTTTTTAACACAAAGCCCCAGTGACTTATGATTCCCCTCCTGATGGGATGAGCAGAAAATTCTGTAAAATCATTGCAACTGGTTGCAGCCAGCCTTTCCCTGAAACACAAGCCCAGGGAAAAAAACCAGCCACCCCTGCCAAGGATCCTCCATGTCCAGTTTCAGTAGTCTCCCTACTGAAGACTGGATGTGGGTTCCCAGGTCAATGGACTGCATGATCTTCCCAAAGAAAGGGAGACAGGCAGAGGGAAAGACAGACAGGCACAGAGAGAACAGAAGCCAACCACTTCCCGCCCTTAGAATATTATCCTCCAACAACTCCAGCATTAGAACACGAGAAGAAGTTACTCAACAGTTTCCCACCTTGCTGTCCTACCAGAAATGCCTGGGGGAAGTAATTAGCCCCCAGCAGCTCTGAAGATCAAGAGGGATCTGAGAACACTTTCCAAGGTTTCAGGGGAGTATACTGATGTACACTTAGCACACTAGCTAGGAAGCCATAGGCTACACACAGATTCCTTTGCTCTGAGATGATTTAATTCCGGAATGTCCTTTCCTTAATTTCCAGCAGTTGATTATTAATTATAGAAGGTGTGTAACGGGAGGGCAAGAAGCCAGCTGGATCTGCAAAACGCTGCTGAGTAAAACCCAGCACCCTAGGACCCTTAGGTTTCAAGTGTTACATTTTCCATGTGGGGTGGGCCTAGAGAGGAGCATGACCAGCCTTTGGCCTCGGTGGGCATTAGATCTAGACATCAGGATTTCTCAAGCTTTGACAGCTTCCAGATCTAGGGTGTCTGAGACCCTTGCTCTGAGCCTGAGGCCTCCCTGGTACTCTACTGGCCAAGGCTTTCTGTTTCTCATCGGTAGCTCTTCACAATCTTCAAGCCAATCAGTCTGACTCTGTCCTCTTGGCTTCCACCATTCCAATGCTCCCACCCTTATCACCCCCTTGAGCTGTTTAGCTGTTTCTATAGCTGTGAAGAGACACTATGACCAAGACAACTCTTATACAGAAAAACATTATTTATTTTATGTGCACTGGTATTTTTGTTTTGTTCTGTTTTTTGCCTGCATGTTTGTCTGTGTGAGGATGTAGGATCCTCTACAACTGGAGTTACAGACAGTTATGAGATGCCATGTGAGTGCTGAAAATTGAACCCAGGTCCAGGTCCTTTGGAAGAGCAGCCAGTCATCTGACCACTGAGTCATCTCTCCAGCCTTTAAAGGGAAACATTTTTTGGGGGCTGGCAGCAGGCAGGCAGGCATGATGCTAGAGAAGTAGCTGAGAATGCTACAACTGGATCCCCAGGCAGCAGGAACAAAGAGAGACACAGGGCCTGGCTTGAACATCTGAAACCTCAAAGCCCACCCCCAGAGACAAACTTCCTCTAACAAGACCACACCTACTCCAACAAGGCCACACCTCCTAATAGTGCCACTCTCTATGAGCCTAAGAGGGTCATTTTCATTCAAACCGTGACAGAGGCTCATAAAAGATTTTCTTGGGCAAACCAACAAGTTTTGTGTGCACACAAATAACCAACCAGATACATTTCCAGTAATAACATAGACAAGATCTAAACTTCCTTATGTATATCTTGCTGAGACTGAACCTAGAACCCCACCTGAGAACCTTGTCACAAGGCTGTTGTTACTCCTGGGTGACAAGTTTAATTTGAATTAAGAAAGACCTTGTCCTGGAGGAAACGGCAAGGAGTGGGTCTGCCTGTTTTACCTGTGGTTGTGGTGGGACCAAGGGAGAAGTAGAACTGAGTTCATGAAAATTTCTAACTACAGGTGTTCAAAACTAGAATGTTTGCTGTCTGTGTGACTTAAAAATTACAGGTTGATATTTAAAGCTGATAGGGTCCTTTGGGGGTCTGTGTTCCCGGTCAACCTTGAAATTGCCCCGGGCCTGTAAACCCAACTCAGTTAAGAAGGAAGACAGGCTGCCGAGAGCAGTTCAGCTGAACCATGGGGAAAGATTGATATATAGAGACAATGGATAATGAAGTGGTGTCTCGTGAACTGAGAGAATGACAATGGAGTAAGAAGCTGTGAGAACTGACGGGATTGACTTGAGGAAGAACCAAGTGAGGGCCCGGTGTGGTGCTGCATGACTTTACAGTGAGAAGCAGGCAGATCTCTGTGAGTTTGAGGCCAGCCTGATCTACAAAGTGAGTTCCAAGCCAGCTGGGTCTATGTAGTGAGACACTGTCTCAGAGGGAGAGAGAGAAAGAGAGAGAGAGAGAGAAACCAAATGAAAAAAAATTGAAATCGGAACCTCAGTAACTGGATAATAATACGTTCTTTAAAAAGAGAGTTGGCAAGACACAGAGAAACATGGCAACAGGAAATCCTGTCCCTGAATAAAAACAGTCTAGCAATCACTCAGGGATGTCCTTCAGAGAATCCCAACAGACTCGGGGTGAGAGTACCCCTGCACCTCAGGGCTCTGAACATCTTGATTAACAGAGTGGAAACCTACAGCCTCAGTGACCCCCTCTGGAGGTTTGGGTTCTAGTAAGAGACAACTATCTCATATTGAGCGTGGAATCACACGCCAATCCCTGGTCATGTGTTTCTTCTGTAGACTAGCATTGGGTAATATGTAAGGCTTCTTCCCCTTTCAAGTATCTGGAAGCCAAATAGTAAATTAAAAATACAGCCTTGGTCATTTACGGAGTTAGGTTGTACCCTACAAGGAAATCCTCAGAGTAGTGTTTTTCTTCTTGTTTTAAACTGTTTTTGTGCTGGAAGTTGAAGCTATGGCTTTATGCAAGCCGAGTAAATAGCAACATTTACTTTTATTTACCACTGACCTGTATTCCCAAACCCATTTTAACCTTTTATTTTGAAACAGTCTTGTTTGAAATAGGAGTTCACTCTGTAGCCCAGGTAGGCCTTGAACAAGTGATCCTCCTGCCTCTATAGCTAGAGCTGTGGTGTCACAGGCCTGTGACATCAGGTCCAGGCAGGGTGGTTTTGAGAGGAAAGTAGCATCTGAGTTGTAACACTGTTAGGGAAAATGTGTTAAGTGTGTGTGGAGCGGGGAGACTGAGTGTGGAAGTGGATGACATCTTCCTCTGAATATGTGTGTCACAGAGAGGGGGAAGGAAGAGGGGAGAGGGAGACACACAGATACACACATACACACATACACACACACACACACACACACACACACACACACACAGAGACAGACAGACAGACAGACAGACAGACAGACAGAGAAAGGTGCCCCAGAAAGTGTGGAATATATACACATTGGAATACTACTCAGCGGAAAAAAACAATGACATTTTGAATTTTGCATGCAAATGGATGGAAATAGAAAATTCTATTCTTAGTGAGATATCTCAAACCCAGAAAGAAGAGTGTGGTATGTACTCACTCATTAGTGGACCTTAGCCATTAACAAAGGACATTAAGCTTACAGCTCACAAGCCTGCAGAAGCCAAATAGCAAGGTGAACCCAAAGAAAAACATAAAGATTTTCCTGGAAGTCGGAAGCAAACAAAACCTTCAGACAAAAGGTGGAAGCACGGGTGTGGGGATGAGGGGGGGGGTTGGGATGGGGGGAGGGGGGAGGTGAAAGAGAGGGGGTAGAAGGGAGAAAGGAAGAACTGCGGAGAGCCTGGGTTGGGGGAGGGTGGAGATGCAGGAAGGATGGTTATTGGGGAAGGGAATAAGATATCTACATTAACGGGAGTCTTTCTAAGATTTGCAAGGGACTTGTCTCTTGAGGGGATCCCAGGCATTCATAGAAAGGTGCCATTGTGAAGCCCTGGCTGCCCAGGAACCCACTAGTAGACCAGGCTGGCTTTGAACTAAGAAACTCACTTGCCTCTGTCTCCTGAGTGCTGGGATTGAAGGCATGTGCCTCCATGTCCAGCCTGTGCTTGAACTTTTAAATATCTTAATCTCCCTTACACATAGAACATACCAAATTTCTTTTTTATCTTTTGCAACAGTCTTTCTCACTCTTCCTCGCAAATGTGAGTCACCTGTGGGGCTTACAGAAAATCTCTGAGTCAGCAGGCGTGGGGAGGGCTGGAGAGTCTGCGGCTCTCAGCAGGCAGAGTGTGCATGCTCATGTCTGCGCCCACCATTCCGGCGGCAGCCTGCCACTTCTGCAGTTCCAGTAGACCTCTGGTGGCCACATTGGAAATGTGCATTTTTGTCACACACTCAAATTTTCTTTTTCTGAAAATATTAAAAGTTGTATCTTCCTAAACGCAGACCTCTACCAGCCGTGTTACTGGCAAAGCCAACAGTGTTTACTGATGTAAACTCTCACTGGCCCAATAGTGGAACAACGAACGTAATTCATTAGTTTGGAGTCTTGATTTCGGCTTTGGTGTCTCTCCAGACAGACCACACAGCGGGACAGTGATCATCAAAAAGGGACATGTGTAGTCTCATAAATATTGCCGTGAATGTGATTTTCCCACTAGAATACAAGAAACCAGTCTAGTGTGTCCTTTGTGTGCAGTAATGAAAGATTTACAAGAGTTCTGTCTTTATTGGTATTTTAAAAATAATCTCAGTCTTTTAATTTGATTCTTCTTCTCCTGTCAGGGGTTGCCATAAATTGCCTTTCTTATGAGGCGTTCTCTCATTTAGCCCTTCCATGAATCAGACTAGCCTGCTCTTTAATTAGGAAAAGCGAGGGCAGTTTTATAGTAATTTTAAATTTCTTGTTCTTTTGGCTCCTCTCCGGCTGTGCTTCTGAAGCAGAGTGCAGGAAGGGCCAAGCATTTGCCTAACTGTTGTCAGTGGCTCAGAGAGAAATACTCAGTTTTAGAAATGCTGCATTTTTTCCTGGTTTTCTTCTAGATGCAAACATTTTGTTTGTTTTGTTTTCATTTTGAATGTCAGCAGACATATTTTCTGGTCTTGCCATGTATATCGATAAATGTTCCGGAAGCCAAGCCAGTTTTTCCAAATAACCATGGAATTATTATCATTACATAGGAGCATCTGGCCTCGAGACTGTGCACACTCTCTAACCCCAAGGCGCTCCAACTAAAAACCTTGTCAATTAACATCACTATCAACTTCACTTTGGCACAGACCTCCCGTTTTATGCCTAAGCCAACTCAGCAGAATGCAGTCGATGCTGGGCTGTGGTGCATTCGCTCCTGGAAATGTCCTTGAGTGGAGAAACGTCCCATGTTCTTGCGTGGGCACATCATGGGAGACCCCAGGGTGCGTTTGTGTTCTTTGCTGACTTCCCATGGTCTCCCTATAGGCGTGTATGTTACTGTGATCTCAGGGACGTGCATTAAAAGGAGTTTTATATGCTTATGCAAACGTTTTCTCTTCCAGTCTTATAAAAAATAACCTGGCACTTAGGAGGACCGTCTGTGCAGGTGAGTTCAAAGGCTTGGACTTAGCAGTAGGGAAGGTTTTCTTCACACAGGCTTGGTGAGATACATAATACATGTTTAGTCTAGATATTTCTACATCCTTAGAGTCTATAAAGTCACACATATCTTCGTGTGCATCGGTGACTCACGGATCTGCCTGCGGTTGGTGGATTTAACCAGACCTCACCTGGGAAGAGCCCCTAGCCACCAGTCTGCTGACTTAATCCTTTCATTGTATTGCTAAATATCTGCAGGACAGGTTCCTGCCCTAGGGGCAGGTTTTGCTTATCTGCAATCTCCGACTTTTCAATACAACAGGTTATAAGGAAGAAGAGAACCCCAATCGATATCTTTTCAAATACAGGGCACTAGACAGACCCCATCTTAAAATTTCACTTAAGGCTGACGATGAAGATGAAAGCGAAAGGTGAGGTGAGTGGTTGCCTTGCGGGCACTAAAGCCCCGTGTACGGTCCCTGGCGTTGAAAACAGAAGAGAAAGAGATAATTCTTCCTTTACTAAATCTAATCCCCTCCCCCATGTCTTTCATCCTATGGAGTTCCACTGAGTGAAGCAGCAAACACAAAAGTAATTATCCAAGTGAATGTTCAAGACAGAATTGAAAGCAAAGACTTGTGCACTCATGCCCTTTGCAGCAGCTTACTTAGAGACACAGAAAAGATCCAGTATTGGTTAAAGTAAATTAAATATGTTGTTCACGACCAAAACATGCCATCCAGACAGGCCTCTGAATGCCCATGTGTGAGCCACCCTCACACACACACACACACACATACACACACACACACACACACACACACACACACACACACACACCGAAACCATTTGAAATTTCTAAACATTTTGGAAGTCCATGAACTCCGAAGTAAGGACAGGGACAAAGGCCCAGCTGAGACTGGGGTGGGAAAGAGTCCTTCTCTCGGAAGGGATCAACTCACAGCATTTCAAACACTGCACTTTGTTATATGCACTGACGTCTAAAAAGCCAGAGATATATTTAAGATGCACCCTTGAGCACCGAGTGGTTCTGGTCATTCCTGTATGATCTAGAATCAGTTTAATCTGACTGCCTGCCTCCTCCTCGGAGCTCAGGAGGAACAGCAGTTTTCCCACGGTAGAGGGAAGGGAGATGTGACTGTGGGTTCTAGGATCATCTCTGGGCCCTAGCCCAGGTGCATATTCAGAATTGTGGCTTGGGTGGGGCCAAGAAGGGAGGCATTAATTGTCGGGAGCTGGGCAATGTACAGACAAGCAGATACTGAAAGTCAAGTCCCCAAGGAATGCAAAGTCAGAGCCAGAATAAACATTGTAAAACTGGGTCAGCGATCTCAAGGGCCAAATAGAGAGTGAGCTCTAAGGTAAAGATGCCAAATGGGTTAGCAAAACAACAGAAAGAAGGGTTTGGTGTTATCTTCCAGCAGGAGCTAGAGACCACTCTCTGAGGTCAGTGGACTGCATTTGGAACTAATAGAGACCCAAAGTAATGCAGTCCACCAGTACCTCCAGGCTCTTACCCATGGCTTCCCTCTAGATCTGTCTCATAGAAAGCTCCCAGGGGGACTGGAGCTTACATTTCTAAGGTAGTTGAATGTCCCATTGTCACAGTGGATAAAAGTCACTACAGCTGTGGCCGAGATCAGTGTCCCAGGTCAGTCACTGGAGAAAGTAGTAACGGGAACAGTGGTCTGAGGAGCATGGTCTAGATAGTTCCAGAAGGAGGAACATGGAAGAAGAAAGGTACAGATGCTGCATAAAGGACTCAGGTGGTCCTTTAAGAAATCTTCAGGTCTTCAATACTGGGGACATCCAGTATCTTTCATTGAGATGTCCTTTGAGGGACTGACAGCCACGCCCAAAGATTTATTTTGACAATTGACTGCAGGTCTATTAGGAAATGGGTTGTCCTTGGGAAAAGTGTCCTGTGTGGTGTTCTGGCTGGAGCTGAAGGGAACACAGTAGGTATTTTGATCCCCACTTAGCCACAAAAGTCTTCTGAATTGTCCTTGTATTGCAGTAATGTTCACGTTCACTGCAGTCGTTAGCACTAGGCATGCCATTCTCATTGAGGCATCCTACACCCGTGAGCAGCCCTAGCCCAGCACCAAGGATGCCCTGCTCCTTTCTCCCAAGTCCACTCACTCCCTCTTCTCACTTCCCACTGCCCCCAACACTCTGCTCCGGGGTGGACCTGATTTGTCTCCCCATTCCCCTTCAGCATTTTTAAGGAATGGGCACCGGACCCAATTTTAGCTAAGGAGGGGACGAGGGGACATGCTCTAGAGGTTTGGGGGTTCCATCACACCCCAATAGAAATATGAGAAGTAGGAGATTGTTTTGGAGCTGCTGACTTGCAACATGCCTGGAGTTGAAACCTGCTCAGGGAACATCATGGGCCAGGAGAATCAGGATTAGTAACCAGGGTTGGAGATACGGCTCAGTGGTTAAGAATGTGTACTGCTCTTGCTGAGGACCCAAGTTCAGTTCCTAGCACCCTCCTGGTGGCTCACAACTGTCTTTAACTGCAGATCCAGGGGGATCTAATTCTTCTGGCCTCTGTGGGTTTATGCACTTACGCACATGCACACACGCGCGCACACACACGCACGCGCACACACGCGCGCGCGCACACACACACACAAATAAAGTAAGTTTGAGAGGGAGAAGATAGCAGGGAGTTGGGTGGGGGCATGACCACGAGCCAGAGTTTAGACACGCTGTTCCAGAGCAGGTTTCCATTCCTCTGAGTTAACACATCTTTTTATCACTTAAGCCAGTTTGAACAAGGGTTTCTGTTTATTACAGTCGGCGTTTTCTCCCTGTTCTAGAAATGAGGAAATGGAGGCTGAGGGATGTTGGTTAATGTTTCCCAGCCCATACCAACTTCTTCAATCTGTGGGGCATTGGCAACATCACATACCCATCACCATCTTAATCAGATCACCGTGAAACCTCACAAGATCAGGCCTGTTGATGCTCCCTCACAGAAGGGTCATTAGACTTTCCCCTGAGAGCCCACCCATTCCCTCCTTCTGGGCCTCATCCCACCCTTCTTCCCAGCTCAGTAAAGTTCTGCCCTGGCTGCTTGCCATCTTTGGAGGCGGTAGAGTCTGGAGAAGGTGGGAGGTTAGCTGAAGAAGAAACATTGTCGTCAGCTGTTGAGGCTGGTATGGGACTTTCCAGCTTTCAGCTACCCTGCAGTCACCTCTGCTCCCCTGAGTAACTTCTCAACCATGTCCCTGGCAGTAAACTCAGAAAATTCATTAGTTCACTAAGCTAGGTTTGGGTGAACTGTCTCTTGGGTCTGTTGTTCATGACCTATTTAGGGTAAACAGACATTTGTTTATGTCTCCCCAGGAAAAGCCACATGTAAGTTGGGATTTGAAGCATCCTGAGCCTGTTTTCTTCTTAAAATGTTTGTTTTATGGGTTTATATGTGTACCACATGCATGCAGAAGCCCATGACAGTTAGACGAGAGCACGGGATCCTTAGAATTGGAGCTTCAGGCAGTTATGGACTTCTGTGAGGATGCTTGGATCCAAACCCGGGTCCTCTGCAAGAACTGTAAGTGCCCTTAACCTCTGTGTCAACTCTCAGGTTCTGAAAACCTATTTTTTAGTGTCCCACTCAAAATATCACCCCTGGGCAATGTCATTAAGCTACCTCTTAGTCACAAGATCATACTTAGGTTTATGGATGTGAATGCAGAGGGTTCTGGTTATCCTGATGGCTCCCAACCCAGGACAGTCAGCCCTTGTTAAGATGCATGTCCTAAACCAGGATGGACCTTCTGTGGACTAGGACTGTAGCAAGCAAGCAGGAACTCACAGCCAAATACATATGCATGCAAAGGAATTTCTCCATGTCACAGAGACTTGCTCATCCTTCACCAGTCATCCTAATGTCATTTGCTTAGTATGGATCTCCTCCTAGGTCCAAGACAGGACTGATCCCTGCATCACATGCTCTCTAGTGTCTACCATTCTTCTATACATTCTGGTTGCAATTAAGCAACAGCTTCACTTCTATTTTCCCCTGAAGCTGCAAATGTCCTCCTTTTTTAAAAAATTTATTCTTAACCCATCATCCATTTATTAATTTTTATGTGATGAGTGTACTGATTGAGACAAAGGGAACATCAATGAGGAATGGGTAGTCCTTAGTGGAGAATTCTGTGGGGCAGGGGAATGAGAGTCTAAGGCGAGGCGTTGAAAAGGCTGGCTCCTGTGTGGCTAGTGAGATCATGCTGCAACATCAGAGTGTAGAAAGGAAGTAGAAGGACCCCAAAGAGAAATTTCATTTGTTTCAACATACTGATAGAAATTGCCACACAGAAAAACATTGCATTACATCTTTATCATCAAAGATACACTCACATATGCATACACAACTACACACACACACACACACACACACACGTACACGAGCTTGATTTAATTCTTTTGTTAAGAGAGCTACGAAGGAATTATCAGGGGCTGGGCCTGGTGGCACGATTTTAATTTCAGCACACAGGAGGCAGAGGCAAATGGATCTCTGTGAGTTAGAGGCCAGCCTGGTCCAGATCTAGGACAGTCAGGGCTACACAAAGAAACCCTGCCTCAAAACAACAACAAAGAATTATTAGGTTACATAAGACATTTTAGACTGGTTTGAAAATGTTGTCACTTGAAATTTAGTTCCTTTGGGAAAAATATTTTAAGGGTGCCCTAAAATATGTCCTGCACACAGACACTTTTCATAAAGTATAACGATTGCTTTGTATTGAAACAAATTGCATTGGGCATGCACTTTCTTCAGTAAAGACTGCATGTCTGGGACTGTAGTTCAGCTGCACAGCATTTCCTCAGCATGGACGAGACCATGAGTTCTAGTCCTAGCATCATTTGCACAAATGCATGTTCCCGAGGATGCAGTTACACACAGATTTCTCTACAGGCAGACTTAGGAGAAGAAAGAAAACACTAGCAAATTCATAGTCCACATTCCTCGCCTTTCTGGGCAACAAGACTTCCGAATGTAGCATCCTCCCGACCCTTCCCATCTGTGTCCTAAGAGGCATTATGGGACAGGTGAAAGGTGAGCCGTTTTACAGGAGAGGACCATGTGGAAGGAATCCCAGGGGATTTTATTGCCCTTCCGCTGGCATCTTATTATTGCATCTTCACCAGTGACTTGGAGGATAACATAGATTGCAGTTTGTTTGTTTGTTTGTTTTGTGGAATTGGCAATAAATATTCACTTCATTAGCTCTTACCTAGAGGAAAGCTGAGAATTGGGGAAACAATGAAATACAATTTGATTAGATGAAAAGAAAACCAGATGATTGCAGAAAGGGGTTGGGAGGAACTTGAGACTGAAGAAGTCATTGGCTATCAGCAAACAAAGCTATCAAACAAGGAAGAGAAAATGAGCCCCAAAGAGCAATGTCCATGTGTCAGCATCTCTGTGACATGTGCTGGAAACCAGCTCATTTCTGGCTGTGGAAACACTGTCAAGGGAGCAAGAAGGAGGAGCTGCTTGGTGCTGTGAAAACATCCCCAATGCTGCTATCTGAGACATCCTTTCCCCCCAAGAAAAAGGCAAGTTCCCCGTCTTCACAAGTCTAATCTCTGTAGAAGAGGTCCTTAGACTGTGGGAAAGCTTAGAGAACATCCGAGCCAAAGTTCTCGTCAAAGACAAGGAATTCTGCTATACACACACACGCACACACACGCACGCACGCACACGCACGCACACACACGCACACATCACAAACCAAGCAGGATCAAGAGAAGGGAGAACAGAGAAGGGTGGAGAGGGAGAAAAAGTGAGAGGAGAAGGAGGGAAAGAGAAGGAAAGGGAAAATCCAATGAGCTGCCTTGCAAACTTGGCTATGTAATGGGATTATCAGGA